>OU898285.1:24912426-24961217 GCA_918026665.1 Diabrotica balteata
AAAGGAAATGGAACGGAAACAATAAAAGATCATATCCACTGCTGGAGCGGAGTTAATAAAGAATGTAGAGCAAAGGCAGGAGTGGGAATACTAATCAAAAATAAGTGGAAGAACAGGATTAGAACATGGGAGCCAATCAACAAGAGAATAATTAAAATGCATATAGACATATACTGTAAAGAGACAGAGATACTCGGAGTATATGCACCAACAGACGATTCCCCGAGAGTAGGAAAAGAACATTTCATGGAACAACTTCAACATCAAATAGAGCTAATTAAGAAGAACGTGGAGATAATTATAACAGGAGACCTTAACGGCAGAACTGGAAGGGAAAAAAACGATAAAGTAGTGGGGAGATTCGGAGATGATGAACAAAACGATAACTGATCGAATTATGCGAACTAAACAACCTAAAAATCAACAACGGATTCTTCAGACATAAAAATATTCATAAATATACATGGACGCAAGAAACACGAAAGATGAATTCGATAATAGACTACATAATAATTAAACAAGATACCACAATAAAGATCAAAGATATGCGAGTCAGAAGAGGAGCAGAATGTGGAACGTACCATAAATTACTGACAGCAAAATGGGCATTAATTGGAAGTATAACAAGACCCCGCCTACAGAAGAACCGTTGAACACTATAAGAGAAAAACAATACAATATAGAACTACTCCAAGAACAATCAATAAGAACTATACCAACAACGTCTAGACCAAAAATTAATAGAATTTAGATACGGCAACATCGAAGAAATATACTAGCATATCATGGTATAATAAACTACATAGGTAACATATTGCGCACGGTCGCTCGATCTTCGGCCAGGGAGTGACGTCAGTTGCAGCGTAGCAGGTAGCAGCAGTGTTCTAAAACCTACTGATTTCGCCGCTTTTCTACCGATGTACCGCTACCGAAGTTTATATTCAGATAGAAATTTTTACTTTTTCTTAAATTTGAGAAGAAATATGTAAGAGACAATACAATTTTTCTTGCGATACCTGTAATTTGCATTGAGCATTTTTGTGTACAAAAAACGTGTGAAAACATTCAAAAATTTATTCTTAAATGATACCTAAGCGGTCCTTTACAAAGTACATGATGTAATAAAAGCTAATAATACAATAATAAATGAATCAAAATCCATTGTGATCCCGACCGCTTGGTTCTGGGAATTTGTCAAGTATTACTTAAAACCGGACTTAAAAACCGAAGACTTAAAACCGGAACAACGCAATTTTAATCTAAGCTTCCGAGTGCACCTCACGTAAAAACTCTAAAAACTCGGTAGTCTGTTTGTTGTATATTTTCCTTCTAAAAGGGTTTTATACTCGAGGTTTCGGTTCACGGCTAAGTATTCAATTGACTAATGCTGGGTAGCAGCATTAGTTAGAAACTAGCAACCGAAGAGTGAAGTTATCAGTTTCGGAGTTTTCTCACAATTATATTTTTAATTTTTACGATATGCGTTGTGCGGTATTTGGCTGTTCCTCTGATAACCAGAGCAAGCGAAATCCTTGCCCTGGCACGAGGTTTTTTCGTTTCCCTAAAGAGGAAAATCTAATTAAACAGTGGGTGCACGCCACCGGTAGGAAAGATAAATTTAACCCAAAGACAGCTTATATTTGTTCAAAGCATTTTACAGAGACTAACTTTTATGTAAATCTTAAACATCAACTGCTAAATTATCGGCCGAAAAATTATCGGGGTTTGAAAAACGATGTTGTTCCCAACAAGAATTTGCCTATGATGAAACCTGAGGTTACCACAAGCCACGATGGCACATTAAAAAAAAGGCAAAGAAAACAACTCGTTGATGAATTATTAAGCAGGTAAGTTAAATGTAACTTTTTTCTAGATATAAGCTCTATAGAACTTCTTAGAAATCATTTACTTATGCTTATTTAATTTCCGTAGCAAACTTGAAGGCTCTGGGCTAACATTAAGAGTAGCACTGAGATACCTCTCAACCCAAAATGATATTTTAAATAGAATGTCTGACATGATTTCAACAATGCGCGTTAAAGGCAAGAAATCATTGCTTCCACTCCAAAAAGGTAACACAGTATATCAAAGTAAAAACACATTTATAACATTTTACAAAACATTGTAGGTATTCTTATATCAAATAAGGCTCTGCAGTTGCTGCTTGAAGATGTAGGCAAACGCTATAATATGAAGTACCTCTTGACGAGACGCTTAAACCAAGATCCCTTGGAGAATTTTTTTGGAGTCATAAGAGCAAAAGGTGGTTTGAACGATCATCCAACTTCTTTAGATTTTAAATACCGACTGCGTTCTTATTTAATGGGAAAAAATGAAGGTGCTTTTTCAGATTACTGTAATGTAGAAGACGATGGTACTCCTACATTAACTATAAGCGGTAGTATGGTAGAAAAGCTTGCTTTAAAAAAAAAACAATCATTGACACCAATCCCACGGATGGAGATGACATAGTCCTCTGTGAAGAACTCGATGATTTAAGATATGATGGACTAGAACATTTAGGAGGATTTATTTGTAGCAAGCTTAAAGGCAAGTTACCAAATTTAACTAACCCAAGTTCGACGTCTTACACCTGGACCAATCATTTGACAGAAGGTGGACTATGTAAACCTTCTAATGAATTTATGGCTCATTTGGAAAAACTGGAGCAAATTTTTCAAAACTTTAATGGAGATACCATATTTACTGGCAAACAATATGTTTCAAGTCTGTTATCTGCAAGTGTTAATATTGATTGTCCTCAAGATGCTAAGAAAATATTTTTTCGATCGCGTATGTACTTCCGTATAAAAGATTTTAATAAAAAAATTATTTTAGCACGTACTAATAAAAGAAAAATAGAAAAAACTATTGCATAATGTATATAGTATTATATTTTTAAACGCAAATTGTTTTAAAACTGCTTTATATATAGTTATTTAGCAAGAATATTAACGCGATCGTAATATTTATTTTCAAAATTGGCATCTGACTTGTGTAAGTGACGGTTGTTTTAAGTATTTAAACTTAACTATATATTTACCAATTATGTATAATATAAAAATTTTGTTCCTTCTTAAAAGTTTATAAAAAGTGGAAGTATGTAGTCCATTAAAATATATTTGACTAAGAAAACATTATAAACATTCGTTTTTATTTAAAATGTATGAAGACAGTAAAATAATATGCAAAATATCCATATTTAGGATGACTAAATTACGAGTGCTTATGTATACAATTAAGAGCAATGTGAATACTAAGCTGCGAGTGACGTCGCTGCGCAAGGTTAACGCGAATTTGCACTTCGGAATAGGTGGCCCTGCTAGCATATAAAGGCGAGTATAAAACAAGCAGCATTCGAAGCCCTTGGAGAAAAAGAACGTATAACAAATAAACAGCACTATTATGAAATAAATGAATTAACAAAAAGAATAATTGAAGAAAAAAAGCAACTATACAGAAAATGGCTGACTACAAACAACGACGAAGTTTATAAAGAATATAGAGAAAAAGATAGAGAAGTGAAAAAACAAATAACACAACAAAAGAATGAAGAATGGGAAAGAACCTGCTTAAATATTGAAACATACATAGGAGGTACAAGAACTTCAGAGTCATTGAAAGTACTGAGAGGATTGTAACAAAACTCAAAAGAAAAAATTAAATTGGGAAATATACAGGACACATAATGGAAGGACTATTACAAGGAACTGTTAACAGAACAAAGACCACAATTCATTGGAAAAGAAAACAGGCGAAGACGAAGCAGATCCTCACAACAGGAAATAGAAATAACAAATAGGGAAATGAGAACGGCCATAAAAGCCATCAAAAACAAAAAAGCACCGGGACCTGGAGCCATCTCACCTGAGCTTATAAAATACGGCTCAAAAAATTACACCGGATGATGCAATGGATATTTCAGAAAGCCATAAATGGAGAACAGCTCCCAAAGGAATGGACGGAGGCATATATGACATCTATATTTAAGCAAGGAGATAGAAAACGATGCGAAAACTACAGAGAAATAAGCGTAATATCATCAATAGGAAGATTATATGGGAAGATACTGCGAGAAAAGATAGAGCAAGCGATAAAAGGCAAAATCGGGGAGGATCAGGCAGGTTTCACGGCAGGAATATCATGCATAGATCAGATATACACACTGGAACAACTATTGGAAAAGAAAAAAGCAAAAAATAGAGATATACATTTGGCATTTGTGGACCTGAGAAAGGCGTATGACTCTGTAACAAGGTCAGAACTATGAGAGGCAATGTACAAATTAGAAATACAGACGGAACTCATAGAAGCTACAAAAGCTCTGTATAAAGAAAATAAAGTGTCCGTTAAAGTGGGAACATAGCAGACTTCAACACAACAAAAGGGCTCCTGCAGGGTTGTTCCACATCTCCAACCCTATTCAAAATATACTTAGAGAAAGCCTTGACTACATGGAAAAGAAAATGCGAAGGCATTGGAGTACCGATACGGAACGAATACCTATATACGTTAATCTTTGCAGAAGATCAAATAGTGATTGCACAAGACCAAGACCACCTCAGCTACATGATGAAGAAATTCTTCTTCTTCTTCCAATGGCGCTACAGCCCAAATTGAGCCTTGGCCTCCTGTAACTTCTGCCTCCAACAAAGGCGATCCCGCGCCACTCGTCTCCAAGCCCTGACGTTCAATAAGTTGTGCGCATCTGCTGTGACTTCGTTCTCCCATCTATTACGTGGTCTTCCCTTTGGTCTTCTGCCCTGCATTTTACCATCCAAGGCCTTTCTCGGCAATCTGTCGGCATCCATCCGTACCACATGACCAGCCCATCGAAGCCTTTGTACTCTAGCGAACTCTGCAATAGGTGCTTCTTTGAACAGTTGGTAGAGTTCATGGTTATATCTAGATTTCCACATCCCATTTTGAGTGATGGGTCCAAAGATCTTCCTTAGGATTTTTCTCTCGAAAACCTCTAATCTTCGTTTAGTGCTTTCTGTCAAAACCCATGTCTCGCATCCATAGCATACTATCGGTCTGATGATAGTTTTATAGACCTTAAGTTTCGATTTTCGATGTACCGTCTTGGAGCGGAATATGTTTAATCAGGGAAAAATAGGCTTTATTTCCCTTCATTATTCTCTTCTGAATTTCGGCCTCTTCTGTTCCCTCCGTATTCATTTCGACTCCCAGATAAGTAAAACTCTTCACTGTTTCAATGTCATCCTCTACTTTGATTTGATTTCTTGTTCGCTTTGTCCGCGTCTGTGTTAGTATTTTTGTCTTCTGTGTATTTATTTCAAGTCCAATCTCCTTGGCCGTTTTTTTCAGCTGCGAATATGTTTCTGCTGCATCATCCACTCTGCGGGACATGAGGTTAATGTCATCCGCATATGCGGATGCGGATGAAGAAATTACAAGAAGAATATACCAAGGTTGGGTATAGAGGCTGGATATTAACCTCGCGAAAACAGAGTACCTACCTACCAGTGAAGAAGATATAGAAGATCTACAGATTGATGACAACGTAACAATCAAAGGAAAGGACAACTTCAAATACTTGGGGTTTATAATCACGAAAAAGGCAACAACAGAAGAAAAAAGATTAGGACAAACAAGAACAATAACTCGAC
The DNA here is from genome assembly GCA_918026665.1 of Diabrotica balteata. Taxonomy (NCBI): domain Eukaryota; kingdom Metazoa; phylum Arthropoda; class Insecta; order Coleoptera; family Chrysomelidae; genus Diabrotica; species Diabrotica balteata. The sequence goes on from OU898285.1 coordinate 24,918,060, forward strand.
AACTTAATTCAGTATAGTGTGATAGACACCTAAATTTGAAGACAAAAAACACTGTGAAGCACAAACATATAATTCAGATGCCAAAGTTATGTATATTGCACAAACAGAAATATAAGAACTAATATGTAACTTTCGGCCTAAAAGAACTAAAGAAAAATCGGCCCAGAACAATACCTAAAGGAAAATCAGGACAAGATTTTAGTGAAGTGGATTATTGATGTATCCAGAGCCTTTTCTTATACAACAGCAGCAGCTTATGAGCAGTGTTCAGGTACTAAAAGTTCTAATATTATTTCAAAGCAATTTTTTTTAGTTTTCTTCTTGTTTCAGGTGCTTATGAAGGAACTGAGTAAACAGAATCCCTTTAAAGATGACAAGCTAGGAAGAACCTGGTTCACTGGATTCTTAAAAAGAAATCCTGAAATAAGTAACAGAGTTGCTCAAAATCTAACTATGAGGAGGTTATTATAGATCCAAATTGAGTATTTAATGCAGATGAAACTGCATTTTTCCTTAGCCCCAAAGGAAACGAAGTATTGGCAAGAAAGGGTGACAAAACTGTTTACCAACAAATTAATCCCGATGAGAAAGAATGCCTAACAGTACTTATAATTGGTAATGCTGCTGGTAAACTAGCACCAACAATGGTCATTTTTAAATATGAGAGAATTCTAAAAGAACTGGCACTTGGTGCTCCTGAAGAATGGGGTATTGGTAGGTCAGAAAGTGGATGGATGACAGGAGCTACCAGGAGTTCATTATAAATATTTTTGATATAAGTGGTTGACACTAAGCAAATCTCTCACACTGTAATTCTATTCATTGATAGAGATTCATCCCATTTAATATCACACACTAGTAGATTTTGTGCTGAACATGGTATATCGGTAGCCCTTCATCTGAATGCAACACATTTGCTTCAGCCAATGGATGTTGCTGTATTTCATTCTTTGAAAGGGGGTTGGAAAGATGCAGTACACCAGTGGCGCATTGAGAATCAGGCTTCCCCAGTTTTAAGGAAAATCCACTTCTGTCCTCTTTTTAAAAGTTTTAGAGGTAAGGTACCATCAATTTTAAAAGATGGTTTCCGGAAATGTGGATTAGTTACCTGGGATGTTGGTGCGATTATGTTTCACTATGAGAAAATGGACATTTCAAAGAAAATGCCGGAACTACAGGAAATGAAACAAGGGAAAAAACTTTATAAACAAACATATTGATAAAGAAAAACTAGCTCTTTTCAAAACAATGATAGAATGGAACAATGACAATGAAGATTTATCTCTTTTTCACTTTTACAAAAACATTTGCATGAAATACAGTCTTTTAGAAGAAAATAAAGAATTTGACAGCGAAATAAGGTGGGAAAGAACCAGATGATGAACACAACATTATTGACGATGCCACTTATATTGAGATCATACCAAATGTTGAAGACAACCCTAATGTTGAAGACATTTTTACATAGAGGGCAAACCTAATAAGCCACCTGAAGACAGCATGAAATAGGGGAGTTATTAAACCAATCTGAGGCTGAAACAGATAGAAAAAATTTCGAATAATAATAGAAAACATTTTCAATAATTGTGAAGCAGAAGCTGTGGGTATAAATTATTGTGATAACAGTAAAACTTCATTTCGAATTAATGATAAAAATGTGAATGTAGTAACATTTCATCAAATCCTAAAAAGGATGCCCCAAACCTTAGATAGGCAAATCAAGAGAAAGAATAAAGTATCAGTTTCCAGATTCAGTGAATATAGATGGCTGAATTTCTGAATTTAAATATTTTTATTATATTTAAATATATTTAATATTTTATTTATATTTAAATATTTAAATATCTTATTATTAATGTTAAGTAATCTATAATTACTTAACATTAATAAAGTTCCCTTATAATTACATATTCTTAATAAAGTTATCAAAAATATTTGAGTGTCAATTACTAAACCTTGGATATGTTAACTACTATTTTTTTTTTCATTTTGTTGCGTCAACTACTGACACTTTTGCAACAATTTTTGTTAATTTTATATAAAAATATTTAGAAATCACAATTATACAAAAATTTATTTGTATTTGTATTTATTTCCTTCAGAAAGGATTAGATTTCCTGAATATACATATATTTTTTAGTAAAGTTCAACAACACCAGTTTCAGGCTAAATGTTTTTTTTTCTTCTTATAATGTCAACTACTAGTACATTTACCTTAAATATCTTGAAAGATAGTTTTGAGGAAACTAAAAGGTAAACTGAGGACCAGAAATAACATTCTCCACAAGCTTTTCAGCTAAAAATGGGATGGGTGAGACCAAAATACACTTAACAGATAGATTCAGCTATAAATTAGTCAGCCAAGAGAATGAAAGAAACAAAGTATAGGGGTACTCATATTTCTTAAGCACTACCAGTCTATTTCCATTATTACAGCAAAGGTGTTAAAATATATGTGTACCCCGGAGGTAAAGGACACTATGTCCATTTTTATTGAATTTTAGATTATTGCACTTTTGAAAATAACTTTTCTGGCTCTACACATAGGTAAACCATACTATGTCTGGAGACAATTTTATGGCAAGTTACCGACTTTTTAATAAACACCAAGTCCACTTCCAGTCAGAGGTACTCTACTAAATGTGTGCACTGTCATTTACCATCTGGGACATAGTGTTATGTACCCTTGTACCTGGTGTGGAATTGCCATGAACTAAAATCATTGCAAACTGTTTATTTAGATCTCAATTGTTTTAGATTGATTAAAGTTGTACAATTCATTGTTTAATAATTGTAAAATGGATCCGAACTCTAGTGGAAAAAGAATGTTACAATTACTGTCATATAATATTCCAAATAAAACAACACCAACAGGTAAGCTATTATTTAATAACACTGATTTTGTCTATTGTATATTCTTTTGTATAGGGCTCACAGAATTTTTGTATAGGGCTCACATTTTTTGTAATCTACTGTTAAAAGAGAAGTATCAGTTAGAATGTTTTTGTTACTAGTAAAGAATTTTGTCTGTTTTCTTTAAATCACCATAATATGGTATGCTTGTTGTCAGTTATTTAAGTAACATGCATTGCTATTTATGTTATTGTGTTAGGAGCTTATAAGCAATTATCAATATATACTCATATGAACAAAAAACTACAATAGATTGGGTAAAATTTATTTACTGTTAGGCGTAACCGGTATCACAATAATTATTGTTGTTGATAGCAACAGATTAGTAAGATAATTAAACCAGAGAAAACAAAGGTAGAAGAGAAAGCTATTATTACTTCTACAACTAGTGGGCAATAACAAAAAATCTTCTTAACAATGTATTCCTAAGCAGTGATGCAGGCAATTCCAATGAACATAATGAAGTTATTTTAGAAGAAGAGAAAAGTCTTAATAGAAAGGTACAAAATGTAACTAAGTGCAAACAAAAAGGGTAAAAAACATGTAGTAAATAAACAACATTGGTCCTATAATGTTTGCAAACAAAAAATAGCTAGTGAGAAAGAGTATCTCAGTAAAAGAGGAAAAAACATGCCTGGAAAAATGTTAACTCCTTGTATGTGTCGCATGAAATGCTCTTACTGAGACTTACAGATGTTAAAAAGCAATTTATCTTCTCATGTGTTGACATCCAACCTACTCAATCAAGAAAAAAAGACCTAAATTCTACCAAATCTAAAAATAATTCACTACACTACCATTTTACAGTGAACAATCAGCGATTGAAGGTGTGCAAGGTTATGTTTTTAAACACACTTTGTATATCTAATCTAGTAGTAGTAAATATGTTGAAAAAAATTGAGCCAGGAGGTTTAATAAAAGCTGATCAAAGAGGTAGACACACGCCAATCAATAAAATTCCTACCGAAACCATACATCAACATATTAAATCATTCCAAAAGTATGAGTCATTATTCCAGAGAAAGGAGTAAGAGAGATTATCTGGGCACAGAACTTACAATAGAAAAGATGTATAAACTGTACATTGATGAATGCAATAAAAGATATGTAGATCCAACGCTCAGAGCAAATAAAAGCGGTTGTACGCAGATATTTTTTAATAAAGACTTCAAGTTGTCGTTTAAACCACCCGAAATAGACACTTGCGATACATGCAGTACATTCACCACTCAATTGAAAAATAATCTTACTTCCGATGAAGTAACCAGTGTACAGGCTGATCATGATGCTCACCTAATTGAATCTAAAACTCAGTATAACTTAAAATAATCTGACTTTACAAAGGCTAAAGAGTCACCAAAACACAAAGTACTATCGGGTGATTTGCAAAAATGTTTGCCTTCACCACTAACAAACAATTGTAATTAGTTTCTACAAAAGGAAGATTAGGACATTAAATTTTACATTATATGATGCCCGTGATTCTTCTGTACAATGAATGATGTGGGACGAATCGAAAGAGGCCCGAGGTGCAAATGAAATTGCCTCATCAATTTTGAAATGGACTGACAATACAATTGCAGGTAGTCAAGTACTTTGGACCGATAACTGCTATGGACAAAATTAAAGTTTAAGTATTATAATGTGCTATTTGTGGATACTGCATATGTACCCTCAAATAAAGACTATCACTCAAAAATTTTTACTGAAAGGGCACACACATATGGAAGCAGACAGTGTTCATGCTTTAATCGAGAGAAAAAGAAAGAAACTCTAATTTGGCCATTTTAACACCATGAGACTGGCAACAGCTAGTTAGGCAAACAATCAAATAAAAATATTGGCTGAACTTAATTGTTATAAACTAGTCCCATTATCAACTATAATCTATATAAGTAATGAAGTGTTTTTTGTAAGCATAAAAGTTGAAATTAAATAAATATGCAATATTTTTCATTTATTTACTTCTATAAATGATTTTTACAAAAAAGAAGTCTGATCTGAAATGGTCAAGTTAATTTTGCTGATCGCAGTACTTTCTTTTGTAGTACTTACCTAAGGGAAACCTTTTTAGTATATTTTTGATAATAAAGGAGAGTTACGTTTTATTAGGTAGTTTCAGTATTTACTTTGATGTATTCTGTGCTTATATTTTTTTAGTTTAAACTGTATATAAAAATATAATATAAACACTAAAACAACGCTTTAACCACACCAAACATATAAACGCTTAAAATTAAAAAATGACATATGAAATAATAACAAATGGTAACAAATGACAAACGACAGTTACGACTTAGAACATCTCAGGATCATAGAATGTAGAAGTCAAGAATTTTGAGCCGATTTTTTAAATTTCAGAGAACACTAATCAGGGGGCAAAAAACTAAAAAATGACATATGTTATAACAAATGGTGACGAACGACAGTTAGTGTAATAATGTTTAATACGGACTGTTGTACATTTTTATTATTATTGCTTTCAGTAATACAGTGTTATCATAACCTAATCTAAAAGTGCTTAACCTCTATATGCCCTGAGACCAGAGATATGTAAGAGAAATATGTAACTCTCTTACATATCACTGCATGAGACCATGTGCCGCCTGTCCCATGTCATAGTCCTGTCAGGACTTTACATTTATGAGCTATTCAGTCTCATGACATCTTTCCCTTTCTATAAAATACAGACATTACAACAATGAACTAAGAATAAAAACATTCTAAAATAAAAACTAATAACAATACTGATTGCAAAACTAGTACATTTTAAAATCATTATATCTAGATAGGGGTTTAATTAATCTTTTACTTCTGGTAGGAAACTGATTCGATATTTCACTCTCACAGGCCATTGATGTTGAAGGTCTGTCATTCTCATTGTGATCAAAATCATCTGCTTCTTCTTACGAGTGTCCCGTTTTCTTTCTCAACAATATATGATCTTGGCTCTTGTAAACTTCGTCTAACCACAGCAGGTTTCCATTGCCCATCTTCTCTTATAACCACATTATCCCCTACACTTAATTCTTCTTTTGTAGCTGTATTTCTATCATAGTAGTGCTTGTACAATTTTCTTTTATTATCCAATTTATTCTTTATATATATGTATATATATATTCTTTGTATATATATATATATATATATATATTATATATATATATATTATATATATATATATATATATATATATATATACCGATATTTAGGCGGCACACGCCCTTCCAGTAGGGATCTATGGAGAAGTATCACCGAGCCGCAAGCCATTATCTCTTGCCATTAGATTGGCCAATCGCCATTGCCATAGGCCGATCAAATACCAGCATATTCTGGACTAAGCCGCAGATTCATTTAGAATTTTAAACTGCTGCGTTAGCCTTTTTGTTCTCTGTACACCGAGCTGGGGATTTGAACTGACATTTCTCGCATTGAAGCGAATGAGAAGCCAGCCGCCCAGCCCGCTTGGCTATCCGATCGACACCTTTTTACATAAGTTTAATTTAAATTTATTATATATGTATTGGCCCTTTGGACAAACTCATTTCGAAAACATGGTGGTCTTCCCTGGTCAACTCTATCAATAAACTTACCTCAGGGCTATCCTGTAAGTCCAATGTTATTTAATCTGTATTTCTTATATGAGATTATTCCCAACGGTTATATTTTTCCATCTGGAGAAGTCCATGTTACCTTATGAATGTCTTTGAAATCAAACCTTGTGCTAGCTATCGTCATTTTGTTCTGTGTAGCAAATTCTATTAACTTTTTCCCGTTTTCATTTGAATCCCTATGTAAACTTTGTCCCCCTGTTATTCTTCTATATATTTCTTCTTTTCTGACTTTCGCATTCATGTCAATAATAATTATCGTATTTCTCTATATTTCCTATTAGGGTGTTTAGCTTTTCGTAGAACTCTATTTTGGTTTCTAAGTCTTTATCTTCAGTGGGCATGTACATTAATGATATTTATCTTCCTATACTTTTCTCTTACTCTCAATAACATATTCTGTCTGATATTGGTTGAAAAGTTACAGCTTCTTTGTTTACTTTCTCCGACACCGTGAATCCCACTCCACAATATATCTTGGTCCCCCACTCTTGAACAGTATGCTCTTTCCTATTTCAATATTTCATTTCCCAGTGGTTTCGTTTTTTGCAGGGCAAGGATATCTATTGTACATTTTTTCAAAATTTGATCTTTTCTTAAAGCTCCCTACTCATAGGTACCTCTCACATTCCAAGTCCCAATTTTTTCATATCATTTCTTTTGTCCTTATTTTTTCCGTTTTTTATGGTTATATTCCTTTGCCTTGTCGTTTCGGTATCATATCTCCCCGGTTGTTTTTCTTTTACTAGATTTTTGGTAATTTTTTACCAAATTTACCAATTCTCTTGGTACTTATTTTCTTAGTTGGGTTTTTCTTCATCCCATACCCATTTTTCCCATTCACGAACAACTTCTTATAGTCTATTTTTGTCTGTTTTCCTTTGCTATTTGAACTATTTCTTTATGTATTTCTTTTTCTCTTGCTGTCAGATCATTATTTATGGAGATGCAATCTTTATGATACTTTAACTTACTTTTCCTATTTAGTATCTCAATTTTATCCGTGAAAGTTTCTGTTTTGGTATTTCCTTTATTCACTACTATCACCTGTATGCACCTAAACAGGCCATTCACGTTCAGATTTTTAGTCCAACTCGTGGTCCAACTTCTGTAGTGTACTATGTCTGCAGTTGGATCTAAAATCGGACCGTAGGTGGACTGGTTGTATTAGTTGGACAACTAGTAGTACGAGTCAAAACATAGAGGGACGAATTGAAGGGCAGATTTCCGACTGGTGACGAAGTGGGAGCGTGAATGGTACAGTGTGCAGTTGGAATTCGGATCACAAGTTGGATCAAAAATTTTCTCAGTCAGCTGACCTTCGGCACCTGTTACATATGAGATTTCTATGAATTACTTTATGCAAAGATTCCTAGTTCGCAAATATCTAATAAAAAATAAACTTTCAATTGCACGAAAATTACCCCTATTAAAATACACGATTCTTCATCATCATCTACTTTTTGTTAGGGCCAATTATTTTCCTTTCTGTAGATCTACTTTGGACACTCCCACACAGGTACAATTTCCAACACTCCGGATTGGCTACAGAAGAATTATCAACAAACAAGGAAAATTTAATCATAGTTGTACTGAAATTAGAAGTAACTGTTTCTTTATATTGTTCCAAAGTTAATTAATGTACTTAATTGGAAATAAGCCTGAATATTACTTAGAAATTAAATTTATTTGACATTTCAACTTCGGAATATTTTGATAACCATTTCCGAAGTGGAAGTCCAAACGTCTAATATATTTAATTTCTAACTCATATTTCTTCATCCAACAATTTTTTCTTTTTTTTTTAATGATTAAGATAACAAGCACAATGCTGCTATTTTCCTCTTCCTAATTATATTTTGTTTAGTGTGAAATTATATTTTGTGTACTAAGTCGGAACATGAATGCCTAGCCTTAACTTTTAACATTTATTTGTCAACACTGTTGAATTTTCTAACTTGTAATTCCCCAATTATTTGAAGTTTATTAAGAAGCGAAATTCAACGACACTACTGTTGCCACTTGCAGGACTGTTCCCCTGCAATGGGGTATTATATATCCCCTGCGCCTAATATGAGTATTGGTGATTTGGCAATACCTGGGATGCTTCAGTTGCTGTAAAATTTGAAGCCATGATAACTGTGTCATCGGCATATGTAGCGATTGTTGTATTGGTAGTCATTAGGAGATTGGGCCGTTCAAATATATATATATATATATATATATATATATATATATATATATATATATATATAAGGTTCTTGAACTCCTAAGTGGAGCATAGAGCTTCAGTGAAAACGCGCCATCGGGTTCTATTTTGCGCTAAGGCCTTCACCTCATTCCAAGACTTTCCTTGTTTTCTTATCTCGTCCATGATGGATCTTCTCCAAGTTTGTACTGGGCGACCTTTTTTTTCGTTTTCCTTGGGGATTCCACTCTAGGGCAGTCTTTGCAATACTGGAGTTATTTTTTCGGAGTGTGTGACCGATCCAACCCCACTTTCTGGACTTTATTTCATTTACTACCCTCTTTTGTTTGGTCAGGTGTAGTAAATCTTCGTTTCTGATGATGTTAGGTCAGAAGATACGAACAATTCTTCGTAGACATTTATTAACAAAGACCTGCAGTTTGTCTGTAAGGGTTTTTGTCGCTTTCCAGGTTTCACATCCGTAAAGTAGTACAGACATGACATTTGACTGGAATATGCGGATCTTTGTCCTCGTAGTGTAGTCTCCAGACCTCCAAACAGGGTTGAGCATGCTGAAAGCTTGTTGCGCTTTTCGTATCCTCATACGAATATCGTCTTCTGTACCTCCGCTTTCTGTTATGACTCTTCCAAGATACGTAAAGTTTTCCACATTTTCAATCTGCATGTTATTAATGGTGAATAGCGTGTTGTTTCTTGCATTTATTCTCATGGATTTGGTTTTACCAATATTGATTTTCAAACCTATTTTTATTGGCTTCAGTGGAAAGTGTTTCCAATTGGTCAGCCACATCTTGGAACCTTTGTCCTAACAGGCAGATATCGTCGGCGTATTCTAGATCGCTTAGGCGTGTGGTTAACGTCCATTGTATCCCTCTTGTGTCAGAGTCTAGTTTGGAGAGAACATAGTCTAGAGCTATGTTAAAAAGAAACGGAGGAAAGCACGCATCCCTGTCTGACTCCAGTAAGTACGTCAAATTCGTCACTGTTGATCCCATTGTGTGTCACGCTGCATTTCGCTTCAGTGTACAGTAACTTTATAATGGAAATTATTTTATGCGGGATGTTTCTTAGCTCTAAAATTTTCCATATCGCATCATGAGATAAGCTGTCAAAAGCACGCTCGAAATCAACAAAAACCATGTATAGGGGTGTGTTCCATTCAGCCGATTGTTCCATTATTAGCGTCACAGTATTAATGTGGTCTATGCAGGAGGATTCTGGTCTAAAGCCTACTGGGCCGTTCAAATACTTTGGATATAATAGACAACAAGTTAATTGGACGATATGAAGATACTTCCGTGTAATCCTTATTAGGTTTTGGAATAAGAACAATTTGAGCAACTTTCCATTGGAGTGGAAAATAACCTGGTTTTATTATTGAATTAAATATATTAGTAATTAAACTTACGCCTTCGTTGGGTAGATTTTTTAATACTAAACCAGATATTAAATCATATCCAAGTGACTTTTTTATTCCAGATTATCAATTATTTCTTTGATTTCAGATTTCTTAACAAATTTAATAGGCGGAGCCAGTTGATATGATGCATTTACGACTTCATGAATAGCTTGCTCTTTTTCAACTGAAACTTCCCTTTGATGCGGTTGAAATACCTCGCGTAGATGATTTGGAAAGGTATATGCTTTATCTATGTCAGTTTTAGCCCAAGTGCCATTTTGTTTCCTGATTGGCACATTCATTTGTTCGTTGTGTTTTTTTTTTGTTAGTTTTCACAGCGAATAGTTTGTATCATCTGAACGTGAGAGGTTCTTTAAATATTTGTTGATTCCATTGTCTTTATGTTGGATCAGATTTCTTTTGAGTAGTCGTCCAGCTCCATTAAGATTTGCTTTATCTTTTGGATGCCTAGTGAACTGCCACCTCTTTAAGTTTTTTTCCAATATAAGTGTATTTATGTGATCAGAATAAGACTCGGAGTTGTGTTTGTAAGTAATTTCTGGACTGGATGTCCAAGCAGCTGGCTGAATAAGTGTAGTTAAGTAAGCAACTCAAGTTCTATGTCGCTATCACTTTTAAGAGGCAAGTTTAGCTTAATGGATGCTTTTAATTATTCTTCTCTATATCTGTTTCAGTTTGTTCTTTACTTAGAGAGTATGTACAAAGCCAAATTCGTATCTGTCCTAAATACGAATTTGGCTTTGTAGATATATGAAGAAAAGGAAATGATCTGATAAAAGGCCAAAAGAAGGAGAAATTTAGAGATAGGTATATGATATTCCTTTTACTATGGCGAAATCAATAGGATCAGGAATTTTTTGTCTATCAGTGGGCCAATACGTAGGCTCTCCAGTAGAGAGAGGAATTAAATGATTCTCATTAATACGTTTTTAATACCTCTCGTTCACGTGGGGTTGTGATTCTGGAGCTTCATTTATGATGTTTAGCATTATAATTTCGAGCAGTAATGAAACATTGTCCGAGCATCTTAAAGTATTCAGTAAAATGATCAACTTGAATTATTTTATTCGGTGGGCAATAAACAGCAGATAAAATAATCGGGCCTTATGAATCTTCGACCGACACTGATGTGGCTTGGATGTTAACTCTACTAATTTTATTTATTTTATTCTGCTTAATGTTATTATTATTATTATTATTATATAACAAATAAGGGCAGAGGAGCGAGCTCCTATTATGCCCAAAAAGCAAAAATAAACAAAAATAAAATATATCCTCATAAAACTAATACTAATTATAAAGTTAAGTACAGTTAAACAAATTAACAAAAATTGAATTGTGACACAATAAATAAATAAATAATGCTGTCCGTTTGTTCCCTCTTTAATTTGTATCGATGGCCTCTTAATCTATCGTCTTCATTCAAAGTGAATATGTTGTTTAGGTTCCCAAAATTATGTTTTAAAATACGGAAGGACATAATTAGGTCACCTCGAAGACGTCGCTGCTCGAATGTCGTAAGATGAGCCATGAATAGTCTATCTTCATAGTTAGGTCTTACACGGCCGTATGCCAGTCTTGTGGCTTTACGCTGAACGTTTTCAAGTAGGATTTTATCGCGACTAAGATCTGGATTCCACACTGGTCCGGCAAACTCAAGAATAGGTCTAACGTATATTGAGTAAAGTTTACTAACAGAGGTTAGAGATATGCGTGCAAAACATTTACGGATCAAAAACAGTTTCGAGTTAGCACGTTTACACACCGACACTATGTGATCAGACCAATTTAAGTCACTATTAATTATCACTCCGAGATCGTTGTGTGAGGTTACAGAGTTTAAAGGATGTCCATTAATAAAGTACGGCAGTGATGGGTTATTTTTGCCAATATGTAAAACAACGCATTTTTCAATGTTAAGCGGAAGTAACCATTCTGAGGACCATTTGAATATTGCGTCAAGATCTTGTTGAAGAATATGTTGGTTAATAGTTGGATTCACATATAACTTCGTGTCATCAGCGTAAATGGAAACCTTACTGGATACAATGAGCGGAAGATCACTAGTGTAGACACAAAAAAGTAGCGGTCCAAGTACTGATCCTTGTGGAACTCCACTCTTGACTGGCTTATCTAGTGAATGGTCTTCCCCAACACGAACCCTGAAGTATCTGTCGGATCGAAATCTTTGGAGAAGTCTAAGTAAACTACATCGACAGGATTCCGATTGTTTAAAGATAATGACCAATCATTTACACAATGAAGTAAGTTTGTGATCGTTGAACGACCTTTGATAAATCCATGCTGTTGGTGAGGGATGACATTTTCTTGAAGAAGGAACTCGGACATAGCTTCCGAAATAATCGATTCCATGACTTTGCCGACAATAGGAACCAGGCTGATTGGACGATAATTATTGCAATCAAGTTTATTACCTTTCTTGAATACAGGAGTAACAGAAGCCAATTTCCAGGACGAGGGGAGGGAACCTTGATTAAAAGAAGCAGTCATTATGAGAGATATAGGGATGGCGACAGAATCTGCACATTGTTTGAGGAAAAAAGAGGTGAGTCCGTCTAATCCAGGTGATGAATTATTTCGCAGTTTCCTTAAATGATGTTTAATTTCATCCGGTGTGAAAGATATATTTTCAAGAGTTTTAGACAAACGAGGGCACATTATTTGAGGAATGGTATCGTTAGATTCATCTGTAAAAACTTGAGAAAAGAATAACGATAAACATTCCGAAGATTCGTTATTCGAAGAACATAAAGACCCATCAGCTTTTTGAAGCAATGGTATGGAAACTTTAGAAGATAAAGATGTACGAATGTACCGATAAACTTTTTTACTATTACCACTTGCAATGATAGATTCTTCAAATTCTGTTCTTAACTTTAGCAAAGATTGTTTGACTCGGTTAGAAAAATTACGGTGGGCGAAAAAATCATCAGGGGAACTAGTGAGTTTATATCTTCGCCAAAGCTTTCGCTTATGTCGAATTAAATGAGTACCTGAGAGGTTAATCCAAGGTTTTAGTCGATTTCTATATACCTGCCGTTCGGTTGTATGATCAGAAATTGTTGTAATAGCAGTATGAAGAAAAGAGTCCCACATTGACGATGGATCAGAGTGATTAGAAAAAATAGATTGCCAGTTTAACTGGGATAAAACTGAATTTACATCAATGAAATTAGTAGTGGCATACGTTACGAAATTATTTTTGCAAGGCGGTGTTAAACTAAATTGAATGTGAGCAGTAATAAGCGAGTGGTCAGAAAGACCCACAGGAGAGGACACTTCAAGTGAAGAAATTAATTCATCGTCATTTGTGAAAAATAAGTCTAAAATTGAAGGATTATTGTTGGCTCTAAACCTTGTAGGTTCAGTTATCAGTTGTAATAAATTTGAGTTCATGATAAAGTTTTTAAACAAATTTTGGGAATTGATAGTATCAGTTTTGGAAATAATGGGCCAGCTTATTTCTGGAAAATTGAAATCTCCAACAACAATGAGATTTTCAAGGGATGATAATTCCTCAAGTTTGTTAATAAGCATATTGTCCTGAGTAAGTACTGTATCAGGAGGTCGGTATATGCAAACTATATTAAATATGAAAGAGTTATTAGTAATAAGTAAGTGGATAATCTCTATACTGGGTACGTCTATTGTTTTATTACTGATAGAAAAAGTGTTGGTAATTTCATTTGCTAAATAGATGCATACTCCTCCCCCTCGACGAATACCTCTGTCTCTACGAAATATAGTAAAATTATCAATGTTTACAATAGCATCGGGAATAGAAGAATTAAGCCACGTTTCTGTTAGGAGAATAATGTGAGGTTTTAAAAGTTGAACAGTACTTATAAATTCATTAAATTTGGACATAAGAGAGTTTAGATTAGTATACATAAGAAGCCAATCCGTAAATTTTAGTGCAGAAGAATTATGAGCGAAATTTCATTATCTTTGGACAGCCATTCACATATTTAATCGTAAGGTCATTTTCTCCATTATTTTTACGAGTTTCAAGCTCAGTACGAAGTTCCTTTAAACGAAGTTGCTGCATAGGTGTCTTGTCATCAATAACAGAATACGTTTCAGTAGATTTGTTTTCCAAAAGTTTATTTTTGTTACGAAGAATTTTTCGAGTGTGGTGTTCAGAACTCATTATCACTCTTATCATGCGGGGATAACGTTTATTTTCATTTGGTTTACCGACTCTATAAAATGTAACAGGACTTTCTTGACATCCAATGACTTCTAGGGCTAAATGTATTTTATTCTTATCATGATCTTTTTTATTTTGTGCGTCTCCTGTAGGTTCGGGGACGCCTCTAACCAAAAAATTTTTGGAACGAGATATGCGGTCAGCGGCTTCATTGACAATGCTGTCGGTAAATTCTGTTGTTGTAATAGAATCGAGTTGATTTAATTTATTGATGAATTCAGATAGTTGAATATCAAAATCTTCAATTTTCTTCTTAATGTCCGCTTTAAACTCGACAAGTAGATTCTTGATTTCAGTAATATTCGTAATGTTTGAACTGCATGCATTGCATTGTATACATATACCACGTACTTTTTCCCTCGTAACTCGATCATCGACCGACAGATCCGTACATAACAAGCAATGTGTATTGGTTTCTTACAGCCATCGCACTGGAGCTTTCTATCGGAGGTAGAAGTTAGCTTTGAACAATTAGCACAAAACGATGTATTAGGCATGATTTACTTTGTGCTAGTTTTGGATATGAATTATAATTATTGGATTGATAAATAAACAGCAAATTTGTCGTTATCACTTACTTGAATATTCAAAAACACAATCACAATAAATTATTTCTTTGGTTTTTTAAAAACACATTTAAAATCAATTAAATTTTAATTTGCGGAGTGTAGCAAAATACTACCGCTTCGATCGAAGTCTGAAGGATATATGAATAATTAATTTCTTATAATAATTCCCTCCATAGGCTTTACCTAATGAATGTTGAGTTAAATAGGTTGAACATTTGGGGATATAGAAATGGCTCCTATTAGTCATGTGTACTTGGGAAATAAACATAACATTAAATATCAGAGACATTATGAGATCAAACATCTTATCCACACTTCCATTAACTTATGTAGGTACTACACTTCTAGATTGTTTATATATGTTGAGGGAGTTGTTGTTTCTATTACATGAGAAGTCCATCTGTGGTAGATGTATTTCTATTATCTCCTCCTGCAGTTTTCGCAGAGCTGATAGTTGGTTGAGTGATTGAAGGATGTACTGCATGAGGTGGTTAACTTGCGTTTTTTTCTCGAAGTGTTGGAATTTTTTTCTGCAGCTCTTTGTATACTGAACATCCCTTGTTGCTGGCTAGATAATTTTCTAGATAATTTACATATTGAACATCTTTTATATTCTTTTCTTTGAGTTTGTCCGTTTATTTGTCTAAAGACAGATCTTTCTTTGTGCCTCTTTGCTTAATGTTGGATATGTTTAGTGCTGTATGTCCGTGCACTAGCAACGCTTTTTTAATGTTTCTGGATCTGTTGAAGGATGTAAATTACGTATAAAAACTCGGAATCCACGGTGTTGTTGTAGTTGGTATGTATGGTAGGTGAGTATTTTTTTCTACTTAAGATTTTACAATTAATAGTTTTTGAATGAGACAGCTTAAAATTTAATTTGGTTCTTAGCAAGACATTTTAAAGTATATTTACCTGAAGTTATCTGCTGTTCATCTTTTTGGTCTTTCAGAATTTCAACCTCTTCACTAGGTATATTATTTTCAAGTGCCTCGTATCTGTCAGATGTAAGAAAAGTTTTGCTTAGCTAATAATCTTTGAGTGTAGCTTGCTTAGTGTTTTTCAATTTAGAACTATCATCGTTGCGTTGACGTTTCTTGTGGTGGATATTCTGACGTTCTCATACCTATTCACTATTACTTTTTATCTCATCTGCACCTGGGAGATTTTTTTGGTTTTTCTTTATTTGAAAGTTTTTTAAATTCGTATGTAAAACGTTGTTGCGTGTTTTAAATTTTTTCTGCTGTTCATCTAGTAAGTTGAAACTCTCTTTTCGATTTCTTCCAGGTGAAGGAGTCCGGGCTAGGCAGGATTTTTTAATGGCCGGATTTATGTCCTCAATGCATTGATAACTAGTTGGTTCTTAGTTTGTGATCTAAGTTTTCTACTAATTACAACTAGGATTTATTAAGACACTCCGCATATTTGGTTAATATACCGGACTATTTTATTTATATTTATGTTATAAATGTAGTAATTCAATTTGTATTAGTTCCTTGTTGGATAATTATAATAACATTGAATACAAACTACAAACACTTTTTTCGGCTATTGTCATTATATTAAGTTTTTTGATAAAGAACAGCTTATACTAATTTTATAGGTACTAATTACAAAAAGATAAGATAATTATATACAATTACTTCTTCGATACTTGTTTCCAACTTGAAGGTTCGAACGAGGATGAATTATTAAAGTTAAAGTGGAAAGATTTTTTCATGGGAATAGAACCACCTCTTTACCACAACTGTACCCCCTCTTTATGTAATTAGTTTTGCCAGAAGTTATAAAAGAAATGATATGGCTTATTTCGCTCAGTTCTTAGTTTTTCGTAGAAACGGCGCCCTTTTTTATAAAGTTTAGCTGTATTCAGTCTTTTTTCTTTTGTCAAACTGTTCGTCTCTAATTATTATCTATGTGTTACTTTTCTGTTAACTACATCCATATACAACCAAAATTAACTCCCGAATTGAGCAAAATGGTCAAGCTTTTGTGACAGAGCAGCTTTTTTATCTACACTTTTTCGTTATAAGCTCAGACAAATATTACTTGTTTGTCGAATTACTTATTTTTTAAATAAACACTAATGTAACAGATAGGAAATTGTTTGTAGTGTAGTAAACTTGTTTTAGGTGTCATATAATTAAGAAAAAACTTAATAATTTATTTTGAGTATGAGCCATCGGATAGCAGAGATATCAAAATTAGTTGTTTAATCGTTAATTTAACAAATTGCTTATTTTTTAAAGAAAAACTAATTGTAATACAAATTTTCAGTTAAAAGAGAAACTGTCTCATGACAAAACAAAAGTAAAAAATATAAATATAACAACAAGTGAATCTACTACCATAAGGAGTCTAGTAGAAATTCCAGAGGAAACTACCTTAGGATCTCCCTAGAAAAAGCGAAGACTATCTTGGTGACTTCGTTGAACAAGAATCATCTAACAGAGATCAGGGATATAAAGTGGTAATAAACAAATTATTTTATAAGAAATCACACAATTCAAAATTTTGCAACAACAATAAAAGGGTTGTTAAAAAAGTAAATACCTTAAAATCTTAACAAGAACATCTTAAAGAAAAACAGATGATCGATGAGACCTCCCTGAAACTTTCGATAAGCAAAATTATTATTACTTCATATTAGTGATTAGCTACAGTTGTGCACGGTTTTTTTATGGAAATGGAATAAGTAAATAAAAATATAAGGATACATAAAAGAATAAATGCTTTTATGTATCCTTGTAACGACTATTTTGCTTACCACAGGGTAAGAATATGGGGGGACAAGATTGGGTAAACGAAATAATCGAAACAAGTGCATACGGCACTCAGTTGGTTGTTGGAGAGCTGGGTCGTGGATAAGTTAAAGATATTGGGGGTTGGATTGGGGACTACAAAAAAAGAAATAAAGGGGTACTTATACAAATCTCTTGGGACAAACAGAATGAAGAAAATAAACGGACACACCTCAAGAAATTTAATATAGGGCGCCACTTGAGGTGCCTAATTATACCTTTTACAACCACTAGTTGTAACTAGGGAAATAATTATAGAACATCAAAACTATAGAAAAAATATCTTTTTCAAATAAAACTCAAAATAGATCAGGGAAACAAATTAAACATTTATTTTTGTCTCTAACAAACAGTTATCAAAATTATCGGTTACAAAACAAACATACTATATCGTAAAACAAAATAAACAAAACTTGCATGTCTTAGTTTACATCAAAGATTGTTACAAAAATTCAAATGGTTTCTAGGTTATATTATGGCCAATTAGATTATCAAAAATTAAGGATCCTGGTTCATGAAAACATAATAAAATTTAACCTTATATATGAAATATCGTTTCTACATAATAATCAAATTAAAATTGTCATAACAAAAAACAAATTAAAGCTTGCCGTCAGGTATCACATTTAATTTTGATGACAAAGAACAAAAGTATTAATAGCATGACCATACATATTACAATTTTTTAATTTGTTATGAAAGCAATTATTACTTTAGCCAAAAAATATCTGTCTTTACTTTGAAAAATTAATATATTGAATTGTTACCTTAATGTTTTTTTTTTATACAAACACTTTGAAACTTTACATCTCTTGGGAAGCTACTCGGACAAAACTTTCAAAACTGGAAGGCAGCAACCATCAGGAACTAGTTCTACACTCCAGGGCAAAACGATTGGAACAGGAACTTGGTGGAAGAATCAAGCCGACTACGGGGATATCCTATATCATACTTCCTAGAAGCCTCCGGTATTTATTCAAATCTGATAGTATTATTATTGACCGGTCCTAAGACATTTCAAAAGAAATTGAATCCTCTTTGATTCAAAAATGGCCCAACATTTCACATCCGCAAAAAGCGTCTACCAACGTTTCAAATAGGTTCTTGGACTCACATTGTAGCACGTCTGCTCTGCTTCAAATCTAATCGTCGACTCTGCTTCAAATCTTTGAGTCAATTGTCACATGTCTGTCCTGCTTGGAACTTAAATGTCGACTCTTATTTTACGTTACATTTTTACAAATTTAAAGCCAAAAAATTTTCCCTTCCGTCTTACAGCTAGCCTGTCGTCCAAAAACTTAAAAACAAACAATCTTCCCCTTATTATTCGTTCCTAACGATGAAAGACAAATAAAACCTTTTTTTTATCAGGAGGCATCATAAATTATAATCTCTTTATATACAAAAAAATTCGTCGAAATAGATATACATAATACAAATTAACAAAATAGCACGTATTTTAAACCGGAGTTCTACCTGACTTTGTAACAAAAGGTTCGATATTTGAATCTAAACACAGACAAAAAACATCTATATATACTTTTGAATCGGTAGAAATATACGCATTATTTATTATTCTAACCGGAATATTAGGGGATTTCATGTAACATAATACCCCTTTGGCGACAAAAAACTTGTTGTTCCACCTAACATTGCAACACAGAGATAAAAACATATTTCCAGCGTTAATACGCATTTAAAAATCTCGTCAAAAAAACTTGAAATATTATTTCGATTGTTTCTTTGGTTAAAAACAACAGGAGCGTACTACAGAAATCTTTTATATACACATCAAATAAAAAAACGCTACATCCTTAAAGATGATAATTGAACAAATTCAAATCTGGCGAGCTTGCTGGTCAAGCAACTGGACCGCCTCTTCCAATCCAGTGGTCTTCGTAGTTATTATCAAGAAAGTCTCGTACATTCCTGCTAAAGTGGGCCGCACAACCGTCATATAAAAACCATTAGTTTTGTCAAATATTTAAAGGAATATCGTCTAACAAATCAGGTAAAAGTAATCAGTAACATTTAAACGAGAAGGAAATTTCACAGGTCCAAGTAGATAATCGTCAACTACTTCTATCCATACGTTTATGCTAAACGTATGCTGATGCTTAAATTTTTGAACAACGTGGGGATTGTCTCCAACCTATGAAGAATCATATGCATTAGCACAATATTAAAAAGTCTATTTTTTGTGAATTTAGCTTTGTCACCAAGCAAAATGTATCTGAAAAATCTTCATTTTGATTTTTCTGATTTTGTAACTATCTAGCGAATTTTTCACGAGCAGGAAAATCTCCTTGTAGCAGTGCTGGTACCTTTGTAAAATGAAAAGAATATAAATTTTCGTTGTGTAAGATATTTCCTGCGTAAGATTTTGAATTGTGGGAGACATGGCAGATAATCTTATTAGAACGTTAATTTCTGGATTTTCCTCAATTTACATTAAAATATCATCTTCATGTGATGCTGTTACATCATTATGTCGCTGTTTCATTATTTTTTGGGACTACTGAACCTCTTTCTCTTAATTGTTAGTGAAGAGCTGTAAAAGTTGAGTGAGTGCGAGGTTCATGATTGGAAAAATTTTCAGCAAATGTACGCGAGCTACATGCTACTCGAGCGTTTCACCTCATTTCGAAATAAACTAAATGCATATCAACGTATTTCTCATTAGTAAAAGCAATTTTTGTTGAATTAAAATTGTTGTGTTTAAATGCCACAAAGTAAAAAACTAAAACATAAACTTCGCGAACTGACAACCATTTAACTGTGAAAAACATAGTTTATATTTCTGTTGACAATTCAAAGTAAACTAGTGCAAAACAATAATAATTTAACTTTCATGACGAAGAACCGTGTATATACCGACTTAGAGTAAGAGTACTTGTTGGTACTATAATATCTGAGAATTTGATAATCTAGTATCGTAAATACTTATATGTTAAAGACAAAACAAGTATGCGTTAAAATATCCATTGACTTAGCCAAAACGGACGTCTATGACCGGTACTAGAAATTCACAATTGATGGAATCAATTCAACTCTAGAGGTTACAGAGAAGAAAATCGTACAGGTTTTCGGTTTTCTAAATAGAAACGTTCTGGAGGTGTTTAAAAAAAGCTCTTTTAGTAGGTAAGCATTTTTGGATTACGCGAATTGGGTTAAATCGACTTTAAATTATCTGAGAATTCCAAAAGGTCTTCGTTTGTCAGAAGAGTTTCTGGACACCCTGTATATTAATGCCAGCAACGAGCAGTGACGACAACATCTTATGCGGTTGCTCGATCTGCCTCTCTATCGCGCATTGAAACTCCCTTCTCTCTTTTCTGACCAAAAACAGACGCTGCTATACCTACTTGATGTAAAATAGAAGAAGAAGAATCAATTTATAATATTAATACATAAGATAAAAATAACAATCACACTTAAAATATGGTACCTACACTTATTAAAAAATATAAAACAATAATATACAGTAGTCTCTCTTTATAACGATTTCCTATAAACCGATAATTCCTCTATAACGATGAAAATAGTAAACTTTGGTTGGTTCATCATAAGGACAATGTATTAATTCTTTCTCCATACCGATCCGATGGTTGCTGCCATTGCGAAGCTGAAAAGTTTGGCTGTTGATACAATGGTTTCTGGATTCTGGTACATTCATCTGTTGTCTCTGAGGTCGGCGTTCTTGATAATTTTCGCTTCTTCCTGATGTTGAAGGTTGACTTAATTGATTTTTTTGAAGGTATCGAACATTATTTTCTTCCTGTACGTATTGTATTGCCGTGGCTAAACTTCCTGGTCTCATTGCTCTGATAACAGAGCCCATTGGTTCTCGTAGGCCTGCTAAGAATGTTGTAAGAGCTTGTTGACGGAAAAATTCTTGTTTGCTTCTCTTAATATCGGCATTTATGGTATGTAATTCTAGGTAATTATTAATGCAGCTTAAAAGTCCCATGATCTTTTCGTAAAAATGCAAAATAGATTCTGTTGAGCCTTGTCTTAAATTAACTAGGTCCCTTGTAAGCGAATTTTCGTCTCTCTGGTCTCCAAAATTTTGAATTAATGCGTTTTTTTATTTCGTCCCAACTTTCACATCCATATACAGATATAACTTCTTTTGCTCTACCTGTTAATTTACTCATAATACCATGAAGCAAAAATTTGTTTTGGATGTTGGCTGCATTAAGTCTATCATAATAATGGTTTAGAAGTATTGTAGAAACTTTGATGAATTCGTGTAATTCATTTGGATTTCCGTCAAAATTTGGAAGAATGCATAAATTTTTAACGTCAAATTGTGGAACTGCCATATTTAAAAATTTCAATATAATATATAGTCAATAGTCAAATCAGTATAGTAATTTTCAATAAAGAATATATATAAATATATCACTCTTAATCTACTTATTTTGTATCTATTAAATCTTTGTGTTTATTAATATAGTATTTATTAAGCTATTCAAATTTGTCTTTAAATTTTAAAGTTTCTGAATCTGGCTCTAAAGTCAATCTAAGGACTTAGAGGAGATATTTTTAAATTATTATCTTTCTGTTAATATATTCAAATCTTTGTTTAATTTATCTTCTAATCTAACTCTGATTCAATCTAAGGACTCAGAGGAGTCTGATTTTATAAAAATTCTTTCAAAATTTAATCTTCTTAATTCTAATTAATAATAAAAATCGCTTACAGGATAAAGACGATGCCGATGTGCATTTCTTTCCTCCTGAAGGCTTCTAACTTCTAATTCCCTCGGGTGAACTCTGCAGACGGTTTCCCTGGGGCTGGTTCTTGGAACAGTGGACAAACACTTAAAAGTGACGAGGATCTATAAAGACTCTTCCACTTCCGTACTGACTCTGCGCCAATTATGAATGTTCTTGGAAAAACACTTTTTTAAAAACTGAACTTCACAAATAAAACTTTTATTTTCGACTTACAAAGATTTTAGTAGCAACAACAATAAATTAAATCAGACTGAAAATATTGATTTTTACATAGTGTTTTTATAATTTAATAATTGCTGATCTTGCAGTCCAATACGTCGCAATTCAGTCCAGAATGATCGAGCGGTAGTCCCGTGTAGAATCCACGTGGTAGAATTTACTGGATGGTAGCGGTCATTGTACTGTAACTTGCGTCAGACGACATTTTCAATGCTGATGAGACTGGACTGTTTTTTAAAATGACACAAAATAAAACTTTAAAATTTAAATCGGAAAACTGTGTTGGTGGAAAGCTCTCTAAGGAACGCATTACAGTTTTAGTGGCTGCTAACATGACAGGTTCGGTGAAGCGAAAATTGTTAGTGATAGGAAGTAGAAAAACCCACTTTGCTTTAAAAATATAAAAAATCTACCGGTGACCTATAAAGCAAAAAACAGTATATGGATGACTTCGGAAATTTTGAAGAAGCGATAAGAAACTGGGATATCGAGCTAGAAGGGAAAAAAATTCTTATGCTTGTATACAGTTGTCCTGCTCATCCTTTACTGTGCGATCTTCAAAACATTAAACTTTGTTTTCTGCTAGCAAACACAACGTGTCCTTCAGCCCATGGAATAAAGTGTCATCAAGAGTTTAAAAATCAAACATACAGGATGGCTGGAAGATCAAGTATTGACTGATGATGAAGATGACCTGCCATTAGATGTTTGAGCCAGACAGTTTGAACTTACTGTCACCTACGGACAGCTCCGAACCCTTAGCAGGCATTAGATGAGGCAAAAGTACTGCATCGTTTCTTCAAACAACAGGAAGACGGTATGCGTGCTGTGAAAGATTTTACGCATCTTTAGGACAAGGTCAGGTCAGTTCTATGGCAAGGGAAAAGGAAACAGACCAAGGTGACAGACTTTTTTGGTAATGGCTAAATATGTTTTACACTATATATTATTTTGTTACTGTACAGTAGACCTATTTTAATTGTAGTCATTTTTTTATACTGGATTGTTTATACTATTCTTTAATAAATCTATGTGGTGTACAATACAGTGTTAATTCATTTATATTCGTTTTGATACATTTTTTTAAATTAAAATAGGTTATTTAGTACAGTATTATTAATATTACAGTACCGAATTTTGTCTCTCTCTATATAACAATCTCTCCTTATAACGATGAGAATTCCCGGTCCCTTGCATATCGTTATAGAGAGAAGACTGTATAACATAAAACATGATTACAAAACAACTACCTAACTATTGGTGCTTTTAATATGGTCCATTAGTTTGCTTTTAAACATTTGTATAGATGAACAACTTTTAACTGTTTGTAGAAGCTTATTAAAAAGATCAAAACAACAACAAAGAGTTCCTTGAAGCCGTCCTTTTTGTTTTCACAATGTGTAAATTGCACTTACCTCGAGTAAGGTAATTGTGAATATCAAAATTATGTGTAATAAACTGACAAACCTGACTAAGCAGGGGCCAAATTATTTAGAATTTAATAAATGAACACCATTGTAAGGTAAAAGACCCTTTGTTGAACTAAAACCCATTGCAGCATGCTAAGCATTGTTGCTCTAGGTGTATATCTGCTTCCACCAAGAATGATTCTCATTCCACGATTTTGTAATTTTTGCAACTAGGCCGATGGATTTTAGAAAACTTGAAAACTGTAATTTTAGCTGAAGTTTACAAATTTTTAGATATTCTTGAAAAAAGTATAATTTTTTAGAAATCTCTTTAATATGTAATTAAAATGGTCATTAAAAGACAATAAAATATCCAATTGAAAACCAAGGTACTTAATTGTTGGGATGATTTTTATTTTGTCATTGTCAATTTTGAAGATTAATAGTATTTATATCAATATTGGAGAATTTGTATTTAGTTATTATTATCATAGCATTTGTCTTTAACACATTTAACTTTAGATTGTCGATCTTTAAATATTTATTAACAGACTGCAATGCTGAATTCATTTTAGATACAGAATTTTTATAAGTTTTATTCAAATCATGCAAGTAGGGTGTCATCTGCATACAAATTAAAGAAATCACATTTAACAAACAAGTTTGTATCATTTAAATACAATGGACAAAAGGGGTCATAAGACACTATCTTGAGGTACCTCAATATTAACACTAATTGCAGAAGAAGTAATATCATCAATCCTCACGTGTTGCTTTCTATGCAATAAGTAATCTTTATATCATTCAATAACATTTCCTTCAATACCATAGCCTTCTAATTTCTAATCAATAGTTTCGAACGCTCTTTTTAAATCAAGGAATACTACTACTAAATAATTATCATTGTCCAATTCAGACCTGAATCAGAGAACCAGGAAGTTCTCTGCCTGAATTAACAAAGTGAAAGTTTCGCATAAACACTTTTTACGAAAACCTGACTGAGTATTCATTAAGATTTCATTTTTATCAATGTGATCCATGACTTGATCATATACTACCAATTCTAATAATCTCTCAATGGGCGGAAGTATATTTATAGTCTAAATTCATCCGCCTTATAGTATTATTAACTTTTGGTATTGCAACAACTGTACTGATTCTTAATAAATCTGGAATTTTTGATGATCTAAGAGAAGTATTTATTAAAATTTAAGATAATATGACCACAAGTTACAAAAAACTCTTTTAATATTTTGGAGTTTATTATTTCATTAATGTTAGTCCTATTATCTAACGACTTAACCATGACTGCCAAGTTACTCAGTGATAGTAACCTAAATTCATGAATACTGTGATACACATTCTGATTATCATAACTCCATAATTCCCACTACAGCCCACTGTAAACTTTTGACTTTACCTATATTTTTTCAAGAAATATTCATCAGATCACAAAAACAAATATACTGTTTGAAAGACAATTTAATATGCTTTAATGTGAGTATAAATTTATGAAAACTTATTTCGGCTTCCTATGTTTAACATAGTGAAATGAATTCATTAAGCAGATTAAGCTTTTTTATTACTAACATAAATAGGGTTATTGACAATTTAAAACTTAACACTTAATTTTTTAATAATGGGTATGACCTCCTCTTGCCTAATAACATCTCTCATACGATTAGGCATAGATCTAATCAAGTTTGCTATTGTTGCTTGTGGGATGTTAAGCCACTCTTCTTCTGCTGCAATAATAAGCTCTGGGATCGAGTCTGGGGTATGAAGTCTAGCTCAAATTCTTCGTTTTAGATCATCCCATAAATGTTCGATCGGATTTAGGTCAGGACTGTTTGCTGGCCAGTCTATAACCTGAAAACCGACTTCTGCAATGTAATCTTGCACGATTCTTGCGGTGTGTGCCCTTGCATTGTCATGCATAAAGATAAATTCGTCTCCAATGTAGTCGACGTAAGGTACCACATGAATTGCTAAAATCTCCTCGATATATCTGGCAGCCGTTAAACCTCTTCTTCCGTGAACACGGTCGTCCCTACGAATGAACTCAAGATCGGTTCGTGCTCCTATAGAAATTGCACCCCAGATCATGCAGGAACCACCCCCATAAGCACTCCGCTTTTCAAAGCAGCATTCTGCAAATCTCTCTCCTGGTTTCCGGTACACTTTCCTTCTTCGGTCGCTACCATAGAGGCATATTTTGGTCTCATCTGAGAACAGAACAGATCCCCATTGTTCCAACGTCCAATTCCGATGATCCTGTGCAAAACGCAGGCGTGCTTGCCGATGAGCTGGAGTAAGTTTTGGACTAACCGCAGGTGTTTTAGGGGTCAGGTTGTTTTCCCGCAGTCTTCGTCTCACTGTCCACTGACTAACAGCCACTCTTCGTACCTCACGGAGCTGTCGTTTCACCTGAACGGCATTAAGGTGACGATTTCTTAATGTTGTTTACACAATAAAGCGGTCATCACAAGCGGTTGTAAATCGCCGTCTGCCTGTTCCAGGTCGCCTATGAAAGGATCCAGTCTCCTCATAACGTTGGCACACTCTTCAAACCGCTGCGCGTGTCATATCCAATTTTCTAGCAACAGCTCGCTGACTAAGTCCATTTTCGATTAGAGCAATAACTTGGGCAGCTTTTTGTGGTGTAATATGCATTAAACTAACACACTTGAACACTGCTGAGATTATGAAAAACGAATAATATGCAAATTTTACAATTAGACAAATTTGTTATTTTCGTGACAATCACCACATAAACACGTTTCATTTGTTTACCGGTTACTACGCATGTAAACGATAAGCCTTCTTGATAAATTTATACTCACATTAAAGCATATTAAATTGACTTTCAAACAGTATATTTGTTTTTGTGATCTGATGAATATTTCTTGAAAAAAATATAGTTAAAGTCAAAAGTTTAAGTGGCCGATTTCTATGCACGCGAGTGTACATAAATACATAAGGCTAGAGTTATTTTTATACCTATCGATATTATCAAAATAATATTGTTCTTTTTATGCTTTTAACATATTAACTACTAGGTAGAATCACAGATAGATAGAGACACAACTAACAACAACAAAAAATGCGTTAAGCTTTCTAGGCCATCGTCTAACTTGTTTGTTCGGGTTGTTCGGCCGTTGTCTTCTGAGATTAGTTCTCGACGTTTCGCCAACATTAGGGGTCGGCATTTTCTGGAGATGTTACTGCTTCGCTTGTAAGCTGAAACGGACTGATTTATATTTTCTACTCGTCTCCCCTCCACTGGTTTCGGCGTGAGGGGGCGTGTCGTCGTTTGTAGTTTTTTTTTTCGTCGTTTGATTTGCGGTTAGGGTGTTTGTGGATTTTAATATCGGTATCCATGTTATGTTAATTCTTATTCCTTCTTCTATCCGATTAAAATTATTTGGATACTTATATATTTTCACCGCTTCCCTATCTAACCGTGGGTAGTACTGTGATGTTTTATCCAGCATCTGCGTTTCTTCAAACAGTATCCGATGTTCCCTGCTTCCAAAGCATGTTCGGCAATGGCAAATTTGTCGATATGTCATAAACGACAATCGCTTTTATGTTCGTTTATTCTTGTGTTTATGTGTCTTTTTGTGGTTTGCACATATACCATTCCACATGTGCATGGTATTCGGTATACTCCGACCGTTGCTAACGGGTCGTGTTTGTTCTTCACCGATCTTAAACAGTCCTTGGTTTTCTTTGTTGGCTTGAAAATAGTCTTTACATTGGCTTTGTCTTTGGCCTAAATGATGAATTTGAGTTCCTGTTTAGGTATCATGTGTGTAGGTTTTTGATACACTTTATGTCCTATGGAACCTTTCTTTCGATTTACTAATACATCTAAAAACGCTAGTTGTTGATCTTTCTCTGTTTCCATCGTAAACTGAATATTTGGATGTAGTGTATTTATATAAGACAGAAAATCGTTAAGTTTTTCTGCTTCGTGATGAAAACAGATGTGTTTCTCTGTTTCCATCGTAAATTGACTATTTGGATGTAATGTGTTTATAAAATACAGGAAATCGTTAAGTTTTTTTGCTCTGTGACCCCAAATCACAAAAGTGTCATCGACGTATCTAAACCATACCCTTGGCTTGTATGATGCCTCCATTACCCTCTTTTCTAGATGCCTAGTGAAAAGGTTGGCTACGACCGGGCTTAGTGGGCTTCCCATTGCTACTCCATCTACCTGTTTATAAATCTGGTCTTCCCATGAAAAGTAGGTGGTCGTGGGGTAAATACGGTATAATTCCACCTTATCCTTGGAAACTAGTCCCTCAATTAAATTCTGGAGGCCTTCTAGGGGAACTCTTGTAGATAGCAAAACAACATCAAAGCTAACAAGAATGTCAGGTTCCTGTAAAGTTATTCCTTTGATCTTCTCGATGAAATGGGCGGAGTCTTTTACAAAGGCTTCGTTTTTTCCATATGTGGTTGTAAAATATTGGCCAGATATTTAGCAAGACTGTAAGACGGAGACAGTATGGAGCTCAAAATAGGGCGTAGAGGTACATCGTCTTTATGTATTTTCGGTAAGTCATACAAACTTGGTGGGACTGCTTCGCTGTTGCATATTCTTGGCTTTGTATTCTCTGGTATAGACTTTTTTAGATTTTATAAGTTTATTGATTTTTGCGATTAAGTGACTGCTGTGGGATTTTTTAAGTCTCTTATATACCGTAAGATATGAAAAAATTTTCATTTTCGTTTTGTAGTCGGTTGTCTTCATGGCGACGGTAGTGTTTCCCTTGTCTGCTGGTAAAATTACAACATTTTTGCGTTTAACGATTTTATGGCACGGATTTCTTGGTGACTTAGGTTATTTTTCGGCGTCTTAGCTTTATGCAAAATTCTACCTGATTATGTCTTGATATTAGCGATGATATCTTCCTTGAGTGTAACTTTAGGTGCAATCGCAAGATTTCCCCCTTTGCCTAGCAATGATGTTTCAGCTAGAGTTAAAACTTTATCTGAAAGGTTGACTACTGTATTTTCTGTGCTTTGTTTTGATTCTACCTCCTAATGTTTGCTTAGGCGTTCGTATTTGTTTTTCTGGCGTTCAGTGTTCCTTCCTACAAATATTCCTCCAAATATTTAATTTACATTGGAAACAGAGAAAGATCAACAACTAGCGTTCCTAGATATATTAGTTAATCGAAAGGAAGGTTACTTAGGACATAAAGTGTATCAAAAACCTACACACACACACACACACACATGGACAAATACCTAAACAGAAACTCAAATCATCATCCAGGCCAAAAATAAGGCGTTCTTGCCCTATATATCGGTAGTAACAGACAGAATTGGGCGAATACTTAAAAAAGCCAATGTAAAGATCATTTTCAAGCCAACAAAAAAAATCAAGGACTGTTTAAGATTAGTGAAGGACAAACGCGACCCGTTAGCAACGGCCGTAGTATACCGAATACCATGCACATGTGGAACGGTATATATGGGAACCACAAAAAGACACACAAACATAAGGATAAACGAACGTTTAAGGTGATGTTTTGCGGACTTCATTTATGCTTCTCTTGATTATAAAAGAAAAGGTAGAAGGCCGAATATCACGAGGAAGTTCTCCAACAAATGCTAGAATTCATCCAACTACAGTCATTGATATTAATAGGTTAAATATTCTAAAAAGTATAATACTTGCTGATATTGATACTAGACGTATATATTAAGATAGACCGAGCTAAGTGACGACACCATCTTTGTTTTCGTTGTTAGTTGTGTCTCTATCTTATATCTAGTACGTATAGCAGCGTCTCTTTTTGGTTTCAATGCGCTAGAGAGAGACAGTTCGAACAACCAGATAAGGTGTTGTCGTCACTGCTCGTTGCTGGCATGCTCAGTCTATGTAAATATACAGGGTGTCCAGAAACTCTCCTAAACAACGAAGACCCTTTGGATTTTTCAGATAATTTAAAGACTATTTAACCCAATTTACCTAGTCTAGAAAATGTTTCCTAAAGGAGCTAGAGCTCTTTTAAGATGGGACCTGGAAATTAGTTTTTTTAAATACCTCCAGAATGCTTCTATTTAGAAAAATGAAATATGTTTAAACATACTTTTTGTCTTTAATATTTAAGCAGTTACGATACTAAACTTGAGTGCAAAACAATCGACTCAAAATTATTTTGCGGAAGTACGTCTTCTGTTTTAATCAAAAAAGGTGTAAATTTAAAAATATTTAGTGTACACTTATTAACCTCATTATTGAGTTTAAAAAAAGTTTTGATTTTTGGTAAATCGGGTGACGTATTACAAATAAATAATGCAACACGTAGAGATGGGGTCATAATTTGACCCATTGAAATCGACACGCACCCACTTAACACATTTGGTTAACATCGTAAGCATCAATTTCCATAGCAACCCACTAATACATCAGTCAATTAACTTCATAACAAATGCATACCATATCCGTCAAAGCAGCTCAAGCAGTAGCATTATTGAGAGAAGACCTGAGCCAGAGAGCCGTAGCAAATCGACTAAATTTAAGCCAATCTGTTGTGTCCCGAGTGTATCGTCGGTACCGTGATACTGGTGATTATGTCCGCCGATAAAGAGGAGGTCGTAAACGAATAACAACAGAGATAGATGATCGATTTCTTGTATCTAAATCTCTGAGAAATCGAAATTTGACTGGTGCTAATCTCAAAGAAGAGCTTAGAGAGGTCCAAGGTGTGGTTACCAGCGTTTGGATAGTCAGAAGGAGACTGAAAGCAACCAACCTGACACCAAAAAGGGCAGCTACTGGTCCCAAGCTAACTGCAGCCCAGAAGCAAAGACGACTAGAATTTGCTCGCGAACATCGGGATGGGGACGACTATCAATGGAGTCAGGTATTATTCTCACACGAAAGTGGGATCTGCCTACATGGCAACGACAAGAGGCGTCGAGTCTATAGAAGGCCAGGGGAATGATCTGCTCAATATTGTATACGAGAAATTGTGTCATATGGAGGCGGTTCTTGTATGTTTTGGGCAGGCATTTCCATGGGTGAGAAAACCGAACTGGTTTTCGTACCTGGTGGAGCACGTGGAGGAGGTTTAATGGCGGATCGTTACATCAGAGATATTTTAGAGGAACATGTGGTTCCATACGCGGGATTTATTGGTAATGCCTGTATTTTATTGCATGATAATGCACGATGTCATACCGCACGAGTCACCACCACCTATCTGACTGAGATAGGTATACCTACAATAAATTGGCCTGCGTTGAGTCCGGACATAAATCCAATAGAGAATGTTTGGGATGAGCTTAAACGAAGGGTTCAGAGCAGAAATCATGCACCAAGGAGCATAATAGAATTGAGAGCTGCGCTTAATGATGAATGGGAATTAATTAATTAAGCAGAACTCAAGAATTAATTAAAAAAGTCATCCGATGCATGCGAAATCGATTCGAAAGTGTAATTAGGAATAGGTGTGGTAATATCAGATACTGAGAAAAACAAAAAAAAATCATTTTGTAATTGTTGATTTCTCTGTTCATTACGTCTTTCTTGGGATAGTTCCAATAATGAATATTTGAGAAACTCTGTTAGTATTGCATATTGTTTTTATAATGCGTCTTCCAAATAATGAAATAGCAGTTTTTGTAAGTTCAATAATAAAGTTACTGTTTGTACATTACATCTTATTATTTTCATACTTCTTACATTAAAACAGAAGGTGTAATCTCAAATACTGCTTTTGAGTCAATTGTTTTGCACTTAAGTGTAGATTATTAAATTTTCAGTTGTTCTATTACTAAAAGGTACTTTTACTTTGGCTCGGTAGGATACACTGTTTTCTAAAAAAATCGATTTTAAAATTTTTCGTTTCCTTGTCATGACAGTTACATTATTATTTTTTGCACTAGATGGCTTTGAAGCCTCAACAGAAGTATAACCTATGTTTGTCATAGTCAAATGGTTGTCAGTTCGCGAAGTTTATGTTTTAGTTTTTTACTTTGTAGCATTTAAACACAACAATTTTAATTCAACAAAAATGGTTTTTACTAATGAAAAATAGGTTGATACTTAATTAGTGTATTTTGAAATGAGGTGAAACGCTCGAGCAGCACAACGTAGATACGCTGAAAAATTTCCCAATCGTGAACATCGCACTCACCATTTACAGTTCTCCATCAACAATTAAGAAAAACAGGTTCAGTAGTCCCAAAAAATAATAAAATAGGCCGACATAATGATGTACTAGCAGCATATTAAGATGATATTTCAACGGAAAATCTAGAGATTAGCATTCGAAAACTATCTGCCATGTATCCCACAATTTCAAAATCTTCCGTAGAAAATATCTTACACAACGAAAATTTATATTCTTTTCATTTTACAAAGGTACCAGCACTACTACAAGGAGATTTTCCTCTTCGTGTAGAATTCGCCTAATAGTTACAAAATAAGCAAAATCGAGAAGATTTTTTCAGATACATTTTGCTTTGCGACGGAACTACATTTACAAAAAATTGAATTATTATTCGTCCATCCTCATGTTGTTCAAGAATTTAAGCATCAGCATAGGTTTAGAATAGACATCTGGATAGCAGTATTTGATTATCTACTTGGACCTGTAAAATTCCCTGCTCGTTAAAATGGTGCTAATTACTTTTACCTGATTTGTTTGACGTTGTGGCAATATACATATATATATATATATATATATATATATATATATATATATATATATATATATATATATGTATATATATATATATATATTGTTATGATATGTAAAATCAAG
This sequence comes from Diabrotica balteata, assembly GCA_918026665.1. Taxonomy (NCBI): domain Eukaryota; kingdom Metazoa; phylum Arthropoda; class Insecta; order Coleoptera; family Chrysomelidae; genus Diabrotica; species Diabrotica balteata. The sequence goes on from OU898285.1 coordinate 24,950,974, forward strand.
AAAAATATTGGTTTGCTTAAAATATTTCAAAGTTCAAAAACATTAAAATAATTCCGATAAGTCAAACAATAAACTACAAACATTTCGAAGAATGGAAGTCTTTTAATTTTGGATTACCTGTATTTAACAAAACGTAAGATATGCATAAATTATTTTCTTTGTTAAAATATATTTGTATGACGTGAATAAGCTTGAGTGAAATAAAAGACAATTGAACCGGGTTTTCCAAATACATTAATGCAGTGATTAAGACAATAGAATAGATTTTAGAAAGATAGGTTTTTTGTTAGTTTTTAAGAATTGTAGAAAAATATTATTTGTAAATAAGTTTTAGGAAATTTTATAGTTATAGGTAAAAATTTGTTTGTTATCGAAATGAAAAAATGGGGATGGATGACGCGTTTTGATTGGATGAAATTGAAAAAGGTGGGATAATTAATTGGAGAATGAGACTTTAGTTAGTTTTTGAAACAAAAAGATAGTCAGTTGGTTTCCAAGGGTAGAAGGCGAACGGCCGTTGTTCTCGTGTAGTTTCCCAGAGGTAGGAAGCTGTAGCAATGAAAGTTTGTGAGTTTTCGTGTAGTTAGTGTATCTGACAGAAGCTGAAGCAACAAAATATTGTAAGTCATATTTTTCTATTTATATTTCAAGAGTCACTGTTCAGGCCAACGGGAGATTCAGTTTATCGTAAAGAGAAGATATTCCAAGAGTCATTTTTCACTCGGGCCAACGAGAGATTCAGTTTATCGAGAGGAGAAAGGCTATCATAATTTGAATGATTCGTGCTTTTGAAGGAGACCATTAAGGACGATATACTTGCAACAATTTGTTGTAAGATTGCTGATTACCTAGGGAGCTGCTAAGAATAGATAATATAGGCTACCAGGAACAAGGATTTGGACCACTCATCATCAGGGAGAGATCGTTTTGTTTTTCTGCAGTTTTTCTTTTATTGATAACACAATTTTTACAATTACTTTAGAAAAGATATAAATTTTTGATTAGGAGATTTAGAATAATAATTGGGATTTTGAGATTTTAACTAATATTGTTTATACCATTAATTTTGAAGGTTCACGTATGTAGAACAAAATTTTAAGAATCATTATATGAGATATTGTTTATTGAAACATTTGAGTGTGAATTTTATTTCATTATTTTTATTTCAATATATGTATAGTGTTATATCATATTTGTTTTTTATTATTCCGGTATTCTTTGGACCTTTCACATGTGAAGCATAGATATTGAAGCACGAAGTTAACCCTGAGATAAGAGAATTAAAAAGTGTGATAGAGTCATAATCATATCATTTTAATAATTTTAATTAATTAATTAATTAATTAGCTAATTAATTGCTTGGCGCACCAAGACTTTAAATATCACAATAATATATATATATATATATATATATATATATATATATATATATATATTATATATATATATATATATATATGTAAATTCGGCAAAAATTATGGTATGACGGCTGTGCGGCCCACTTTAGCAGAAATGTACGAGACTTTCTTGATAATAACTACGAAGACCACTGGATTTAAAGAGGAGGTTCAAATGGTTGATCAGCTAGGTCACCGGATTTGAATCCTTGCGATTATTATCTTTGAGGATTCTTAAAACCATTTGCTTATTCCTTTTCGATACAAAATCGTACACAACTATGGATAAAGATACAAGATGCTTGCAACGAATTTAGAAATAACGTTGGAATTTTTACAAGAATTCGGTGTCCTCTAAGCAAAAACTTATGCACAGAGACTATTGGTCATCACATCGAGTATATCATGCATCTATGTACCTTTGATACTTGTCCTTTTAATTTAGTTTCGTTACATTTTAGTACTTAAGTAGGTACTTTGTTTTTTAAAAACTTTTAAATAAAATTTTTGCTTCAATTTTATTTTTTTTTTTTACTTTTTCCAAACTTTTTTTAAGAATAATTGTGTGCTGCATGTATTTAAACAAAACATATCTCATTTTTAAAATTAAGTAAGTTACTTATTAATTGAACTTAAATGACGGGAAAACGAAAAATTTTTAAATCGATTTTTCTAGAAAATGGTGTATCCTACAGACTTACAGCAGCAGGACTTTTTAGTACTATAATATTTAAAAATTTAATAATCCAATTTAATAATAAAGACAAAAAGTTATGCGTTAAAATAATCATTGACCTGCCCAAAACAGACGCCTACGACAGGTAGTTAAAATTGGCAATTGATGGAATCGATCCAATTCTGGAGGAATAATAATCGTACGAGATTTTGTGTTTATAAATAGAAGCGTTCTGAGAGTTTGCTCCTTTGGGAGCATTTTCGGACTGGGCAAGTTGGGTTAAATTGTCTTAAAATTATCTGAGGAATCTCCAGTCTTCGATTGTCAGGAGAGTCTCTGCACATCCTGTATACGTCTATGATCTATACCTTGTTTCTCTCTCTTATACGTACAGTGTGTCCGTAAAGTATGGAATAAATTCGATATTGTCTAAATGAAAAGCCTTTTTTAAAAAATCTAAAACACGTCGATTTTTAAGTTTAACATTCTACAACAAAATTTCATTATAAAAGGTATTACACATTAAGGTGATGACGTCATCGGCACTTTTCTAAATGTAACTCTCTACATTTTATGACATTTTAGATCAATAAAGGTGAGAATATCAATGAATAAAAATGAGCTGACTCAACAGAAGAATAATACTCGGGGTCTAATGGATATATTTTGAAATTAGCCCACTACTAGTTTTCAGTGAAATGTTCTTATTTTTTGTAACGTTCAATAACAATTAAGTAGTACAATAATTGTATTAATTAGTGAATGTTCTGTATTATTGCTTAGAATTAATTTGAAGTAGAAATGAATTTGAATCTAAAGCAAAGAATTGAAATACTCATGATGATTGGGTATGGAGACAAATTGCGAACTCAGATGGAAGTGTAATATATTTAATGACGAATATCCAGAAAGACCCATAACGCAGTCAACAGTAAGTAAGATTCAAAAGAATTCATGACTTATCATTCATTTTCTTGAGGGTCATATACAACGTACGACAAAATGTACATTTTGTCGAGTGTATACACACTACGTTTTTCCTTCCGTTTTCTACCTCATTTCTAATTCAGAGTCTTGAGTTGTGTGAAGTTTGTAACGATATTTTGCCTACCACATGGGGTATTAATAAAATGGGTAGAAAATTGAGGACTGAAACTAGGGGGTGGAGGTAAGGCAAGCAAAATAATCGCTACTTGTGCGATCGGCACTCAGGGTTTGTTAGGAGAGCTGGGGTCGTGGATAAGTAAATGGCAAAAGGGTTTGGATTGGGGCAACTACAAAAAATGAAATAAAGGGGTCATTAATCTCTTGGGATAAACAAAATAAAAATAAACAGGAAACACCTCTAGTAATTTAATATAGGGCGCCACTTTGAGGTGCCTAATTATACCTATTACAACCACTAGTTGTAACTAGGGAAATAATTATTAAACTTAAAAAACATATCTTTTTCAAATAAAACTAAAAAAAAGGTTTGTTAAAAACAATAAACAAAATGTTATGAAACAAAATTTAACGTTTATTGTGTCTTACCACAAACAGTTACAAAACATAGAGAATACAAGAATACTCAAAAAGGACAATATAAAAATATTACCTTAATAGTCGCAAAATACAAAAAACTTAATAAATCAATCATCATCCATTTACAAACTCCAGGAGTTGGAGATATTACAAAAACTTACAAATGTTACCGCACCATCGTAGTTCCGACTAACCAAATACATCTGCTCACCATCGCCCACATTTCAAACCTCCCTTTGACTGCAGCTATCAAACGCCACAAAACCACTATTCACCGCTACATATTTCCACAAAGACATGGCCAAAAATAGAAAACTACAAATTCGACGGATGAACTTGGATCCATAATTGAGTCTACAACGACCCAAGTTAGAATGACGAAATTATCTTAAGAATTCGTTCACATAACTTGAAATAAAAAAACACTTGACAGGAATTAAAACGCAAAAGATTACATTTCTACGACGTACAAAATTAATAAGGCGACTTCGAATAAAACATTAAAAGAAAATGCCGAGAAAGTACACATCTTTAAAATAATAAACAACTCTAAAATGGTTTTATTACTTGGCAACGCTAAAATGAATTGAAAGAATTTGGTGTTTTAATACGTACGAATCGGAAATTGAAACACATGAAAAAATATTCTGCGATTTCTCAAACATATATGAGGAAATTTCAATATATTACATATATAGATAGATAGATAGAACATTTATTGACCACTTTACATGAAGTTTGAAGTCCGTATAAAAAATACAATAAAAGATATAATAATGTAAACTTAAAATTAACTTAACCATATTGGCTAAAGTAATATACATATGTAAGTATTAGCAGAAGAATTAAAATTAAACTAAACTAAACCTAAACTGTCACATAAAAAATCTTTGAAATATGGAAGTAACAAAAATGTACAAATAATTAAGAATATTCCCGAATCGATGACTAAATAAACTAATACATAAAACTTAGTACATTTTAATAGCAATAATACAATGTGATATGTAGATAGTAAATCGACAGTATTCTGACCAAACTGGGTACACGTTATAAAGGTGTATTGAGGTATTCTGTCTTTGAGTAAAAACAATATGTTAAAAAATGCTTTCTGATCCTATTTTTAAACAGTGGTGGAGACAGAATTTTTATTTCGTTAGGCAGATAGTTATACAAGTGAATATCAATTGAATTCTTTGTGCTCTTTGATAGTCTGAATTGTTGTGACCTAATTAAATCCCTCGATCTTGTTAGATGATCATGTAATTGGGAGTTTATAGTAAACTTATTTTTATTATTGTGAATTTCCAACAGTGTTGCATACATATAAAGCGAAGGTAGAGGCATAATACCCATGTTCAAAAATAATGGTTTACAATGATCTCTTAAATCCGCTCCAGCAAGTATCCTCACCACCTTCTTTTGTAATTTAAATATTCTGTCGGCATGACCAGAGTTGCCCCAAACAGCTATTCCATATTGTATATGACTATGAAACAATGAAAAGTAACACATTTTAAGGGTACTTTTAGGTACCAAATAAACCAGGTTACGCATTACAAATATTGTACTGGCGAGTTTAGAACTTAAGTTGTCTATATGGATGCCCCAATCTAAGTTGTCGTCCATAAAAATCCCTAACAATTTGATGCTATATCCAAAAATGTGTCTTCGATCTGAACTGAAAACTATATTTTGATTTTTATCCTCGTTTAGTTTTAGTTTATTATGTGTAAACCAGTTTTTAATTTTAAGCACATCGTTTCCTATTTTGTTATTTAAATTATATTGATTCTGGTCGGTACTAATAATATATGAGGGGATTTCAATATACACCAAAAAAAATCAATGAATTGTAAATGCTACAAGTTTGTTTAGTGATTTTTTTATTATTGGGGAAACACGGCTACTTTCTTTTATTTTTCAACTATAACGATACTACGACTAAAAAGGGGACAAAGAGGGAAAAGACAAGATGGTCAAGAAAGTGGCTTCCGAAAAGAAGCCAGTATTGCCACGTCTCATTATTAAAAGAACTGAGAGGCGAATCAGATGACTGGCGCAATTATTTGCGAATGAACACCTTAGCCTATTGCCAATTGCTCGAGTTGGTAACACCATAAATATTGAAAGAAGACAACTGCACGAGAAAAGCCATTACACTCCATGAAAGACTCACAGCAACTCTCAGATATCTTGCAACAGGACGTAGCCTCAAGGACTTCACAGCCAGCATATCCAAACCAGCTTTAAGCAAAATAATTCCTGAAACCTGTAATGCAATCTACTTTAATTTAAACACCAAAAAGAATAAAATAAAACGTTAGCATTTTTCCCTTTAAAGACAAAAACTTATGGGCAACATTTTTTTTATTACGGTCATTATGGTCTTTACTTTTCACTTGCCTAAACACAGAAAACTTTTATACAATTCAATAAATTCCCCGAGAAAATCGTGGGTGCATTGCTACAAATTTGACATTAGTAGGCTTTTTTTTTGTAAAAATGAAACGAACTGCAGTGGAGCTAGTCGTCAACTGAGTCAAGATCGGACGACTTGTCTGGACATGTATTTTCACGTAACGTTTTATCCTATCAGTTCTCGCAAAACTATGCTACTCCCATCATTTTTGCCATCTGACCTTGGATTTCATTTCGATTCGACAAGACGTACGTTTTTGCTGTTTAAATGACACGTTTTAATGTATAGGATTTGTCCTATCCAACAAAACTTACAATAAGATGTAGCGTGAAAACCGGCCTTTAAATTTCTATAAAAATAAGAATACGCGACGTAGAAGCTCTTTCATCGCTTTTTAACATGTTGCGCACGTATCTTCTTAATATTATAGCGGAGATACGAATTAGTAAGGTAGTTTAATAAAAACCGTTGAAGTGTGAAGGTGTCAACAAGTGGCCATTTTGTATCATTCTTGTATAGTAAGTACGGTAAGCACGTGTTGTTTTCTAAGCCTATAACTTTAAAATTTACGGAAATATGGAACGGTGGGCACTTTACGGCTTACTATACACATAACTATTTAAGGTAAAAACCAGACTCTGTTTTAAATATTTTAAATAGTGTATAATTTCCGCATGTTCAATTACTGGTTTGAAATTTTCTAAAAATCCAGTAAATGAACACTGTGATCATTCATAGTGAATATAGCCTAAATAGTAGAAGTGACCCTCAATTCACACACACATCTTCACATCCCGGACCAATCAAGCCAAAAACATCTACAAAAACCTCCTGATTAAAACATCTCTTTAGATTGATATCCCCATTTTTACGTTTCTGTCTTTTGCTAGCTATTTCAAAACTCACATACTTGTGTAAGCTAAGCGATTCTTCTTCCAAAACAGTCCAGCTTACGACTCTGTTTAGAAATTGATGGTTGAAACCAGTGTGATGTCCAGAATGGATTCACTATTACACGTCACTTTTCGCCCACACCATTTTGCGCCCACGCCACTTTTCGCCCACACCATTTTGCGTCCACACCATTTTGCGCCCACACATATTCGCGCCCACACCATTTTGCGCCCACACATTTTTTCGCCCACACCATTTTTGGCCCACACCATTTTTCGCCCACTCCATTTTTCGCCCACACAATTTTGCGACCACACATATTTGCGTCCACACCATTTTGCGCCCACACATTTTTTCGCCTACACCATTTGTCGCCCACACCATTTTTCGCCCACACCATTTTTCGCCCACACCATTTTGCGCCCACACCATATTGCGCCCACACCATTTTCCGCCCACACCATTTTTCGCTCACACCATTTTTCGCCCACACATTTTTTCGCCCACACCATTTTTCGCCCACACCATTTTTCGCCCACACCATGTTTCGCCCACACAATTTTGCGCCCACACATATTTGCGCCCACACCATTTTGCGCCCACACATTTATTCGCCCACACCATTTTTCGCCCACACCATTTTTCGCCCACACAATTTTGCGCCCACACCATTTTGCGCCCACACCACTTTTCGCCCACACCATTTTGCGCCCACACAATTTTTCGCCCACACCATTTTTCGCCCACACCATTTTTCGCCCACACCATTTTTCGCCCACACCATTTTTCGCCCACACCATTTTTCGCCCACATTATTTTTTGCCCACACAATTTTGCGCCCACACATATTTGCGCCCACACCATTTTGCGCCCACACATTTTTTCGCCCACACTATTTTTCGCCCACACCATTTTTCGCCCACACCATTTTTCGCCCACACCACTTTTCGCCCACACCACTTTTCGCCCACACCATTTTGCGCCCACACCACTTTGCGCCCACACCATTTTGCGCCCACACCATTGTTCGCCCCACACCATTGTTCGCCCACACCATTTTTTGCCCACACCATTGTTCGCCCACACCATTTTTTGCCCACACCAATTTGCGCCCACACAATTTTTTGCCCACAATTTTTTGCCCACACCATTTTGCGCCCACATCATTTTGCGCCCACATCATTTTGCGCCCACACAATTTCGCGTCCACACCATTTTGGGCCCACACCATTTTGCGCCACATCATTTCGCGCCCCACCATATCGCGCACACAATATTTCACGCCCAAATAATTTTGGGCCCACACCATTACCCCGTCTACTCATTTGTCGTTGCCTCCTGACCCGACATAGTCTATTTTGTCTTTATAACAATGTATAATCTGATAGTCGTCCATAGACGAGAAATGAGTGTCAAAACCACGTTAATATAAAAACAGCGGTATACCGAGATCTTTGAAGAAACTTACTGAAAGAGGCCCAGACCCGACTTTGGCTGTAGTGCTATTGGATGGATGGATGGTTGGAAACCTGACTCAGGACAAAACCGTCAAATCTTGACTAAACGCAACTAGTATAATTTTCAAATTTTACTTTGGAATATTGCGACTTTATAAAACATGTATAAGAGAGGAACATTTTTGTTAGAATAATTAGTGAACGCCATTAAAAAGTATATGTACACTGAATGTGTCACTGAAAACAGTCCTCCCATATATTTGGCAATATTTTGGTGAAGAGGCTGAAATAAGTTCTGTTAGCTGCTCAGATACAAAATCTTTAATCCGCGTAAAATGTAAAACACAGATTTTTAAACTTCTTTAATATGTAAGTGGCTATTTGCACGTGCTATCAATACTCACTAGGAGTACATGTGGACACATCAATCATTCAGAATTTTTCGTTAGTAATTTTTTGTTTACAATAATAAAATTTAGTTCTTGAGGTTCCGTAATATAGACTTTTTTACAGGAAGAGGTTGTAAGCCTCTAGCCCAACCCCTAAATTTGGAGGGCCAGCGACTCTTCTGTTAAGGTTGCCATATCTTAGTCTGTTTTGGTTCGTGGTTGGTATTTTTATTTCCCACCTATCCGCCGGTCCTAAGACTGGTTAGGGCGTTCCCCTATCCACCACCTAGGGATGCGTCCGATGGGAGACAGACAACTCCACACGGATAACTCGTTTCCTTATCCATGATACCATAATGGGACTACAGCAGCTCATAAAAGAAATATGGACACAGAAATGCCTCCCCAATGATTGGAATATTGGAATAATTCACACCATACACAAAAAATGAGATATCTTTGAATGCTCTAACCGCAGAAGAATTACGCTTCTAAAATCAGCATATAAAATATTTTCCACAGTACTATGCCACCGTATGGCACCATATTTAGAACGAATAGTAGGATAACAGGCTGGTTTTGGAGGTGGTAAATCGAAAATTCATCAGATTGCAACCCTGCGACAAATTTTAGAAAAAACACTTGAATACTTAGACATAGATACTCATCTCAATTTATAGATTACAAAGCAGCCTACGACTCTGTGAATAGAAGAGAAATGTTCAAAACAATGGAAGATTTAGAAATGCCACATCAGTTGGTAAATTTAACAAAATTACCTCTTGAAAAAATTGAATGTAGAGTAAGAATTCAGGGGGAACTGTCTGAACCTTTTACAACAAATAACGGGCTGTGCCAAGAAAACCCTCTCTCCTGTATACTGTTCAATCTGGCTCTGGAAAAAGTAATACGTATTTCACAAATCACAACCATTATATATATAATATATCAGTGCAAATCCTTGTCTATGTTGATGATATCAATATTGTTGGCAGAACGGAAAATGCTCTACGAGAGGCGTATGTAGCATTAAAAGGATTAGCTACAAAAATCCACAATTATATCGAGCAATACAAAAATAAAACTCTACAAAACAATAGCAATAGGAAGTGAACATAGCCTAAATAGAAGTGAACTAACCTAAACTATATTAATTTAAAGTATTTGCTAGTAAACCTGTAAATGAACGGTGTCCATTCAATGGTGTTCATTTACTGGTATTCAATTATTACAAAGTAATTTTTTTTAGATGGGTGCAAAACATTCGCATTTTAAATACACGTAGGAAGCTTTAGACGCGGTAATCAACGAAATTCAAGCCGAAACAATTTCCTTAAATAAAGCTTCTTCTAAATATAGCATACCGAAATCCACTTTACATAATAAATTAACGATAATAGTACCTTATATCCGAATAATGGGACCTTCTACAGTGTTGAGTTCTTACGAGGACAACAGATTAGTGAATTGGATTGTAGCAAAAGC
>OU898285.1:25561717-25976525 GCA_918026665.1 Diabrotica balteata
CCACCCGGTACATTAGGATCATGTAAAAAAAATTTGCAAATTAACAAACAGATTTATTTTGTGAGTTTAACTTAATTATAATACATACCATTGGGTGAAAGTTTTTGAAACAGTTTCATCCTTTTACAAAATCACATGTTTCACAAAAAACATCTGTTCTTGATGACAGTTCGGATTTTTACGAGTAGCTTTTTTTTATCGGGGCAGTGATCTACAAAATCTCTCCGAATCTCTTTTGTTGGTCGTATTTCTGATTTTTTTTTTCTTTTTGGCGTATCAAAAATTGTATACAGCCGAGGAAAATTCTCTCCACGTGGACCTTTTGTTTACAGGTTTACCCAGAACAACTAAATCTTCACCCATTTTCATCTTGAAATGCAGTAGAGCAAGGATATCTTTAGGGTTAGCCTTCTGTGTTTGCATAAAGGCCTTATATTCTAGCCAACTATTCACACAAGCAAGGTCAAATGCATAAAGGATTATTCGTAAAGTCCATTTTTTTGGTTTGACAAATACTCTGTAATATGACAAAAGCTGATCATCCAACAAGTCTACTCTACCCATATATTTACTGTAAAATTTTTTACTGTTTACTGTAACTTTTGTTGCCCTTGTACTATCTCTTCATTGTGTCCCCAGTGCCTTTTCTCATATAATTAGATCCAACAACTACTGATTTATTGTCTTGCCATTTTACCAACACTACTGATCCTTCTGCATCAAAAACTTCTTCATATAACCTCCGTTTTGTTTACTGAAATATTTATCTGGTGTAAACGGTGGTCTCTGAAATCTATTTAGTCGCACAGTACCTATTGGATATATGTGGCTCACTGTTAATTCTTCAAAAAGTAAATAACTTGAAAAATAATGAATAAAATAGACAAAAACATTTTCGGTTACATATTTAGTAATGTGCAACACTACGGAAAGACCCAAACTAAATTTGTTCATCCAATCTGTTGGTATTTCAGTCATCGAGCCTTAATAAATTAGGAAATCGTGAAGCATTCCATTGGTTGCCTACATAGTAATAATTTTAATACCCCAGGGGCATGGCTTTTTCTTCATGTATTGTTTAAAATTTAGTCTTCCAGTAAATGGTACTATCTGTTCATCAACACTGAAATATTTATCTTTTTCCAGATCAAGACATCAGTTGCGGAGAGCTAAAAAACGGTCTTTAAATACTTTAAATGATTTATCATTTGAATTAGCTGGTTTTATTTTCTGGGTACATATTGTCTTTTCTGCCACTTCACCTCAATTTTTCGTTTTTTGGATTTATTTTCCATTTTGAAAAAAATCATTTATCATTTTCTAAAAAAAAAATAGTTTATATATAAAAATATATTTAATACACAAAAAAATATTGATAATTCTTACCACTCCAATCTGATTTCCTGCGACATCTGGAGCATTTTTATTATTTGTTTTTGTTTCTATTTCTTCGTCACTAAAATTAAATTCAATATCTGAAGGATTCTCCAAATACATATTTTCAAATTAAAGTTCTAATTGGTCACCATCTAATAGCGCCAATAACACCTTACGATCCCGTGAATCTTCTAGATTAAAACCTGAAATAAGATTAGAACTAAAGCCTGATGCATATTACAATGTACAATAAAAGTGAAAGCTTATTTTCTAATAAAATATAAAAGAAAATATATATTTTATAAATTTTTATACATACTTTGATTCTGAAATTTTAAAAAAACATTTTGATTTATATATATTTTATTAGTTTGTAAAAACTGCTATAAATAAAACGATTGTTGACTTCTCGTTTACGACTAGTTGACGCCGCCATGACTTAAAATTTTCAAAGGAACATAAGACGTTTAAACCGATAGCTAAAGAGCAACTGATTTATTTAAGTCTACCAGAAATTGCTAGCAAATATGCTGGTTTATACAATTTTTAATATATTATCTTAGTGGATAGGATCACGTAAACTCAATGTACATTGCAATGTACAGCAGCTCTGAAAGGGTTAAAGTGAATTGTTAATTCAACAAAGTAATTTGTTTAAATAATTTAAAATGAGTATGTTTATTTTACAAAATTTTATTTTTTTTTAATATGATTAGCCCTGGATAGGTACCGTTAAGTTACGTTACGCCATAGGTCCCGTGTAGATTTTTTCTCACTGTGTAAAAAAAATTACATTCAGCATAAAAATGCTGTTTTCAGGTCTAATTATTCTTTTCTTTATATTACAAACTGTCTGATTACAAAATGTAAACCATACAACTAATTCGAACCACGTTTGGCAGACAAATAAGTATAAGTAGAAAATAAAATAAAGATAACATCAATATTGGCATTACAATATTGGCATTACAAAATTGAACTATGTGGGCTAGTTTTTGCAGGTTAAGTTAAAATAAATGATATTATATTAAGCACAATGTATTAGATTTGTAATATAAGTAACATAAGTTTTTTGCAGTTTTTTATATTTTACAAATTTATTATTTATTCAGATGCATCACTCTCAGGAATCAGAATGCAATCACTACACACCAATGATGTCTTTCCAGTGTGTTCTTTACATATTGCTTGAGTGTGGTGTGTATCTATTTTTCTTGGCAGTACAATATGAGCACTTTGAAGTTGTCGGTTATGAAACTGGATTGATTTAGGCTAACGGAAAAAGGTTGAAATTGAAGAAGGTTTCTCTAAATGTGCTTTTATCAACTGTTTTGCTAAGTTTGAAATAAAAGTCCTTATTTTTAATAAGGTGTTAGTATTACTCCTATAAACAATTTACCATTTACAGTAGCTATGTTGAGAAGAGTAAAAAATTGAGTAAATGGCCATTTGTTTCTATTTTTGGTTACAATGTATCAGGATTTCATCCTATCTACAACATCCAAGCTTTCTTTAGTTAAATTTTAAAATGTTATCACCTCTTGTCTGTTCTCACTAGACTCTATATCAATTGAATCGTCATCGTGCATCGTTGATAACATTAGGACGTTTTTGTTTCTTTTGGGGCGTACTATAGTGCAGCGATTTTCATTTTGGCCATATGCAAACATGCTGCTATGAACTGGTCGACCTTTTAAAGCAAGAAAGTCTAGAAGTAAACCCCTTTAATTTTTTCTTATTGTGCCTACAACAGTAAGTATATGGTTCACAAACAGATCTTTTGACAAAGGAATAGATGTAGAATAATTGTCCATTGTAATATTTCGACCACTATTATCATTGGGTTTTATTAATCTTTATAGGGGCCTTTTGGTTGTTTTCCAGCGTAGATCTCCATACTGTGGACCTAAAATGTTCGGGCATCAACAAGCGCCTAGATGCAACAAGCAACACTTTGATGTTACTGCTTTTACACCTGGAAGTTGAATAACAATATTTTGTCTTTTTGTTTTTTATACAGTTTTTGTCATTTTATGTTTTAAACCAACTGTTCCATCTTTGCCAATAAATTGAGGAAATTTTTGAGAGAACTGTAGTTATTGCTATAGGTTCGTCAATTGCGTCACATAATTCAAAATTCTCATTGTTTTCTGACTGCTCCGTGTCCGTCTCATGAATGCTTTGTATAGAACAAGCGTCATTTTCAGGTCCAGAATATTCTGATATCGGCTCTGCTTCTACTTCTTCGTACCACTTTAAAAGTTGATTCCTGGTTTTAATGTTGAAAATATCCATTCTGGAAAAAAAATAAATTTATCTATACTATAAGCATAGATTATATTTAAAACAAATATCCATAAAACAACAAATAAATAAATAAAAAGTATGTTAAATGTAATAATAATAATTGTTAATATTAGGTATTCTTAAAAATGTTACTTAAAATCTTACCTATTTTTCTCTTCAATTAGCTTTTTGTGTCTAATCGTCCCGCCTATAGATTTTTTTTCATCGTCCGTCACCCACTAGATATCGATAGGCACTAAACAATAACGGTCGTCTTTTCACCACACAAAAAGTTACAATCCCAATCTCAGAGACATACCTGAGGCATTGCTGAAGGTCCAAGACGTTAAAAAAATTATTATCAAAATTATAGCAAGAAATAGAAAACAGTGAGATTTTTTCTTACCACGGGAACAATCCCGGGTTAGTAGAAATATTATTTCTAAATATCGTACATAATTATTTAAGTTATCTATCATTTCATAGCATTTTCAACTAATGATAATAACAGGAGAAAAGTTAACTTTTGCATAGTAAATATTTATTTTAAATTGTTTAAACAAATTACTCTGTTAAATAAACAATTCACAAATTTACTAATTGAATTTTTATAATCTATGCAACGAGGTATTCCAAAAAAAAAAACATCAATTTTCTTTGACTAGAACCGGAGATATTGCGACTGTTATAAATTTGATTTTATGAAATCAAATTTTAGAAAAATATAATCGAGAATTCAAAAAAGGCTAACTTGGGTTCTAAGGATCGTAGAACATTGTACTTTTTTAAATTCTTGTGTAAACGCCAATATTTCGAATAAAAAATTAACTTCTTTTTTTGTGTGTTTTTGCATCCGACTTATTTTAAATGTTTATAAGCTTCTAATTACTTTACTTCAGTAAACCTATTTCGAAATATTTGATATACATTTTTTAATCGTTAAATGATTTCATTTAATAAGACAAGCCTTTCTTTTAAATTTTGTGCTCTCAAAATTCATGTAGACCTAATAGTTTGCGTTGTAGATAAAAGCTATCTGAGACAAAAAATTTCACTTTTGTAATAATCGTGAAACTTCTTGAAATTGCAAAAAGCTACGGCTGAATCCATGTTATATTGTCCTCATTATCACGTAAAATTAAGATTTATTGGATATTTTTAGAAAAGTTAATATTAATTTTCAAAAAATTCATTTTTAAGCTCTTTTTACAATTAAGCAACAAATTAACAAATATAACATTACAAAATTTCATTTTAAAGGATTTTCTATGCTTTTTTAGTAAAATGGCTTCAGTTTTTCATATAATTTATTGGTTTTTAGCTTTATTTTTTAAAATCAAATAGTGATCTCACATTGTTTAAATATTGTTTATAAGTAAAAAATTACGGTTTGTTTTTACATATTTTGTAAATTACGTATTTATATTACCAAATTTAAAAAAAAAACAGTTGTTAGACACCTGTGTTAAAGAGTGTCGCGAAAAAGACTTTTATTTGCCAATTTCTCTGGTTTAATATAATGTAACAATCCCTGTGATTTTATGATTATTGTAATAACATATAAGGGAACAATCCTATTCAAATACAATTACCTTTTTAAGTAAATTTGCATACCTAAATGTTCTAAAATAATTTGGTTTTTACCGTTACCAAAAATATTACAAAAGTGATTACAGTTAAAATTATAATGACAATCCCAGTATAAAAGCCAACAAAATTAAACAAAATTTTGTTTAAAAATAATTACATAATATATGTATGTATGTATATATTTATTTATATTTTAATATATTCCCAAGAATTCAGGCCTTTAAATGATAGCATTTAGAATAATTGTAGCATACGCCTGAGATTTGTCTCCCTTTTCATAAATATCAACCTGAGTTCTCCTTTGTATGTAATCTATGAATCTATGGCAGTGTTCTGTAATTGTTTAAACTTCTATTGCATGTTTCATTAGATCTACCAGGTTGTAATATTTTGATTGGATATTTTTTTGTCATCAGCTTTTAAATATTTTTAATCTAATTAAAATATATTGACCCAGATATAAGCTACATCATTTAAGTAAGAAATTTTCTAGCAATCTGTATTTTATGGCAATCCTTAGAAATATGCATGAACGTCTAATTATTATTTAGATACTCTCGAACATTTTGGTCTGCATTACCCTCACGTACTGGTTAGTCCACAAAATAAAGACAAAACGCCCCAAAAGCAAAAAAAGTTGCATAGTGAAGTGTCAGACTCAGCCTAATAAAGCGATATGTTTGTAGAGAGTCTATATTATACTACTCTCCAAAATTAACGCACTATCTAAAATAGACCATGATTTTGAAACTATATTTCTTCTAAACCCGTACTTGGATTTCGATGATTAATTTTTCACATTATAGGTATATTTATAATTAATTCCTATAATCAAGTTTTTTGAAAAATGTCAACGTTTTTCCTATATACCGGGTGTAAAAATAAAGTTGTGTTTTTTCATATAATTTTGCAACACCCTGTAGAATGTAATAGAAAAAAACGCTACATGTTATTAATATTTCGAGATTGTCTCATTCTTTCTGCACATTTTCGTAAAAAAATTATCTCGATATCTTTCTTATCAAAAAAGGAAAGTATGTTCAAAGCATTACGTGATTTTATACTCTCCAAAATTAACGCACTACCTCAACTCTACCATAATGTTTAAGCTATTTTTCTTTTGAATCCTTATTTGGATTTCGATGATTTTTTTTTCGCACTGCAGATGTATTTCTAAGTAATTACTGTATTAATGCATATACATATACGGGGTGTAAAAATAAATTTGATTTTTTATCTTATTTTGCAACACCCTGTGGAATTTATTAAAGGCAAACGTATTTCGAAAAAGCTTCATTTTTTCAACATTTTCGTAAAAAATTCATCGGTTTCTTTATTATCAAAAAGAAAAGTACTTTCAAAGCATATCGTGATTTTATCAAATTGTACTGTCAATATTGTTTACATTTTAAAAAATTGTTTTGCTATTTTGCGTATGTTATATAGTTGACATGGACCGTATTTCAAGAAATCTAAGCCGAGATGAATGTGTTCAGAATTATTTCAGCTGATGTAGAGTTAAGTTATCGTTAAATAGGCTTGAGGTTAGGAGTGTCTCATACTACAATATCACTAGTAATTCAACGTTTTCGAGAAACAAACGACCATACGAGACGACGTGGACAAGGAAGAGAAAGACTCACAACACCACGTCAAGATCAGTTTATCAGACTTTGTGCTATAAGAGAACGTTTTCCCATAATGAGACATTTACAAATACAAGTTGCGAATGTTCATAATATTCAAATTAGCAGCAAACACTCTCTAGAAACAAAAGGCGTCTCGCTGAACAAGATCTGCATATGAGGATAACAGTCAGAGCACCAGCTTTAAACGTAAGTCATCGTAGAAGTAGATTACAATTTGCTAGAGAGTACCTTGACTGGAATGTTAATGACTGGGAGCACGTGTTGTTCACTGATGAATCAAGGTATTGCTTATATAGCTCAAATAGGCATGTGAGAGTTATTGAACGGCCAAGCGAACGCTACGTACAGTGCAAAATAAGACCTATTACTTTATTCAATGGAGGAAATGTAATGGTTTGGGGAGGAATATCTCTTACAACACGAACGGAACTTGTTGCTTTACGAAGAGGTTCCTTAATAAGTAAAAGGTATATTACAGACATTTTGTCTTACCATGTAGTTCCATTTGCGCCTTATATAGGAAATAATTTTCTTTTAATGCACGATGATGCTCGACCACATGTTGCACGTGTGGTCCGTGAATATATGCACGAGGTTGGAATATAAACCATGAACTGGCCATCCTGCAGTCCTGATCTCAATCTCCTAGAAAATTTGTGGAATATTATTGATCGTCAACTCAGGAGCCGACAACCACCACCTGTCTCTCTTGATGACATAGAAGTTATGGTAAGAAAGTTTGGAAAGCAATTGATCAAGACCAAATGCGCCGCTTGATTTTAAGTATGCCTCGTTGCTGTGAAGAATTAATTAGATGTAGAGGTGGAAATACCGGTTATTAAGTATTTTTAGGAGAGGGAATTGTTAAAGATTATTTAGGTTATGTTTTCTTAAGCTTTATTTGTACTAAATGTCAATAAACTTTATGTAAGTAATGTTTTCTTTGCTTTAAATGTTAATAAAAACTTGTTACATTTAAAATGCTGTACAATCTTTAATAATAGAGATATCAAGATAATTTTTAAGCAAATATTAAGAAAGGATAATTCTGTCGTAAAATATTCATAAGGTGCAGCGTGTCTTTCTAATAAATTCCACAGAGTGTTGCAAATTACGATGAAATACAGCTTTATTTTTACACCCCTTATACGGATAAAACGTTAACATTTTTTAGAAAACATTAAAACAGTGATTTACTAGAAATAGACCTATAACAAAAAATAAAAATCATCAAAATCCAATCATTCGTTCGGAAGAAAAATAGCTTCAAACTTATGGTACATTTAAGGTGGTGCGTTAGTTTTGGACAGCAGTGTATGTTAAACTTTCGTGCCGACGGACGCTCTAACTATTATTTAATATTACTTTATTTACGTCTATTCCAATGTTATTTTTAAACTAACTCTAACACTGCTATTTTGCTATTATATGCTACAAACTAAATCACTTTAGAAACCATCTCAAACTATTAGCTCAAAATTTGAAATTATTAAGCAGTCGATTTTCCACACATTTGTTCACTTGCACTAGAGAGTGAATTCCTTTGTTTTAATACTAGTATAAAAAACAGGTATATATGTCATTAATGCTCACACATTATATGTGATGTAATTATTCTAATGTTAATAAAGATTATACGATAATGATAACATAATAAAATAAGAATTTAAATACTTTTCATGCGTTAATAATGAACATTATTTTAAGTTACAAAAACATTAAATTCATTTTTATATCGCTACAAAATGAGAAAAATTTTATTATATTTCAAATCCTTATTTATTTTTATTGTACATTAATTTTTAAATTCAAATAATTTATACAGAATAATTTTCTAATGCAAAATAATATATTGTGGCAAAAGGCTTTATTAGTGCATGATGCTAAAAACTTCTTCTAGGCAAAGCTTTTGTCGATGGACTGCGCATTAGGTACTTGTTTTTTTGCATGTGCAAAGACAATTTATTGAAGTTTGTTAAAATGTTATTAAAATATCTATACAGCATTAAAAAAGATCAATACAAAATTTTACCCAAATTTGAAACACATTTTCCTGTACTAACTTAGTGTATTAGAATATGTTTTTATAGATCGATTATTCAATAAAATGATTATGGTATTCAAGTTATTTTATCAAAATCCAGTAGCATCTAGTCTACACCAGTAGTAAAGATGTTAATATGTTAGAATTATTGTTAACAATAATTTTCAGATTGCGAAATTTTCAGTGGTTATAGGATGTGTTAAATTATGTGGAATTGTTATGCCGGGTCCAGACCAAGCAGACAAAACGAAAACACAATTCTGAAACAAAAACACGATAAATCGGCGACAAAATTTGTCGTCAAAAGACAAAACAAAATTGAGACAAACTGTCCACACCAGAACAACAAAATATAAAAACAAAATTCAGTTGGTGACGTTGTTGTTGTGATTAGTGTTGGTTAACCATGTGGCGTTTTAATAAAGAAAAAAATGAAACTGAAGATTTATTGCTAGCCGCAAGTTGTTTTTTTGCTCTCATCATCATCCCAGGTTGCTAAACGAAAACCCAAACGTTTTTGGATTAGACCAAGCCTAAAAATGCGAGAAAGTTGTTCGATAGACAAATTGTTAGTTCAGCTGCGCGCAGATGATATTGGACTAAGTGGTGAAATTCGATCAAGCTTCAAAAATTTTTTAAGAATGTCCACCGAAGATTTTGAGAATCTAATATGCCTTGTTGGTCCTGCAGTTGCAAAAAGACATACTAACTTTAGAAATGCTATAAGTGTAACAGAACGTTTAGCAATCACTTTAATATTTTTAGCAACAGGTGATTCCTACCATAACCAAACCATTTTGAACTGAAAAGTTTCCCAGCCCCAGATTTTTTAAGTTTCTTGTAGTTTCGTCTTTCTCTAGCATACTGGTTGTTAACATTCTTTTTTTTTTCAACATCATTTAGTGGCACATTTAGCGATAAAGAAATTTCCTTTAATGCGTCGGCTTTCTTGTAGCGATTTTTATAATCTTTATTTTTAGGGTCCCATAATATCGGATGCTCCCTGTAAATTTCTATTAACTTGCATGTATTTTGTGTATTCCACTTTTTGTCCCCCGACATGTTTAGAAAAATACACTAGTATTTATTTATTCACTACACAAAAGAAAAATACACTTGATTTTGATAAAAATTGTACATTCTATTTCTCCTACTGCTTAACTCGTTTTGGCACGCACACGCGTCCACACTGCGTCGACAACTTGTCGTCAAAAACACAGACAAAACACAGACCTTTTGATCTTTACCGAACTGAGACGGGACCTGAAAAAGTTTTCAAATCTGCAAACAAAACAAAATTGTTTCAGAAATGTCTCATCAAATGTTTTCGATTTGTCGCCACTTTGTCGCGAAACATGAATGTTTTTGTTTTGTCTGCTTGGTCTGGACCCGGCATTAGAAGCTGAAGTTAATAACCTTTTTATGCAAACATAAAAACACAGAGGTGTAGCGGTAATGATCGAAATAAAATCTTCACATTTATTACATACCCAAAGATGTACTCTGTACAGATAATATACGATTTCTTCTTATCTCCTGTTTGAAGATCAATAAAGGAATCTTTATATAGACTTTAAGCCAAAATTACACATTTTCATTTTCTTGAAACGTAAAGCAAACAAGCTAGTGTTATGAGCTCTCATCTTATTTGGAAGGAATTTAGGTGAAATTTTGACATTTTTTTTTCCACAAGGAAAACAATTCCTGTAGGGCTGTATACCACGTATCACAAAAAAGAGGTTAATCTTCGTTAATGTGTATATTTATTTAAAAACCCCTAAAAGGGCTACATCAAAAAAACAAACGTTTTCGAACTAAACAGTCTATCATCAGGTTTAAAATTGCTAGCTTAAAATGCCTGAGCCACCAAAATACCAGGGTAAAAGCCCTTTAAATTACATTTGTAGTTGTACAGGTAACATGCTTTAAGTGAGTTCCAGTGTCCGGAAAGTAAACCTCTTCAAACAGACTAACCTAGTAACTGTAGTTACCAGCTGTAGTCCGTTTGAAGAGGTTTACTCTCCGGACCCTGGAACTCACTTCAAGCATGTTACCTGAAGTCAAATTTAATTTAATATTTAACATCACAGTTTTATAACAACAATATGTATAAACTTTTACAACTACATGTAATTTAAAGGGTTTTTACCTGGTATTTTGGTGGCTCAGGCATTTTAACCTAGCAATTTTAAACCTGATGATGGACTGTTTAGTTCGAAAACGTTTGTTTTTTTTATGTAGCCCTTTTAAGGGCTTTTAAATAAATATACCCATTTACGAAGATTAACCTCATTTTTTTTAACGTGCCAACGTAAGAAAGATTTTTTACATCGTAACCCATCTATCAATGGAGTACTTCTCAACCAGTTATCAGCAGTAACATTTCGTCCTGTCTGATAAATAGGTTGGTAAAGTCTTAGAACAACATCCGACGGTGAATAGAATAGAATAGAATAGAATAGAAAAAAGCTTTATTCTCAGGATTCACAAGTTACACATAAATATAAATTGTCAATAGAGAGAATGGTGTCAATTACAATTTACAATGGTTACTGTAACAACTTACAGTTAACATAAAAGTAATATTAAAATATAATGATAATAACAGTGACATTTAGATTCAGGTAAGGGCCTTCAGTCTCCCTGTAGGTCAGTTTGAAAGTATTCTTCCACTTTGTACGATTCAAGGTGTATGAGCAATTGTTGAACAGACTTTCTATACTTACTTATGTCAGTTTCTATTTTGATGCTGTAAGGCAGTTTATTAAAGAATTTAATATAGACATATGCTGTTAGTCTATGTATTGATATATTATAGTTTATGAGATTGTTTCGTTTATTAGTATTATGGTTTGTTATGTGTTTCAAGAATTTAAGTCTATTTTTAAAAATGAAAAGTAAGCATTCATATATGTATGTTCCATCCATTGTTAGTATGTTTAGCTTTTTGAAATTACCTCTACATGAATCTCTGTATTTCTAGTTAAGTAGAGTTCTGATTGCTCTTTTTTGTAATATAAAAATCTGCTCAATCAAAATGAGCCGTCAGGTTGTAATTCTGCGAATATTTTCAAATTATATAGATAGTACACCTGGAAATCCACAAGTCCGTAGTCTTAAACTGACAGCTCACCGTAATAGTTTGTGTATTAAGTTACTAAATAGTAAAGTCGCATTTTATTGTTGATGAAATGGTAGATATGATTTGGATATTGGGGAAATACAATACAAATGCGTTGGTACCAGTAAGAATTGATCATGAATAGGTTCCTGAGAGGTGACAATCGAAAACAGCAAGGTATGAAAGGTTCGGTTTAAGCGCACTGGTTTAGTTATAAATAAAAACACGAACAAAAAGTACTGTAACAGAGAAAAACGAAATAAATATGCTACTGGCAGTTACTGAAAATCCACATAGAAATATTTTCAAAGAAAAAATCTAACTTGTGTAAACTATTATCGTACTTTTACCGTATTCTATTGCACCAAGAATCATTTCAGGAAGATTTTAAGCGTAGTAAATCGTATTTTGTAAACTGGTCTTAGATTAAATCAATCAACAATGATATTTCTTCGATAATGTAATCTTTTAAGATAAAGCTTCGTTTCATAAGAACGGTTCTGTTGATAGGCACAACTTTTATTCTACCACAACTAATCCATATCACATAGTTACACACAGTCAAACTAGATGATCGCTGAACGTGTGGAGCGGTATTGTGGGTAACCATGTCGCGAGACCATATTTTTTTAAAGAAAATCTAAATGGTGAGATGCATTTGGTAAATTAATTGCCCATATGATATGGCAGATGGATTGGAAGAAATGGCCCAGTAATGTGTCCACACAGACCACCAGATTTTCACAAAATATACTTATTTTTTGGGTTACGTTAAAAATAAAGTTTATAAAATACCTTCAACGACAAGGGATAAGATTAAACATATAATATGAAGTGTTAGTGTACAAACGCTTCGTAAGGGCGTGAATAAAATGTTTAAGAAGGTTATTTTCACCACCTTGTGAAACTAACTATTAATAATATTTTATTAAAAGTAGTTTTTAATTTTTCCATAAATGATGTATTTTTGTTTGTGTTTTTTTTTAAAATTTATTAATAATAAATTATTTTTCTTTCATCGTTACATTGATTCAACATCAATAATAACATCAACAATAAAATAAACTCATCTTAACTATTTAGTAAGTTTATACACATACAAATTTGGTTAACTGTCAGTTTTAGACAATTGAGTCATGACTTACCTAAATTTTGTAAAAAAGTTTTGACCACCTAATTAAGAATTTTATTTAAAAAATTAAAATATCTCAAAAAATAAAAAATTTAGACAAGAAAATATAAAATGAAAATTTGTATTATAATTGTACTTTTCGATAGTAATATAAAGTACAGGGTGTTCAATTTAAAATTACTAAGAAAATAATGTACTTGCGTTTTGTCTCAGCCTGCGCTTGATGCGAAAAAAAAATTAGAAAATTAAATCTTCTTTAAAAATTTTGACACTCAATAAAAATATGTGGCAATAATAGATCATTGTTATTGTACTTTTTCTTAATTATACAGGGAGTTGAACTTCTTACGATGTTTATAGAAAATGATTATAACTATGTAAATAACCTGGATAACATGACAAAACTTTATACTGTTTTAACTATGATATGAAGAGGATTTAGAATATACAATATAATACAGGGTATTTTATTTAAAAAAAAAATTGGCCTCCCATTATGTTATTGGACACGTACCATTTTGACCAACTTTGCTTTCTATTATTATAGCGGATATTTGGCTTTATCCCACTCATCAATTACCCTGTATATTATAATAACAGAGAATCAAAGATATTAACAAAAAATTAAGAAAATATTAGACTAAACTTTTATAAGGTTCGCACTGACTATTACCCTTCGTATCTGAAGAAAATCTTTAATTTGGAAAAAGTATTGTAAATTAATTACTAATAAACTGGGAATAAGCCACAATTAAAGATAAAAAATACGTTTATTTAACGATTTCCGAAGTGGAAATTGAAACGTCAATAAACGTATTTTTATCTTTAATTGGAAAAAGTAGTTATTATAAATAACCTATAAAAGTTTTTATGGCAAATTTGTATCAAATTTGAGTTAAATTTTGTATGGGTTGTTTTTCTGCTGTATATCTAAGATCAAAAAAAAATAATTCCTATATTAATACCTACCATAACATTCTTTTAAAAGCGTACAGAATAAAATTATTAAGAGCGTACAAAAATTTTTCTTCGTCATTTTATATATTATAGTTCCTGGATTTTGTCGATATTTGATACATATTAATGTATACATAACTGAAAATATAATATCTTTAAATTTTCACAAGATTCACGACTTATTAGTAAACTCATGGACAAGCTTGGACTGGGAAAATTTTCAGATCCGAGAAATAAAAAAATCAGCGCCAATCTTGGATTGATCCATAGCAAGCGATTATTCTTTTAAACGTAATTAAAAATTAGATTCACATATAAAGAGCCTTCCAAAAGCGACCACCATCGGGGAGTCAAAAAGCCTGTCCATAAGGACTCCTCCTTATGATCGTTTAAGGTTGAACCTAGCAAATTAAAACAACGTCTAATCAACGTTTTATGTTATTTATTTACATATTAAATATAACTTTAATTGATTATTATTTAAATTTATCAAAAATGTACTTAAATAAAATGACATTTTAAGAATATTATGTTGCAAATTTTTTTTGGACACACTGGATGGCAGCAATTTTTTTTTGATTTATTTTATTTATCGTATGGCATACAATAAGAACACACAATTAAAAAAATCAATATAAAACGTTACATGAAGTATTACAAACGAACATCTAATGTATTATTAATATAATGTAAAACATTTTCTGTCGCATTCAGAAACTCATCGAAAACTCCACGGAATCGCCTTCGAGGACATTCTTCAACAATGTGACGGACGGTCTGTCGTTGCGCAGCACAGTCACACTCAGGAGTAAGGGCTTTTCCCCATCTATATAAGCTGTCAGCACATCTACCGCTGCTTGTTCTTATTCTGTTTAGCGTTGTCCATGTATTGCGGGTCAGTTCAAAGCCTGGCGGTTTCTGATCGATACAGGCCATTTGATGTGCTTCCTGTGGTGAGTCGCTCTCCCATTGTGGAAATGTTGAAATGTTCCTGATGTAAGGAGTTGGCTCTTAGCAATGGAGGATATCTGGAGCGCAGTCTGTTTATTTCGATATCAAGCTTATCTTGGTGTATAGGTAGTTGATGGTTAGCCACAATTGTTCGATATTCTCTGAGAAGAAAATGACTTCTTCGCAGTTTCGGCGGTGGAATGTGACTCAGAATGGGAAGCCAATAGTTCGGTGTGGGTCTAATTGTACCTGAGATCATTCGCATTGTCTGGTTTAATTGAGTGTCAATAATCTTTGTGTGTTTGCTATTGAGCCATACCGGGAAGCATATTCAGCCACCGAGTATACAAGTCCGACAGCGGATGATCTGAGTACGGAGGCTGAAGACCCCCATGTAGTGCCACATAGCTTTTGGACTATATTATTTCTCGTTTTCAGCTTTGCTGTCGTTCTTTGAAGATGTTCTTTAAAACTCAATGTTCTGTCCAGAGTCACTCCAAGACATTTTGGTGTTGAGTTATAAGTGAGCAGTCTGTTTTCGAAGTGGATGGAGAGTTTTTTGTTGGCTTGGACATTATTCAGATGGAAACAGCGCACTTCGGTTTTCGTTGCATTAGGCCGTAGCCTCCATTTGCGAAAGTATTCTCCCATATTTTTTTTCGATAATGTGAACTTATTGATTGCTTCGTACTTTTTAATTTATTTTAAAAAAATTCAGATTTAAATTTTATTAATAGCTTAGAAAGAAACACATCTAAATTGTTCTCAATAATAAAAAACTTTTTTAAATTTCTGATAGTTACACAGGTATGGCATAGGCTTGATATATTCGATACTGGAAAAACTTCAGGTTCTTGTTCCTTAGGTTCAGAGATAGGAATAGTTTCATTTAGATTCTTGGTATTCCTTCAGTACAGTCGCTGATGGTAAATTCTCCACTTTCTGCCTGCACATAACTTTTAATCAAGGCAAATTGTTCAAATGTATTAATGTATCTTTAATGGTGGGAAATAGTTGTAAAAATGGAATAATATTCTATCTTCTAAATCATTCGCATTTATATTACACACAAATCGGCTTTAGAAAATTATTCATCATCGGCGATAAAGTACGCCAAACCATTGTAACCCATATCAAGACGTTGGTTATGCTAACGTTTTTCTCTATTTCTTGAAGATGTCAACCGCTGTGTGTATAGTTTATGCAGTTAAGCCTTTAATAACGGAGCTTCTATAGGTGATTTTAAAATTCTTGATAACGCCTTGGTCCAAGAGTTGGCAAAGTAAGGTGTCTTGGAGTGAGATGTAGTAGATGTAGATGTAGATTATCCAAACTCTCTTTTCTTTGTCAACCATTTTTCATCCACTTCTGAATGTAGGCCTCTCCCAATTGCTTCCATCTTCCTTCATCTTGTGCCAATCTAATCCACTGTTTGCCTGCCACTGCTCTTATGACATCTACCCATCTTTTTTAAGGTACATTTCATTTTTGTATTTTTTTTTCACAATATCCCTGATCTTCGTTCTACGTCTCATCTCGGTGTTTCTAATCTTGTCTCTTAGTGATATTCCAAGCATGATTCGTTCCATTGCTCTTTGCGTTGTTTCTAATTTTTTAGCAGATTTTTGGTAAGGGCTACTGTCTCTAAGCGATAGGTACAAACTGGTAGTATACATGTGTTATACCTTTTATACCTTTTTCTTTAAGTTTACAGGAATGGAGGTATTTTTCAAGATATATGCTAGGTTGCCGAAAGCGCCCCATGCCAGTTGTGTTTTTCTTCTAATTTTAGCATTTTGATTTGGTTTTCCTAGTTTGATGACACCATCTAGATATACATAATGTTCAACATTTGCTATGGTATAATTTTGTATTGTTATATTTGTCTGGTTTCGGCTCAGTATTTTTGTTTTACTCTAGTCCATTTTGAGCCTACCGCTACTGAAGCTGGATTTAATTGTTGTAACATATCATTTAGTTCTTGGATATTATCGGCTATTAAAACTATGTCATCTGCGAATCTCAAGTGGTTTAAGTATGATCCGTCGACGTTGATACCCTTGTTGTTTCATTCTAGTTTCTTAAAAATGTCTTCTAGAGCAAGGGTTAATAGTTTGGGAGAGATGGTGTCTCCTTGTCTTACTCCTCGTTGTAGTCTTCTGGGATTAGTTTTTGTGCTTTCGCCATATATGTTTTTAATTATGTTAGTGTATCTTGAATCTATACGTGCATTTTCTAGGGATTCAAGTACTGTCCATAATTCGATGGAATCGAATGCTTTATGGAAATGAACGAACGCCATATGAATTGGAACATTATACTCGGTGCATTTTTTTATTAGTGTTCTTACGGTGTGCAAGTGGTCTACGTTACTAAAATGTTTTCTAAATCCAGCCTGATCGATAGGTTAATAGAAATCGAGCTTATGTGTTAGGCGGTGGTTTAGGATTTTAGTTAGTAATTTATACAGATGTGATAGCAAGGATATTGGTCGGTAATTATCGATGTTTGCTTTGTCTCCTTTCTTGAATAGTAGAATGACTTCGGAATTGTACCATTCTTGAGGAATGTTTCCTTTATCAATTACTTTATTAAATAAAATATTAAATACCTGTTCCATTTTTCTGCGACCAATTTTCAACATTTTAACTATAACTTTATCCTCTCCCGGACATTTATTAGTTTTAAGTTGATTTGGGGCCATTATTATTTCATAGTCGATTATGTCCGGTATTTTTTCTGAGTCGGTGTTAATTATTGTTCGTTCAGTACTTCGTTGTCGTGGTTGTGTATTTACCGAGTATAATTTAGTGTAGAATGTTTTAATAGCCTCGCTTATTTCCTTGTTGTCTTGGACGGTGACGTTTTTCTCATTTATTATTTCTATGATTTTTGTTATGCGGCTTGAGTGTTTTGCTTTCAATAAATTCATATTGCAGTTATATTGTATTATATTTTTTATTAGATTATTAGTATAGTTTCTATGATCATTCCTTATTCCTTTCTTCACGTTTTTGTTTAAACTTTTGAAGCTGTCCGAAGTTCGATCTGTTCTGTTTCGTCTTTCTTGGAGTAGTTTAATTGTATTATGTTGGAGTTTAAATGTTTTGGCTGTTTTCATGTTTGAACATATTTTCTTAACCGATTTTGTTACAGTTACTTTTATTTTAGTGGCTAGTCCGTTTATATCCATTTGTTTTAGTATCTCCATTGATTTTAGTCTTGTGCTTAGTTCTTTTTGGTAATTGGTACTCCGTTTGATTTTGAAACAGGACATCGGTGGTTTGGTATCGTTTTCATCTAATAAGTTCGTTTCGTTCTACTCTCGTTTTTTTTTAATATTCGCTTTAACCAATCTATAGTTCCGGTATAGAATGTGTTTAGTACTGTTGTAGTTTTGTTATTGGAGAGTATGTAGTCTATTTCATTCTTAGTTTTCTTGTCTGGGCTGATCCATGTCCATTTACGTTGTTTAGATTTTTTGTAAGAAAGTGTTGAGACCAAATAAATTTTCGTTATTTAAGTAGTTGTGCAACATCTCACCCCTATCGTTCCTGTTGTCCAGCCCAAAGCGACCGATATATTGTGTGTCGCCCTCTTCTTTTCACACCTCTACACCGCCTACGTGATGATTTTCTACGGAGTTTTTCTGGTATAGCTGGTGACCATTTTTTAAGATGGTAAATGCTTCTATTGGTAAGCGAGTTTCGCACAGTCCAATTATATCCCATTTGATCTTTGAGATATCTTGTTCTAATTCGTCAAGGTGTTCTTGGGTCCTCATAGTTCTTATATTGTAAATGGCTATACGAAGCAATGATGGGTAGTTTTTCTTATTAGATTCAGTCGAATATTTCCCTGCCCAGAATCCATAAGGCTGACTGATTGCTCAGTGTGAGATTTTGATGTGTATAACTCTACTCACCTGGGGTAATTTCAGCGGAAGGTTTTAGCATAATGACATGTTTATGACATTCAATTATTGTTGAATAGGCTAAAATTGACGAAATGCCCCTGAAGATGCTCTAGGAAGCGAAAGTACTTGGGCAAGATTTAATTAATAAACTCTGCCCTGTTAAAAATGGAAGTCGTAACTGACAAAATTCCTATTTTGACACATTCGATGTTTTAGATTTGATTAATTACCATCAACTGTAATGACTTATTAAAAATTTGGTTACAATACAGCAATATAATTTTTGAGTACAAATTTACTTACAGCGTATTTGAAACAACAGTTTTGATAGATACGATATTTAATCCTAACAAATCATAAAAATAAGGTAGGGTAAAAAGTCTTATCTTAATATAAGTTATAGTTTATTAAGATAAACAAAATAACATCAAGTCATAATCAGTTTTTTTAATTATCTAAAGCTCCAGGTTTCATTGAAGTTGGTAAACTATTCCAAAACGTTTGTCTGCTTTTATGCATGTGTTCACACAGTTTGGATATAATTAGTTGTTTTTTTTCAGTCGTTATGCCTCTAGGAATGGACTTGGGTGAAGCTTCTGTCATTCCCTGTTTTGCAATATTGGCATTTAGAATGTTTACTTTACTTTATGTCTCTGATGTGAAGCTGGTTTTGTACGAAAAAGCAAATTTACCTCTAGAAAAAATTTACTTGAACCATTTGATTTAGATATGGCCTGGGATTAATTTTATTCAGTTAATAGGCAGAAGTACCATCTTGCCATTCAAAAAAGTCAGCTAATTCTATTACAATTATTTTATCATTACTTGCTGAATTTGCTACTGCATCCGAAAAGTTTTTAAAACCATATATTTTACCCATTTGCTTTATGGAGCGTTCCACAGGGTGGTGGAATGAGTCCGCAACCATGAAGGTATGGCCAGGCTTAAAATACTTAATACTTAATTTTTCAAGTGCGATATCCTCAGAGTTCACAATAAACATAAAGATAGTAAACAAAGCCCAGTTTTTATTTTGAGCAGAGCAATTGTCAAGCCACATTATAACATTTTTAGCGTCTCGGTGAGATAAAAAAAATTATAGAATGTGCTGGCAATATCCGACTTACTCCGTCCGGCTACTCCTTCGTGCCATAAAATTGCAGTTGGCACTTTTGGCTTTCTAGCAGTGACGATATAACTTTCATTTAAAGAAATTATTCTAGATGTAAAAATAATCTCCCTAAATATATTCATTCTCGGAAGCATTATGACCTAGCCTCCTCAGTCCATACGTGCAGCCTGCTGGACAATGTTTACTAATTTTTTACACGGTGACTAATCGGGTTAAGCATCGCCGCGTCCTATGGTGCAGCTTATTGGACTTCCTATTTATCAGTAAAATTTACTCGTTTGAAAAATTTGAATACAACGCCTACTTCATTAGTTTGTTGTTACATGTGGTAAAACTTGTGAGGTTATGATGGCGTCTCCACAAAAATGCAGTAAGTTGTAATGTTTTTCTGTATTTTAAATTATTGATTGTTTGTCATTTATGTTATTTGATATTTGGACGTTTTTGTGGTAAATATATATTTGAAAATAATTACAACTGGTCAGGTCAGGACTCCTCTGAAATTTTTGTCCAGCATTTTGGACATTGGGACTTAGTTAGCAAAATATTTTACCATACTCACGTTTTTTACGTTTGATTACAGACAGAAAAAGGATATTGACAGAACGTGAATTGGAGGATATTTTGGCAGATAGCGATTTTTTCCTCAGTGACGCTATCGATAATGATTGCAGTGAGAAAGAGAATGTTTCTGAAAACCTTTCAGTTGTTTTTCATGAAAACAAAAATAATGCCCAAAATGATTTAGAAAATGATTCAGATTCGGAGTGGGATTCAGACGATGATACTCCTTTACTGCAGCGTTGGGATAAACTCCAGGAAACGGAACAATTAGATAATGTTAAGAATACTTGGAGTGAAAAAATTTTTGAAACTCAAGATTTCGACGTCGCTGATCCATGGATAGCTAATGAAGATCACGAATTCTGGACACCATTGGATTATTTTTCTGAGTAGTTTCCTGAGCATTTTTGGGAAAACTTGTCTTCAGTAAGTAACATACGAGCTATGCAAGCAAACGAAACGAAAAGCCTAAAGTCAACTCCAGAGGAATTCAAGAAACTAGCAGGTATTCATATTTTGATGGGAATTTTTGGACTACCGCGTTTACGCCTCTATTTCATGAAAGGAATTGAAATTCCTATTATTACTTAGCTTCCCCGAGATAGAATCTACAAGTTACGAAATTTTTTACATGTTGTAGACAACTGTGCAGTTTCAGAGGAGACCAAAAAGGCAAATAAACTTTGGAAAGTTCAGCCTATTCTTGATGTTGTACGAAGTAAATGTATCACTCTTCAAAGATCTCTCGAGTTGTCAATTGACGAACAAATGATTCCGTTCACTGGAACCACTAGTCTACGACAGTATGTCAAGAACAAACTTAATCCTGTAGGTTTGAAGAATTTTGTGCTTGCTTCAAAAACAGGGCTAGTCTTGGATTTCTTTATTTATCAAGGTGCAAAAACTTGGCCTGATGCTGCTACTGACAAATCCTTGGGCATTGGAGGCTCTGTAGTGAAAAAATTGTTGATGCACTTGTGTCCAGGAACAACAATTTACTTTGATAGATATTTCACTTCCATTAATTTACTCGATTATTTATTAGAAAAGGGAATATGTGGTATTGGTACCATTATGAATAATCGAATTCCACGAGTACTTAGAAGCAAAATAAAAAAAGATTCTGCTTTACTAAAAGAAGGCCGAGGGTCGCATGAAGAATGGGTACGCGGTGATAACAAAGTCTCTATTTTGAAATGGATGGACAATAGATCTGTGACAATGGCTTCTACATCTGCAGGTTCTTTGCCTTTGACTGACGTACGAAGATGGGATAAAAAAAATTCAAAGTATATTCTGGTGCCTTGTGAAAAACACAATTGTTAAATATAACCAGTCAATGGGAGGCGTGGATTTGTGTGACAGATTTATCTCATATTACAGAATCTGTATGCGCACTAAAAAAATGGCCTGTACGTGTCTTTTGGCACTTTATTGATCTTGCATTGACCAATTCATGGATAGAGTATCGTCAGGATAATGTAGCGTTTGGCGATAAAAGATCCAAGGTAATGGATTTACTGGAATTTAAGCTGTATGTTGGAAGGTCACTAGCTTTAGGTGGTAAGCCTACAAATGGGAGAGAAGCTAGTACGTCTATTTCAAGAAAACCGGAGACATCTGAAGATGAAGAGCCCATAATTCCAGTAAAACGATCTAAAGTTGTCCACTTACCGCCTATGGATGTAAGAAAAACTGGTAATGACCATTTGCCAATATGCTCTGTCGACAATAAAAATTCTTACATGCGTTGCCGAAACCCTGGTTGTACTAAGAAGACTAGATTCTTTTGTGTAAAATGCAAAATGTACTTGTGTATTTCTCCTGAACGAGAATTTTTTTTTCAGTTTAATACTTAAATTATATGTAAGTTAAGTCCTGATGTCCATTATGCTGGACCTGTCATAATTATGTCTGTCAAATAATTTTTTTTTAGTTTTTATAGATTTTCGTTTATTTTTTTCACAAATCAAGAGGGAAAATAGAAAATATTGCTAAAATAATAAAAACTCTTTTCTTGGGACTGAGGAGGCTAGAATATCACAACAAAATAAAACATTTATAATTAATATATTTTATTACCTTTTGCAAATCCACTGAAACTACCATTGATGTGTCGTCCAAGTTACTTGTTGCAGACGAGTCAGTTTGCTATTCTGATCTGGCAGCAGTGTATTTATTTTGATGTACACCAAAGTGGGTGCAGTCTTCACAATTATCCACCAATGCATCCTTTTTGTGAGACGTGGATTTTGAATGCAAGTCAAATGATTCTCACAACCAGCACTCTTCGTGTACTAATTTTACAAATAAAATATTTAAAGTTGCAACAACTTCCCGATACAAAATAATACGAAAACTTGATATTTGAATATTTTTCAATAAAATTCCAGTACCTTATTTTAGTTGTGATGTCAATGAGAAGATAACACCGTTCTAATGCGTGTTCCCGACGCTAGTGTAGTTCTATGGGTTTAAAAGTTTCTATAATATGTTCCTTAATAATATTTCGATCAATTTTAATTTTTGCTCTTTTCTTGTTTATTCCCGTCTACCTTAACTTTTTAATTTGTTTTAGTAAGATAAGTTAACTCTGTCATTTTTCTTTTCATATCTTTCATATTTTGCACACACTTTTTTTGCATCCGTCATTGTCTTTAAGAAAATATAAAAGACTTTTCGACCTTCTAGACACAACACTAGCTGTGGTTTTCCCTTTGGTTACTTGTTCAAATACGTTATTAAAACTAAAATTTTCTGTTCGTCTTTTTGTAATTTCCAAAATTATCCATTTATTTCTCTTCGTCTTGCTTCTGTAATTTTTTCGGAACATATTCTCTTGCAATAAATACAAGATGGTTTGACACCGTGCTTAGCAATTGTGGCTGTTAATTTTTTTCCCATTCTAAGGCTCTCTTTAAATATTTTTCCTTTACGGATTTCCCCTGTTTTAATTAAATTGTCTTTTTCCGCTCTTTCAACAGATACGTATATTATATCTACTATGATTTCTTGTATATCAGGGAGACAGTCTTCCTTACCTTCTTCTTCACCTTTTTAATCAGATTCTTCAGGCACAATATTTGCAGCTCTTAAAGTAATATCACTAATAATCTTCACTCTATTTAAACCTTTTCTGTTTAATTTTGGTTCCTCAATTTCTTCCGTCTCTGAATCTGACAAAATAAAAACGGGGTCATTATCATGCTGAAGTTTAGGTTTCTTCATATGCAGCATTTTAAATGCTTTGCTATTTCTGTCCATTGTTACTGGTTCAGTTAATAAACTTTAATGTAACCAAACTCAAAAACACTATAACAATAAGATTATTACTAGGAAATAACTGAAAATCAGATACGCCGAATAACGCTTACAACCGTTTTAATTTTTAGGTTAAGAAACTAAAAAGGCAGGAACACTATAAGTAATTAGATTAGATCTTCCTGTTAATAGAATATTTTGTCGAAACTACACAATTTTTAAGCAACTTTTTCGTAACTGCAAATCGTACTATGAAGATACAACTAAAAATGTTAACAAATGGAGATTCGACAGATTGGCTTAACATAAACTGTAAAAATGCAGATCCGACAAAATTTTAAAATGGAATATTTTATTTTTAAACACCAGATAGGACATTCATTTTTAACATATAGGTAGATTATTTGGCTATCAACGTGTTGGCGTTATAACCTACGAAAACTCAAAAATTGCATTTATGACTTCTATTCTTAATAGGACAGAACTGTGCTCCATATCTGCCTTTTTTTATCAAAAATATATATAAATGTCTATACACAAATATTTACGTTTAAATAAACTGTATAATTATACTAGGTGGCCTTTATAATTATATAATTGACTGTAAATATGAAGGTTCCTTTTATTGGAGTCTTTCCATAATTGTAGCTTTTGTATGCTAACAGGCATTAATTAGGTTTCGGGCCCGTTTATCATTGAAAGCCGTCAGTCTACAGCAATTACTACATCGATGGTTTTGCCAATATTATACCAATTTGTGCAGTCACCAGTCAAATTGGTTAGTCCCAATCCACTCTGAAATTATCCACGGTTGTTAACATATATTCTTGTGATCAACGTACGGTATATATAGAATTTAGATCATTAATATATAATATTTAAATTATTTAAAATGATCACGAAAATAAATGAAACAATATATTAAAGGTGTATAAAAGATGATATTAAAAAAATGCAGTAATTTTTTAACACTGTAATTATATCTCTCTAAAAATTTTTTTGAAATGGATAATGATTTATCTGTGTCTTCCCCTCTCTATCTTTTTTTCCTATCCATAGTACCCGTAGTGCATCCAATTTAGGCCTATTTTTATTATTATTTCTCCGGATATTTTTGTTTTGTCTTTTTCTTATCCAATGCAGAACCGCAGTGTTTTTTAAATTATAATACTACCTTGTTTGTGGTCTTATTCGATTTTTTTACCAGACATGTCCTCCAATTAATATTTTTTTCACATCATCTGCTGTTTTTTTTTTCTTTCAACATGTTCAGAAAACTTCCATTTTAGTTTTGAAGCTATTTTTAATATGTTTTGCTTTTTATTTATTTCTTATAGAGTCCATACACGCTATTTCTGCGAAACAAGGGTTCTGCCCCAATATGCAATGCAATTTATTGCAATGTTGCAATAAACGAATAAGTTAACACAAATTGCACA
Source organism: Diabrotica balteata (assembly GCA_918026665.1). Taxonomy (NCBI): domain Eukaryota; kingdom Metazoa; phylum Arthropoda; class Insecta; order Coleoptera; family Chrysomelidae; genus Diabrotica; species Diabrotica balteata. The sequence goes on from OU898285.1 coordinate 25,587,137, forward strand.
AATCCATCAAAAAGGTGCTCTGACTTTGCATAATAATAAGTAAAAAACACAAGAAGCAGTAGAAATAGGAGTAACTGGTACAACATTTCAAGCACAACTACTAGCAATCAATTAATTATGTATTCAAGAGTGTCTTTTTTAGTAAATAATAAACGCCCCATAGGCTATTGGTTATATATTTTATAAAGGCTAAAAGGTTTTATTGCTTCATATAATGAATAAACCCCCAAATATGAAAAAATCGCAGAGTGTTACCATTTGCAGCAGTGCGTTTTTGAGAAAGGGATGAATTTGTCCCTAGGCACTAGGGTCCATTGGGGTACATACAATGCAGTTTTCGTACATATGCATGTACAGGAAAATTATTCAAAGATAAATTTCTCATCGAAATGTCACCTATTAAAGTAAAAAGTAATTTTTTTGACAAAAATATATTCAAAAAACAAAGCAAAAAAATAGAAACACAAGCGATTTGTCTTTTTTGCCCCATAATTCTTTTCCAAAGAGATACAGGCGTTCCTTCATAGAATAAAACCTCTTATCCTTACTAATTAAAATGATATTTGGTAGAATTCATTAGGATTTACAGTATCCGAGATTCGATTCTTTTCCGTCACTCACACCATGTTTGTCCATTTTGTCTATTTTTTCGCAAAAATTGTTCTATAACTCTTTTCTACACAAATTGAGTTTTTTTAATAATACAATAAATAGACAAAAACAATTATCCCATAAAATGATCTGCTGAAGACTGTAAGACTAATTTTAAGAAAATTACGGTTATTCAAAATTTTCTAATTTTAATGATTTTTGCAGTAAAATGAAAAAATTGTGTACAAAAGCAGGACTCTTCATCTTTAAACCCAATTTTCATTTTTGGCTATAGGAGACTAATAAAAACGATTTTAGTTTTTACCGTCGAGTTAATATAAATTTTATTTAACAAATTGGCTTCGCTCGCATAACAGGTGTTTTCATGGTCTGCTCTTTCCCAGAGAAATAAAACAGGATTGTTTTCTTTTATTTTCCGCATATTATATACTGTTTTTATCGCAATTTTAGTGCAGCTGCTATTCTCTAAAACAAAGTTAAAATATTATCAATATTTTTAATTGAAATTGAAGAACACCAAAATAACAAGTTCCTAATTATAAATATTTTGTTATGTAAAGTTGGCAAATGAACAATAATAATAGTAATATATATGCTTGTTATCTTTGAAGCTTTATAATACAGCAAATTTGAAAATTGTACCTTTTGTACCTATTCAACAGATGACAACGGTTCCAACGGCCCCCCCATTTCTTTTTTCAAACTCAAAGTACTCGATTAAATTTAAAACCAGTTCATGTGCTTGTGACCTTCGAGTTTTTTCAGGCATATTCCAAAAAAAAATTAATAAAATATTTTCTTTTTGTCATTTTTTTTTTCACTTTTGCGGAAATCGAAACAAAACTATTCCATAACTCTGCGAATGAGGTTAACTTTGTGTGTAAATTAATGGCAAAATAAAATAGACTTACCAAAAGACTTAAAACTTCAATATAAAATTATTGTGAAAACAACTGTTTGTGTAATATAAATAACTTCTTAACGCAAAAATAAAACAAAAAACAGCCAAAATCCAACAGACTGACAACCACAACACCACAAGTAAACAAACCAGAAACATCACAAATTGTACTTAAAATCTGAAAATGTCCCCAAGAGTTATTTTTGTACCTATCTGGTTTCGGTGTACTGAGTCTAGAGTATCATAAAAGTCATAAAAGTATCATAGAGTCATCATCTAGATAAAATGTGTCTTTACTTAATAACAGGCTGTAGCTGGTTTGTCTTTAGTTTGATGCGTGGAAGAAAATTACGGTAGATAAAAAGTATGTATTTTCATGGACTCAACTTCTTCTTCTTTTCTTTTTATATATAGACATGACTCTGTCTGTTTTTCAATGTGCCTCCAGTAAGTTGTCATTCCACCGTTTATATGGCCTTCCTACTGATCGCTCTCCTATTGGGGAACCATCTTTTGCCGTCTTCACTACTCTATCTGTTGTTTTTTGGCATATATGATCGTTCCATTCTACTTTTCTAGTTCTTACCCAGTTCTTGATGTTCTCCACCTTGTAGCTACGTCGTATATCTGTACTTCTAGCTCTGTCCCCCAGTGTCACCATTAATTTTTCTGTTTTCTTCTCTGCTGTTCTAACATCCTTTTTGTACTCTCTGTATCAGGTCTTGTAGCTGCCGCGTGTGTCATTATTTGTCTGATGACTGTTTTGTAAATTCTGCCTTTCGTTTCTTTTCCTATATTTTTATTTCTCCATATTGTTTGATTCAGGACTTAACTGTATATAAAAAAAAATCGTTTCATGCTTCACTTTGACGAACAATATCTTGGTTAACGTTAGTCCTAAAATATTTTACAATAGACTATTTTAAAATATAGAAAATAAGCTTTCTTTTTATAACTTTATATACCAAAATGTACAAGAAAAAAATCATAATAAAATTTTTTAAAAATAGCCGCAAAACATTTTAAAATCATGAAAAGTAAAAAATTTTGAAGAAATGTACCTCGCTTAAAATTACATCTAGGACAATCTACCATAAATGATTTTAAACGTAACTGATTTTTCTTTTAATTAAATGTACTAATGCATGTAATACAGAAAACAGTTATAGGACAATATTTGCGTAAAATATGAAAAATGGCCAAAATATGGTGTAAGTGACAAATTTTAAAAAATTGGGAAAAAGTTATGGGACAAAAAAGAAAAATCGAGTGAGTTCCTGTGTTTTTTGTTTGGTTTTTAGAATATATTTTTGTCAAAATATTTTTGACCTTAAAAGGTGACATTTTAAAAGAAAATTAAGTTTGTATATATATATTTATATATATATATATATATTATATATATATACGTCTTCATATCAAGGCGAGATCCGATTAAATCGAGGACAACCCGAGATCCACCAATAGGAAATTAATTAATGGAGTATATTATTCATAACTATCTTTATAATTAACATATTAATCATGGCACACTTAGAGGGGAAAAGATTTTTGAACTTAAATTTTTTTGATAAATTTACAACAAAATGAGATCCGTAGCTGAAAAGGGAAGGGGAAGACTTATATACGAAATTTTAGATATTTACAGATCAACGCGAGATCAGACACTGTTGCCAGCTCTAAAGAGTATTAGTCGAGCGACCGGAGCTCGTGTTGTATTGCATATTTCCTACTCAAACAGTAAAGTAATTTGCGGTTATGGTGTTTTGTATTTTAAAAATATTGCAAGGGCAGCGGTCAGTTGAAGTAGTGAAACAAAATTCAAAAATAACAGAAGCTAAGTAATGATTATAATTTTTATGTATATTATTAAATAATTCAACATAAACTTTATAAACCGAATTACTAAAATACTCTGTTTTATTGAATTTGTGAAATCTATTCTCAAAGCTATTTTTGTTTATTATTTATGTACAAAATTAAAAAGGGGAAATTATTTAAACTAAACAGTTTATCTGTATAACAAAAGCTATCATTTTAACATTCTAATCGTGTTTTAACATAAAAATATTAGTTTTGTACAAGAGTAAATACAATTCCATACTGAAGAGTAAATAAGACTGGAAAAAGGCTTCTAGAATAGATTTTGGTGGGCACTTTGTTGCTAAAATGCAAAACCTATTTTTTATTCGTTTCTAATATCTTTCTAATGCAAAATCACTTGGTCGTCCAAAAATCGTAGCGCGAGGGACTGGTGGAGAGCCTTACAAAAAAAATTCTAATTTGTTTTTCGTCATTTTTCGGATCTACGATATCCGAAAATTCATTTTTCAAATTTGCATATCGATCCGGACATTAGAAATAATTTTATTTTATTTATAAAAATGCGTCAAACCATTGTTATATACGGAGTGCCTTCATACAAAATGACTTAGAATGAGTCTGAAAACCCATATTTTTAAAATCGTTTCTCCTCGCTCTACCCCGAAAAATATTGGGTCTAGCAAAAAATGGCTTTCTATAAAAGTTATAGACCAAACATCAGAGAACATGTCGGTTTGTTTAGAATGTCGATTGGATAAATAGTTAAAAAAAAAATAAATAAATTGAACGGCATGTCACGACGCTCAGTGGCAAACGCAGAGATGCGAGGAAGGGCGAGATTCATAATCTGAAGTCAACCTTAAACCGACTCTAGTGATGGCGATGTTGTTAGGGTCGATTTTACATTGAAATTCTGTTGTGTTGTATATTCGATTGCGAAAGTGCATCATTGTGCATTATTTTTTACTAATAGCACGAAATCCACTGAGCTGAGATTTTTAATATTAGAAGTTTTAAATTATTTTAATGAACAGCAGCAGGTATGACAGTGAACTTGAATCAAAAATCAGATTACGGCATATTTCTTTCCGTAAAGTCCATTTCCATTTTAGTTTGCTGAAAGAAGCGGAAACTGGAGAATACATTTTTGTTCTAGTTTTAGAAAAATGTACCCCTATTTCTTTGCATTTGACCATGTGAACTATTCTTTTTGGGGAACATTATATTTGTTGGACATATACAAACTTGCTGATAAGGCTCCAGAATTACATGAAGACTTTATGAGAAGAAATTTTGTTGTGAAAAGTTTGAACAGCAACTTTAACCAACTATTTGTAGATCCAGCTTGAAACATATAAATACAACTCAAAAGATGTAGGAGGAATCGTGGGATTGACTAAAACTAACACATAAATCTGCCTTAGGTTCTATAATAGGACAGTTTACAGTTATGTCTACATATCTACCATTACCATTATAAAGTAACAAAAGTGTCACATTCTTGAAGGTATGAGCAAACTGCAAATCATTTGGCGACTATGCAAGAATTTTAAAATCAATAGTGTTCAAGAACCTCTACAACCCTAAAAGGATTGGTTTTGTATTTGACCAGTACTAACAATCTTTGTACTGGTCCATATAAACATATAAACTTTCTCCTACTTCAGACAGTATAATATATAATATTCGTGTACATACTCATCCAAACGAAGGTATGAGTATGTAGCCTGACACCTAGATTGTGACTGCCGAATCTGTTGCTGCTAACTGGCTGGAGTAAAGAAAATGTAGAGCTGGTACCAGTTTTAAGCAGGGAATCCAAGTTGAAGAAACATGCATACATATACTTTACTCCTAATAGGTGTAAAAGATGAGTTTTATTTTTACCTTTTGTGACGAATAATTATTATATTGGTTTTTTAAATTATCAGACTATACGGGGGCTCAAATACTCGTGTAAACGGAAACGAGATCAAATTCATTGGTTCTTGTAAATATATTATGGCCCAAGTGAAATGTTACAAAAATGGTGATAAACGTGAACAATTTTAACCATAGAGAGTGTTACTTCTTTTTATAGTAATGAAAAGTCTAACATAGAATAAGATAACTAACACAAGATAATAATTAGGAAATAGGTCTCTCTCTTCAATGCTGACCCCCCAGGGGAGTGTAGTGGTCGACGTGATGTCGTGTATTGTCCGTCTCCAGAGATCTCTGTCTCTGGTCATTTCTTTGAATTCATGCATAGGTCTTTGGCATATTCCTGTAATTTGACCTATCCATCTTGTTGGGGATCTTCCTCGTGATCTTCAGCCTTCTACCTTTCCTTGTTATATGAGTCCATGTTTTCTGTGTTTGCTCTCATAACATGCAAAAAAAATATTTTAATTGTTGGAGATGGACTGTACTAGAGAGTCGTTGGCTAACTTTTAGCTCTCTTAAAATTGAATTATTTGTTCTGCGGTCGGTCCAAGGAATTCGTAACATTCGTCTCCAACAGAACATTTAAGTGGCGTCTATCTTTCTCTCCTCCGATTGTCTCAGAGTTCAAGATTCACATCCGTAGGTCAGTATTGGGAATATTAAGCAGTTGATCAACCTCATCTTTATCGCTCTTGAATTTTGACAGTCCTTCCATATTTTGGTCATTTTTGCTGTGGCAACTTTTGATAGATCAGATCTACGTTTAATCTCTTCTTGTAATGACCCTGTGTTTGTGATTAATGATCCCAGATATAAGTATGAGCTCACAACCTCGAACCGGTCAATTGTGGTTATGTGTGGATGATTGTTGTGTAGTTTATCCACTATCATGATCTTTGTCTTTGAAATGTTTAATTGCAGACCAAATATTTGACTTTCGTTTTCGATCAGTCGTATAAGTTCTATCAGCGCTGCTTGACTTTTTGCAAGAAGGGCTGTGTCATCTGCGAAACGTAGGTTGTTTAGTTTATGACCATTTATTGAGATGCCCTTTTCCCATCCTTCAAGTGCTCTTCGCATAATATACTCCCCATATATGTTGAATAATTGTGGAGATAGTATACATCCTTGTCTGACACCCCGTTCTGGATGAAATTCGTTCGAAAGTGTGTCAAGTACTTTAACTGATCCATTAGTGTGTTCATATAGTTCGGTTATAAGCGTAATTAGATGTTGTGGTACGCCTACTTCTTTTAGTATTCGCCATAAGTGTCTCCACTTGACCCTGTCGAACGCTTTACGGTAATCTATAAAACAGATGTATAGTGGGATGTTGAATTCCCTGGATTTCTCGATTATCTGTCTTATATTCAGCAGGTGTTCTCGAGTGCCTCTACCTTTGGTAAATCCAGTTTGCTCTTGTGGAATTTCTCTTTGAAGGAATGTTTTCAGTCTCTCATTGATTATATGTGGCATTATCTTGCTGGCATGGGATATAAGAGAGGTAGTTCTATAATTGTCGCATTTATGGAAGCTGCCTTTTTTATGTATGGTCGTTATTGTAGATTTTGTCCAGTCTTCAGGCCATTGTTTGGAATGCCATATTTGGTTACAGAGTAGATGAAGTAACTTTACGCCGGTTTCTTCTGTGGCTTTAAGCATTTCTGCTGTTATCATATCTGGACCTGGTGCTTTGTTATATTTGAGCTTGTTGATAGCCTGTCTTACTTCATTTTCGAGTATATCAGGTTCTTCTTCCACCTCGTCAGAGATTTGGCTAACAAGCTCTTGGCGTTGATCATCTTTATATAGGTCCCTGCAATACGATCTCCATGTCTCTGCTATGTCTTCTCTGTTTGTTCTCAGGGTTCCAGTGTTATCTTCAATGGACCAAGTTGTGGCTCTGAAGTCTCTTGTCAGGTAGCGTATTTTTCTAAATAGATCTCTCTAGATTTAATTGTTTTTATTACTATCCTTTGTTCTTGAACGTGAAATTTGCTGCCAGGGAAAAACCGTTGCAATTTAGATGTTTTATATATCACAAGCTTTTGAACTTTAACGCCGTTACAACGTCCTTAATAAGCTTTATATAATACTAGATAATAATGTAAGAAAATTTTTGGGACAAACCCCGATGTACCAAGTCACCTAGGAATCGAACACAGAAAGAGTCCCACAGGTCAATCTTTGATAAGGTGGGTGTCTGGGATGAGTGAATTTTCCCCTACGAGGGAGTGCGAGCTGTATAGCTAAATTTGGATTTTCTTCAGTAAACGAATTTAAAGGAAATATGAAGTTAATTTTTTTATAAAGCTATAGCTCGTAAACTATTTGATGTACAGTGTCCAAGTTTAGCATAAATGAACTACATATATTGAAAAATATTCCCGTGGAATCTTAACATAGTACGTTAACAGCATAGTTGGTCCTTTAATTATAATGATATGTAAAACAGATTTGTATTTGTAACTCATTCAAATTGAACGCGGTAAGCTTTATTTTGTAGGTCTTTTAAAAGCGATTAAAATAAGTTTTTGACATTTTTTGTAAAACAAACAGTGGAGAAAATATGCGAAGAAAAATTGTAAAAAAATAATACTACAAATAAACAATGTCTCCAAAATTTTTTAGACTTCGAGTACTTAGCAACGTGTTCTACATAATTTTATCTAAAAAATTACTTAAAATCATCTAACTCCTAAAAATGTCATCAAAACGACGATTTTGAAGCTCTTCCCACTGGTTAAAGAAGCTTTTATAGATTCACACAAAAGTTGTGTATTTTCAACTCTAAATTTCTAATTTAATTAATTATTCTAATTTTATATCTATATCCATAATAGTTCTAATATAATTTCAAAATGTTTATTTAAATAAAAATAAAGGGTTCCAGTTGAAAATTCAAAGTTGCTACACCCACCGCGTTCGCAAGGAGAATAAGAACCCTGGTATTGCATAAGTATATAGATTTTGAAAAACCATAAAAAAAAAATTCCTAAGTTTCTTCGATACGACGTCTAGTTCTCGAGATATTTGACAATCGCCTTTCTGGACAGAGCTCTTTATTAATGTAAATAATATTATTCAAACCGGAAATAAGCCGAAGCGAGGGAGAGGTCTGACTGTAAAATTTCATTTGCGATGTTGCCAAATGTACTGATCTCGGGTTGTTTACAAAATGTATATTTTAGCATATACACAACGAATCGCTCGCGCTGCCCTCTACAGCGGATTTAGTGGAACTACTGCAATATAAAATTCACCAAAAGGGTGCAAAATGAGGTCCAGACAAAAATCGATTTCTTTGTACCCCCATCATTGTTACATCGAGATATCACTATATACACGTGAATACAAGGTGAGATCCAAAATCGGATCTCGCCTTGCAAAACGGATCTCATCTTGTATAGCTTATGATACAAACGGATCTCGCCTTGATATGGAGACATATATATATATATATATATATATATATATTATATATTATATATATATTGTAGTGAGAGCAGAAATGCAATAAATTAACATAGTAATATATACAACCAGATCTACAATATTAATTAATAAATTTATTTAAATAGTAATTAAAGACATAATTTATGTTATATACTAGATAATATTATTAAGAAATAATTATATGAGGGTATTTTTAAGAATTAAGTTTAAGAATTTTTTTTTATTTTATTTAATATTAGATATGTTTAAGTCAGCCATGTGCATATGCAACCAAACATACACTGTGTTCTATGACGTTTAGACATAGAAAGTTCTAGAAATGTCAATGGGACTATTTGCATAATACATCACAGACAAAAAACGATTCCAGAATGTTCAGATAAAAAAAATAGAATGATTCGAACATTATTTATTGCTAGGTTATTCTAGAACGAAGCACAAAGAAGAATTAAGAATAATTTATGAAGTTATGAAGAGATTATTAGCTAGAAGAAGGCATTGATTAAGTTAAATGAATTAAGTTAAATACAGTTGGAGATTAAATATTACTACAGTAATATAGTGACAGTATGAAGTTAATTCATTGAAGTAAGCATTCAATAATACAACCACAAGATCCAGTATATTTGAAAGTACATTATATGGAAATTACAAGGATATAAATTTATATATTTATATGGTGAGTGGAGATAATTAAGAAGAAACATATTAAAATTGTTGGATAACCAAGGCTGAGTAAGAAAATATCGAGTGGTGATAATAACTTTAATTTTGGAAAAACTTTAGGCGTTCAGTGAAAGAAAGGTACCAACTTTTGTTAATAATTTAATAATTGTAAGAATTTAAAATTTTAGATAGATTGTTTTAAATTGATATTGCTTATATTAGATAGATAGGTTTGTTTTATAATAGTTATAATAAAGATAATTTAAAAAAGTACTTACAAACTAATTCTTTGAGAACCGCGATAAAAGCCCTATACTTACATATATATCATTCAAATTTACTCATAGCTCATACAGAAACAACACATCATAACAATGTATATGTTTATGTACGAAAACTGCATAGAATTCACTCAAATGTAACCTAGAGCATAGGGACAAATTCACCCTTTTCTCAAAAAAACGCACTCCCATAAATGGTAGCATTCTACGGTTTTTTCATATGTGGGAGTCCATTTACCATATGAAACAATACAACCTCTTTAATGTTGTATTTCCTTTTAGTCCTATTTTTTGGAACAGCCAAAATAATTACTGAGAGTTGATGATAAGTTGTTCTTTACAGCTCATGTAAGCAAAGTTGTAAAATAAGTAATTAGGTGATATTTGGTATATTTTTATCCTTTGGTATTAAATAACTTGTTCCCTGGGTTAGGAATGATGTTATTTTCTGTGGATTGGAAATAGTGTGATTAATTAATGCTTAGAAGCACTCATGAATATTCCAGAATTTTTAAATCCAGAAATTTGGAACTCTATCTGGCCCAGGAAATTTCAAATTATGAAGCTTTTGACTGAATATGAATATTTTAAATTTTTTTTTAGTAGTGAAAGGTTCGTAGGTAGCAGTATTGTAGTATTGACAGTTGTGCGTCGTATTGTCGATTCATCCAGCATTGTTGTTAAGAGCAGCTGGTGCAGAAAGTTAATCAATTCTCAGCATTCTCAAAATGCGTATTAACGGATATCCGTTTGTTGCTAATTTTGTATCTCCTTAAGGTCGATACAGACACTTCAGTCCCGTCACAGTTTCGGCGCCGAACCGGTCCTCTTTGGTCACAGAACTATCAACTATCTGACAGCTGGCAAACTGTTCGTCAACTGATGAATGTGAATGCCGGCGCCATATTTCTATTAAAGAATATTTTGTATGACGGATTGTTCGGTTCGGCGCCAAGACTGTGACGAGACGTGACTGATGTGTCTGAATCGACCTTAAATCGGCCTGAATAAACGGCGAGATTTTGTTTAATGTATCCAGGTGCTGTTTTGCTGTGTTGATTTTTGAATTATATTGTGATCGTCCTGAGGTAGTTAGCATTGTTTGTTTAACACTTTTTTGTCAACACTTGTCTCTTTATTTCTCTGTCCTTGGCGATCTTTTCGTTTTATTTGACACGTAGATTGCTGTTGTTAGGTATCGCCACGTCGATTAGTGTTGTTTGTTTCGTTAGTTTATTAACTGGTACGAGATCTGGTCTATTCTGTGCTACTGTTTCGTCTGTGAGTACAGTGCGGTCCTAATATAGCTTGAAGTTGTCATTTTCAAGCATATTCTCTGGAACGTAGCATACTCCAGTTTAATAGCTAATTCTTGATGGACGATTTTCCCTAATAAATCATGCCGTTTGTTGTATTCAGTTGCAGCAAATACCTAGCAGCCCTCAGTAAAATGTTGGATGGTTTCTTGGGTTTGAAATTCATATCGGTATTTATCGTTTTAGACTTGAGGGTTTTTGATGATATATTTTAGGTAGTTTTATGTTGGTTTAACCTGATCCTGAGTGACAAGTAATAAACCTCTTGTTTTATGGAACATTTATTATGATGTCAGCCAATAGTTCGACGCTATACTGTCGACATAGTCTTGACTGACTTCATTCATTAACTCATTCTTTGTCTGTTTCAATGAGTCTTGACTCTTTTTTCGTCCTTAGTAAGATGTTTATGCGCATTTTTGGTTCCCTCAGTTTAACCGGTGTTTTGTGGAATTAGTTCTTAAATTAGTAATCTGTTATTTTAATTGCTTACTTTATATCCATAAGTCCTCGACCTCCTAAATACCGCGGTAGTGTCGTTGTCTCTATTGCACTTTGATGATAGTGTTGTTATGCCTTTGTGAGATGTGTACTTTTCGCTGAAGATTTTCTATATCCGTTTTTGTCCATTTAACAATACCAAACGAGTAGCTTAGCTCGGAACATACGTAGGTATTTAGTGCTTTAAACAAATTCTTACTGGTAAAGTGTGAACGAAGCAGCTGTTTTACCTCTCGTATAAACTCAGTAGTTATTTCAGTTTTTATTACCTTATGGTCAATCTTTCTTGTTTGCTTTATTACTAAGGTTTGAGGGTATACAAGGCAACTATCTAACACGGTGATTAATTTAATCTTGCCCAAGTACTTTTGATTAATAGATCATCTTCAGGGGCATTTCGTCAGTTGTGGCCTATCCGACATAGTAGAATGTCATAAATGTAAAATTTGGACATAACAATACAAAATACAATGCACAAAGACAAACAAACACTTTAAAATTTTAAGGAGAAGCTACATGTTGTATAGAAGCCGGAGACAGAATGTGGTGTGTTCTGTCTCTTCATTCTGTCTCCGGCTTCTATACAACATGTAGCTTCTCCTTAAAATTTTAAACTATTTGTTTGTCTTTGTGTATTGTAGTTTGTATTGTTATGTCCAAATTTTACATTTATGACATTTTACTATGTCGGATAGGCCACAGCTGACGAAATGCCCTTGAAGATAATCTATTGATCGAAAGTACTTGGGCAAGATTAAATTAATCACCGTGTTCGATAGTTGCCTTGTATACCCTCAAAGTTTAATTATTCGAACATTCAACCTTATTTGGATTTATTACTAAGTATTTATACACATCATTTTTCAGCAGTCGTTTAATATTATTAAACAAATATGGAATATATTCTGAAAAATATTTATCAGAAACAGTTTATCAAAAAAATTCGTCCATGACTATGTAGACATTTATTGTATGAACTTTTTGGCTCTATTTTCCTAATTTGGCCGCTAGCCATTATAAGGGCTGAGACGAAGGGAAAGGGGTTAAGAAGTGCAATCCTCAAGTATCAGCACACCATATTATTGATTTAAAAAAAGGTCGAGGCATTTTCTCAAACAACAAACACTATTCGTTGTCTAACTGTCCTATAACGTTAATATCGTTATACACGAAGAAACCTTATTTGTGCAAACCCGAAACATCTTGCGGTGAGATTATAAATCGTCTAGTCACTAGACTCTAGTGCGACAAAGATATATTTTAAGTGAAAATGCCACGTTCCCCAAAGTTGAAAGAATTAAGGGTGAGTCATTATCTTGTTTGTTATCCTTCTGTACCTTTTGCCACCACTATAAATTACATTGTAGCAATTGTTTTCCCCAAGTAACTTGTGTGGTGATTGTAGTTTACATTAATAAAATTTTAAATTAGAAGATGTAATATTGAATGTGTGCTAATTTTATTTAATTAGTGTAACGTAAATGAATATTAAGACGTAGTTATGCAACTTTACTAAAAGTTGTACCGTGAGAGAAAGAGATAGTATTTTTATTGGTGATAATTAAACTAACATACCTACATAACAATATAAAATAACAGCTTTGGTATTCCCCAAAAATGGTGATTGATTTCTTATTGCGTATTAAAGCTATTAATTAATTACATTTTACAATAGGCAAAGAAAAACACAAACTTCTTTAGATTATATTTTTATTGTAATTTATTTGAAAATAATAGAAAAACCAAGTAAAAAATAAAGTCAAGTCTAACAATATTTCATAGCTTAAAAATAAAAAATAAACTGAACTAAAATAATTATTATGACAATACTCTCTCTTCAATCCTGAACCCCCAGGGGGAGTGTAGTGGTCGACGTGATGTCGTGTATTGTCCGTCTCCAGAGATCTCTGTCTCTGGTCATTTCTTTTAATTCATGCATAGGTCTTTTTCACATTCCTGTAATTTGATCTATCCATCTTGTTGGGGATCTTCCTCGTGATCTTCGGCCTTCTACCTTTCCTTGTTATTATGAGTCTTTCCATGTTTTCTGTTTTTGCTCTCATAACATGCCCAAAATATTTTAATTGTTGGAGATGGACTTTACTAGAAAGTCGTTGGCTAACTTTTAGCTCTCTTAAAATTGAATTATTTGTTCTACGGTCAGTCCAAGGAATTTGTAACATTCGTCTCCAACAGAACATTTCAGTGGCGTCTATCTTTCTTCTCTCCGATTATCTCAGAGTCCAAGATTCATATCCGTAGGTCAGTATTGTGAATATTAAGCAGTTGATCAACCTCATCTTTATCGCTCTTGAAATTTGACAGTCCTTCCATATTTTGGTCATTTTTGCTGTAGCAACTTTTGCTAGATCACATCTGCGTTTAACCTCTTCTTGTAATGACCCTGTGTTTGTGATTAATGATCCCAGATATAAGTATAAGCTCACAACCTCGAACCGGTCAATTGTGGTTATGTGTGGATGATTGTTGTGTAGTCTATCCACTATCATGATCTTTGTCTTTGATATGTTTAATTGCAGACCAAATATTTGACTTTCATGTTCGATCAGTCGTATAAGTTCCATCAGCTCCGCTTGACTATTTGCAAGAAGGGCTGTGTCATCTGCGAAACGTAGGTTGTTTAGTTTATGACCATTTATTATGCCCTCTTCCCATCCTTCAAGTGCTCTTCGCATAATATACTCCCCATATATGTTGAATAATCGTGGAGATAGTATACATCCTTGTCTGACACCTCGTTCTGGATGAAATTTGTTTGAAAGTGTGTCAAGTACTTTAACTGATCCAGTAGTGTGTTTATATAGTTCGATTATAAGCGTAATTAGATGTTGTGGTACGCCTACTTCTTTTAGTATTCGCCATAGGTGTCTCCACTTGACCCTGTCAAACGCTTTACGGTAATCTATAAAACAGATGTATAGTGGATGTTGAATTCCCTAGATTTCTCGATTATCTGTCTTATATTCAGCAGGTGTTTCGAGTGCCTCTACGTTTGGTAAATCCAGTTTGCTCTTGTGGAATTTCTCTTTGAAGGAATGTTTTCAGTCTCTCATTGATTATATGTAGCATTATCTTGCTGGCATGGGATATAAGAGAGATAGTTCTATAATTGTCGCATTTATGGAAGCTGCCTTTTTGATGTATGGTCGTTATTGTAGATTTTGTCCAGTCTTCAGGCCATTGGTTTGGAATGCCATATTTGGTTTACAGAGTAGATGAAGTAACTTTACGCCGGTTTTTCTGTGGCTTTAAGCATTTCTGCTGTTATCATATCTGGACCTGGTGCTTTGTTATATTTGAGCTTGTTGATAGCCTGTCTTACTTCATTTTCAAGTATATCAGGTTCTTCTTCCACCTCGTCAGAGATTTGGCTAACAAGCTCTTGGCGTTGATCATTTTATATAGGTCCCTGCAATACGATCTCCATGTCTCTGCTATGTCTTCTCTGTTTGTTTTCAGGGTTCCCGTGTTATCTTTAATGGCCCAAGTTCTGGCTCTGAAGTCTCTTGCCAGGTAGCGTATTTTTCTAAATAGATCTCTCGGCTGATTATTCTGATGACAATACTAGTGTAATGAAAAAATTAAGATGTTTTTGTTCAATTTCAATGTTAAAGTCTAGCGTTCCATTATAGCCATCAATGTCATCTTCAATTTCTTCATTAGATGATAAAAGATTTTACTATCATCGGAATCGGATCGGAACTAAATAAGGAAATGTTCCGATATCCTTAAGCTTTTCAGCTTGGTTTTCCTTCTAGCCAGAGATTTTTTCAACAAAGATGACATGAAAGGGGGCCTACCAACCTCGTTTTTGCAGATATATTTCAACAAATGCATTGTTGTAATTATTACTGACGTAAATAGACATTGGTTTATTATAATAATGCGGATTTGTTTAAATTTTAACCAATTTATCTTGGTGCTTGTGTCTTTTTTCTGTTGATAATACTTTTCAATCTCACTTGTAGACTTAAAGTCAACAGATTCCATTTTACTACGTTTAAAATATTTCGTCCTCTAGCATTCTTCATAACACTTATATAGTCTTCAGGTGTGTAAAGTCTTTAATGGAATTTTATGGCAGACTCAGTGTCACCGAATTGACTTTGGTTTGGCAGGAAATTGTGACAAGAGACTAAAAACCGTATATTTTGAAGGCTATGTTTGACTTCCAACACACTTTTCAGGAAGAACTATCTTGATATTTCTATTCTGGCCACCACATAAATCACTCCATAGTGTCAAATTGGTAACATCCTTGTCAACATTAGCCATAATATGTTTACGTAAACAAGATGAAACTTCCTGAGCGTCCCGACCAGCTTGTCCCTCTAACCAAACATAGAAAAAGTCTTGTACCTCCATTGTTGCCACTGTGGATTCCGCAATTGTATAACATCAGTTGTCTTTTGTAGAACATGATATTAGTTGGAATACGCGGCATAGGTAGAGTTCTCTTTAAGTCAAAAGTTAATGCCTCTGAGCTCTTGTTTTCTTTTGCAAACTTCAAATCATCTTTCATTAGAACTTAAGCTAAGTTTGCTAGTGCCACGTGCTCCTCATGATTTTCCTAAAGTTTGTGTTTTTCAGTACTATGTACCATAAATCTGTAGAGTAAGTGTATCACATTGATATGTGATGAAAAGATACTTGCAAATCTGTTTTGAGTGGTTCACGTCACAAATTAAAGTCCTGTATAAAAATATGTTTATACTTGTTAAAAGACACTGGATTGCTGTACTCATTTTTCTATAAATCATACATGTTCATTACCGTAATATCCGTTTGCAAGTACAAAGAATCTGTATTGTTTCGTCGATAATGACTTTTGTACTTGGAAATTTATTTATATGTTATATTACATCATTGTTTCGGGAATCAGAAATGTTATTATGTCCCCCTTTAATGCCCCTTTTGTCTAGAAAATAGTTAAAACGCATTTTTTTAAATTATAATATACTGAGATTTTTGGGACATATAACTAGAAGAAAAGAAGGCATGGAGCGAATCATAGTTGAAGGTAACGTAGAGGTAAAAGATCCGGAGGAAGATCTCCAGTACGGCGCGGCGATCGGACCAAATAAATGAGATGACTGGTTACCCATTCTCCGAAGCAAAACAACACGTACAGGAGAAAGATATTTGGACAGAAATAGTCAAACAAATTACATGACGCCACTACATCCTTATGGAGAAGAAACAATTGAGGAGGACTCATTGAGTCTATAATTTTAGTGGTTCCCCGTTGCTTTCTGAATCATTTCGCCGTTGACCTAATTTTTAATTCATTTGCCTTTAGGGCCAGTTTCCCAACCTTTCAGTAAATCGAGTCGGGCATTCTCTTATCTGACATCTGGGAGGCGCCCTCTTGGGGTTATAGGTTCCCTCGAGAGAACCAGTACCGCAAACCTTTAATTTTAAATGATGACTACACGATACGTAGACATCATTAGACAGGCATTTTGCTGGATAAATCACGCATTCGTGATTTTTTTCCATATCCGTTGTGAAAAAGTATCAGTGTATTAAAAGTGTTGCACCTCTTAAAAACTAAATATGACCCTATATTTTGCTAGTGTCAATTTCAATTTGTCACGTCAAAAACTGCATTTAAATGAAATTTGCGATATTATTACAAAACTTTTTTTTATTTAACATAAATAAAATAGACTAAATTTTAAACTAATAAGTTCTTAATTCAATACCGTTTTACTCATATTATTATATACTGATAGCCAAAATAAATGCAACACCTAAAAGGAAGAATATTGTTTTTAAGTAGTTATGGAAATATACATTATGATTTTCTTATTATTTGATTTGATCATTATAAACAAGTTTTTAACATTATTTCGGTCAAAATAATTAATAATGAGTGGCTCCTCTCATTGGTCGATTTAAAATGGTTTGAAGTTAGGGATTTAAAACCGCTGCAGTACTTCACCAATATATCGTCGAGCTATCAGAGTACCGTTAATAAGAACTAGAGGTGATCTGCTTCCCAAACATATACCAACCCATACAATAATGCTTGTTGTCTTGCTGTATGACGTTCAACAGTCAAGTGTATATTTCGTCTCTCATCTCGAAAATGTCTTACCCTTATGCACCCATCAGAGCTACCTAAGCAACAATTGATGCATCTATAAAGTAGACAAATTTCTACTAACTATTCCAGTTTTACCCAGCTCTGCACCATTCCAATCATCGAACATTATGCTGTGGTGTCAAAAGTACAGTGAAACCATTAAAAAAATTCGATTCTATCCAAAAATTCGAATTAAAAATATATCCACAAAAAACAAAGATGCCTACAAAAACACATACAAATGATAAAAATCAACAATAGTTGACCATTTGTATCGCTTGCAGATTTTTCGTTACTATTTTTGGCCGAATTTTGTCAACCGAAAAAAAAATGGGCCAACAAAATTAGGCCAGAATACCAATTAAAGCATTTGCAAGCTATAACAAATGGTCAATTATTGTCGATTTTTTATCATTTGCAGGTTTTCTCATTGGTATTTTTGGCCAAATCTTAGCTGAAACAATCGGCAGATAAAAAATTCTTAGTGAGAACGCATCATTAAAACAATAAAACATTTTGTCTCAAAAAATTTATTGAAAATAAGAATACATATTTGTTACAATAAATGAAAATAGACTAAATTTTTTCTAAAGAAATCCAAAAATTTTAGCTGCTTTTTAGAATTTAACGTCTCGGTAATGACAAACGATTCTAAGATGTTCAGTGAACTAAAAATAGAGTGACTTTTTTACTTTCAAAGTACCGTTTAAGTTGCGTAATACATGTATTTCTCCCGCAACTGATGATGCGTCGTCTTCACACTCTTTTGTTTTCATCATTGTTCTTAAGCACTTCAGCGATGATCTCTGTATCGGTTATTTCACCACATACTGCAACATCTTCATCCACGTTGACAAAATCTTCATAAGAGATGGCAGGATCAGAAATGATGTCCCCCCAGCAGTCAACTGAAAGCAGCTCTTCTATTAAATTGTCGTCTGTGTTCTCCTCCTTTTTTATGAAACCAGCTCTTTTGAAACAGTGTTTTGATCGTTTCGGGTTTTACTTGGTCCCAAGCTTTCTTACACATTCCAGATGCTAGTAGATCGTCTAACTTTATTTTAAGGGTGTCGCAATATTTCATCAATATGTTTTTCAATCAAAAAACGTCTGTAGAAATGTTTAAAATTGTTTGACAACCTGGTCCATAGGCTGGAGAACTGAAGTCATGTTAGTAGAAAAAAAAATAACTTTTACATTTTTCATCAGTGGGATAGTGGTGTGTGCCGTACAATTGTCAATAAGCAAAATAACTTTTCTTTTTTCTTTATGAACTTTTTGTCTAATTTTTTCAGCCAGTTCTCGAAAAGATCACTAGTCATCCAAGTTCTTGCGCTGCTCACATATTCCACTGGTTTTGACTTGACGTTCTTAAAACAACGCGGATTAGCCGACTTGCCAATCATTAGTAAGAGGCAGTCTTTCTGATCCGTCCATGTTTGCACCAATTAGGAGAGTTACTCTTTCTTTACTTAGTTTTCCCCCGTGACATTTTTCATTTTTAAATGCTAACGTTTTGTCAGGAGTGCATTTAAAAAAGAGACCCGTCTCGTCAACATTAAAGATATCTCTTTCATCTATACCCTGAATCATCTCTTCCAATTTTTTTTCCACTGGTTGGCTTCTTGCTGATTAACCGGCCCACTTTCTCCACAAATGGATTTAAAAGAAATTTTGTTGCGTTCTTTAAAGCCGTCAAGCCACCCTGTACTCGCCTTAAAATTGTTTTTTTCCCCATTTCAATAGCAAATTGTTCAGCTTTGCTTCTTATAAGGGGACCACTCACGGAATCTTCTTATCCCTAGCTTTTTTGAACCATTTTAATACACAACTGTCTAAATTTGGAGTTTCTGGCTCCCTTAACCTTTTTCGAACTTTACCGCACTCATTTTCACTGTTGAGAATTTTTTCTTTATTCTTCAAGTAGGTGGATAATGTGTTAGGAGGAATTCCAAAGTCCTGACAATCTCAGATTTTTTCTTCGTCCCCTTTTCTACTTCTCTAATTGCCGCTATTTTTTCCGATAACGTTAAAGTTTTGTATGTTTTCGTATTACTATGCGACGACATCTTTACTCAATACGAAGTGACTTGACGTGATTTCCGATTGCAATTGCAACGCCAACGCATCTCAGAATTGAGGTGACAGTTACGGGTACAATGTACAATGGCCTTGAAACAAGTGGCACGTTAGAACAGAAAAGAATACTACTTCTTTTAGCGGAAATTTCCAGCATGAAATTGGCATTTTTAACTTGTAGAAAAGTTCGACTTATCCAAAATATATTTCGAATTATCCACGACTTTTTCACATTACTTATAAAAGAAATGCTAGGGACCAGAATAAAAATTCGAAATAAAGAAGATTTCGAATAACGAAGTTCGAATTAAGCAGGTTCTACTGTAATACAAAAAGCGGACGATAAACTCTCAGTTCCATTCCAAGTAATCTTTGATTAACTATTCTTTATGAAACATACCCTTCTGTAGCTTCAACTAAATCATCTCTTACTGGCTGTACATTGTTCCGTCTATTTCTGAAAGCAAATCTAAGATGGCACAAATCACGATATGGCAATATTCTAGAACGTCCATATCCTCCACGACGCTGATAAGTCTCATTCTTGGACTACCTCCCCAAAACTCTTAACATCATTGATGCTGCAACTCTTTCATGCCTACAATGCGTCCCTTTTTCGAAGACGATTAAATGACGAAATGTTTGACGACTGCGAACTCTTCGCATTTTATATTTTTTGGGTAAATCAGAGATAACCAAAATGACCAAAAATTACAAATAAACTAAAGTTAAGCACACAGAAATAAACTTAATTTTATTTTTGTTTTTGCGAAAAAAAACTTTGTCACGTATATATTTTTAGATAAGACTTATAAAGAAATACTTTTGATTCAAGTATTCGTGGTCTTAGGTTTTTGAATGAAGCAGGAATGTTATTATAAATCTTGCTTTGTTTTAAAAAAAAACCCCATAGAAAGAAATCCAGAGTTCTTACCGCGAGGATCTGACTGGGATTCAATAAAACCTCTGATTGGGTGTGAAATGCAAGTTCTTGTTTTGTTAAAATAATCGTAATATCAATTAAATATGATAATAAAATTTTATTTCTTCCAACTTCATTATAATATATCTTATTGGATAAAGTAGGTAATATGACCGACTAAAGCACTGTCAATAGTTTTGTATTTTTTTCTAACCTTTTAAAAACTGAGCAATTGTTTAAATATTGTTCTTTTGAAGATTCATGTTTTTTGATACTAGCTGCAAATCTGAATATCCCATACTAAGCAAACATTTTGCTTCAAATTTGAAAGCAGTAGATAAGTCCAACAAAAAAGTGAATTTCTAAAATAACTACCGCATAACCATTTATGATTTTATACCATATTGTTTTACATAACAATCTTGAAAATTATTCTTCTTATCTGTGGATATAATTTTTAAATTTGACAAAGAAAGCCCATTAGAATAACTCAATCTTTCTTGATTTCGAAGACTTAAAGGAGGCGTTTTAATCAAACTGCAGATTATTAATATCGTTTATAATATTCATAGACAGAAACCGCCGAAGACGGGCGAGCTCATCGCGTGTGAAAAGGAGGATATTCACTGACTAGCCATGAAGCTGTGTTGCTCCTGCGTAAGCGTGTTAAAAGATAGAGTTTTATTCTTTTTTAAGGCGAAAATTTGAAGCGCCCCTCGATTACTATGAGGAGCGCAAAATAATTTTGAGATGAGGAGCGCAGGAGAGAATGAACTAAACATTCAGAGAGAATATAAAAAAAGAGACATAACCGAAAAACAAATATTAAATAAAACGGTAGTGCGCGCAAAACTAGATCCTTGAGCTATTTTTTTTAGGACTTAAAGTAGGTTTTAAATTAACATAAACCAAAATTGCTTTACAATTTTTTATCAGCTACTGATCCCGTTATATGAAATTTTTTAATTAGTTTTAGTATGGCTGAAGTTGCTTATCTTGTCGATGTTATCGTCGAGATGTCGATTAAATATTTTTGCTGATCTCCACGCATTTTACGAAGAATAGACCATTTCGAACGAATTAAAAAAATCATCATCATCATCATCATCATTATCATCCAGCCAAATTTTCACATCCATTTGTTGATAAAGGCCTCCTCCAAACGTCTCCAGTTCTCTCTATCTCTAGCTGCTGCAATCCAGTTTGTTTCTATTCTCCTTAGGTCGTCGGTCCATCGGGTGGGTGGTCTGCCTCGACTTCGCTTGTCGGCTCTTGGTCTCTACTCCAATAATCTCTTCGTCCATCTTCCGTCTTCCATTCTAGCAACCTGTCCAGCCCACCTCCACTTTTGTTTATTGATTCGCAGTATAATATCGTCTACGCCAGTTCGTCGGCGTATCTCCTCATTTCTCACGCGATCTTTTAAGGTCAGGCCCAGCATTGATCTCTCCACTCGTCTTTGTGTTACCCTCAGTTTTTTCGGCAGTAGCTTTCGTTAAAGTTAAGGTCTCTACTCCGTAGGTCAAGACTGCTAAGATGCATTGGTTAAATGCCTTTCTTTTCAGGTGAATTGGGATATTTGTTTTAAAAATGTCTCTCATCCGTCCATATGCCGCCCATCTCAACATGATTCGTCTATTTAGCTCGCAGGTTTGGTTGTCTCTGGTTATTCTAATTTCATGACCCAAGTATGTGTATTTATCGATTAATTCTACCTTGCTGTTTATTGATCTGTATATCTTCGCTGGGAATCATATTGGTCATCATTTTGGTTTTCTCGAAATTTATCTCCAGCCCAGTTTCTTGTAGTATGTCATTCAGTTCTTGAAACATGTCTTTGATCTCTCAAATAATTTGAATTAAAAAAATACTTATTTAATATTGCTGTTAAAAGCTACCAACAACACGTTTTGCAAACTTTTGTCAATTTAGTTTTTAATGTGACAGTTTTGCTAGTGTCATTAATCATTTTAGAGGTGTAACACTTTTAATAAATTGATACTATTTCACAAGAACAGAGTTAATGTGAAAAGAAAAATCATGAATGCCTAAATTATCCAGCAGAATACCTATTTAATGATTTGCCACACATGGTCTATTCCCTACTTAAAATTAGGTGTTTGTGGTGCTGAAAGGGTTGATAAATGACAATGTGCTATATATTGAAAAGATGACCCCTTTGAAATAAAAATCGACCTGTTTTAGCAATTTCAAAAAATCCAAGGAATATTGGTAAATATCTTGGTGGACCCTTTTGAGTGACCAACCCTGTAGGTATATTGTTATTAGGGTATTTTTATCTTTTGATACACAGCTTTGAACTTAATATTGTATTTATTTCCCTAAATTCAAAATTTTAAACAACCTCAAAGACTCTTAAATTCCAGGTATTATGTAATAAACAAACGATACTTTCATAATCAACCTTTCACTTCTATAGTAAAGAGGTTTAACGATAAGCTGAGTTTGTCAGTTCGCGTAATTTCTTTGAAATGTTGAGCTAAAGTCATTGAAGTGTAACCCAATCAACTTCCACCTTCTGCTCGGAATTTATATTCGTATCACGTACATTACTGACTTTATGCTCGGCTGTATGGAACTGTTGAAATTTGAAAGAATTCACATAAAGATTGATTAACTCGAGCTTAGACAGGTGTTTAAATTGAAATTAAATATTTTATAGCTTTTTTCTATCAAGAAATTGTACAATAATATTAAATATTATAATAATATAAATAATAAGAGCAACTTAAAATAAAAAAAAAATTATAGATCAACAAGCTGGTCAAATTTTTGAAATAGAATTGTAAATAGCACATTATCAACGTAATAGTACACATAATGGACTACCTAATTCTGTCACAATGGGCGAGGGTTTTAAAAACCTTTCCAAACATTTCTAATTTGTGGGTATTTGTCGCATAAGAAGTTGGAAATATTGGTTTTTTTAATTGTTTGAGTAAATAATATCTTTTGATATAAGGTTGAATGTTCGAATAATTAAACTTTGAGGGTGTACAAGGCAACTATCGAACACAGTGATTCACAGTGAGCCGGAGACATTCTGTCTCCGGCTTCTTCACAATATGTAGCTTCTCCATATAAATTTTAAAGTGTTTGTTTGTCTTAGTGTAGTGTATTTTGTATTGTTATGTCCAGATTTTACATTTATGACATTCTACTATGTCGGATAGGCCACAATTGACGAAATGCCCCTGAAGATGATCTATTGATCGAAAGTACTTGGGCAAGATTAAATTAATCACTGTGTTCGATAGTTGCCTTGTACACCCTCAAAGTTTAATATCTTTTGGTTGTGAACATTCATTCTGTGCGATTATTTGTTGTTTGTGAATTTTTTTATTTACAAACTCGCATCAGCTTGTAAGGCTATTAGCGAAAAAAAAGTATTAACAGTAATTGAATAGCGTAACAATTAAATTTTGTATAAATAGTTTATTACTTTTATATATTGGATGATCACTTTGCACCGTACTTTAAAAATAGTTCTCTCAAATTCTCTGAGATTCCGAATTTACATCTTTCCGTACTGTGTAACGGCACTCCACGCAGGCCCGGTTGTGGATCCCTTGTCATCAGATGTCCATGCGTAAAACGACTATAACCAAGCGCAGTCGTGTGATGATAACCTGAGAAAAACGATTGGTGGAACTATCAACCATGGTTAAAATATTGGTTTTATCTTAAGTAATTTTCTGTACCATCTGCTATTCCATATGTTGACTATTCTGCTGTGGAAATATGATTTGAGATCTGTCGCTGGAGTTTTTGGATAGAACTCAATAGTTGTGTCTTCTAAGGCTTCTCATGTATATTTATCCGCCAGATCGTTTCCTGTGATTTCAATATGAGATGGCCACAGAAAAACAATGTTTCTGTGATTTAGGTTGTGCAATTCTTGTCGGGAAGTGCGACAATGGGAATTACTGGCACAGGACTGACAAACATGGAAGGCAATAGTAAACGCGGCAAAGACTCACGAAGATTTGTAGCGCAATTGATGATGATAATGAAGAATTCTTGTCTAATGAGTGTGGATACAGGATGGGAAGCATAGATTTTTGAGATGATTTCTAGAGAACTTAGTGAGTCAGTAATTATTAAGAAGTTACAATGCTACAACAATGCTCTGTTTTAGATCCATCTGTGAATAACTGTTTAAAGAAAGAAAATTGAGGAATTAAGGTTTGATATTTAGAATTAATTAGATGACGATTGCTTTCTTTCTTATATTGTTCAAAGTTATTTTTTTGTTGTATTTTAAAGTAATTACTACTTAAATGGGAATAAGCCACAATTAAAGATTAAATTATGTTTATTGACGTTTCAATTTTCACTTCGGAAATCGTTCTCAAAATCCAAACATAAGTAAATTAAGCAAATTTTGTTTTTTTGTTATTTAGTGAAAAATTCTTCCAATAATTTAATTTTATCTGACTCATTTATATCGACAATTCAACATACAATATACATTTTAAAGTAGACGACTTTAAAATGATATTGCCAATATTGTTGCAAAAATCATAGCATGTAATTCGTCTTTAAAAATAACAAACACATTCCATAATGACAATAAAATTCTCCTGTTAGTGATTTCATAGTAAATCATAAGGGAAAAACCAGGAAAAAACTCATGATAATACTATTCCCATGCAAGTATTCGTGCATATAGTTTACCTTCAATAAACACCAAATTTTTATTTTATATGTTTGTAATTTAAACAACATAAATGAAGTATTCTCTATATGTTACTGACTTACTAATACTGGTATTTCCTTTTTAATAACTTCCTCTTTCAATATGGGTAACCAGATCTTATTACATTCTGCCGAGGAATTTGCGACAAAATTGGTCTCATTTAGCATAATTAGAGCTGCTCATTTGATTTTTCTCTTTTTACCATCCGTTTCTTTGAGGACTATATTTGAATCATTCCGTTGAACCCTATGTTCATTATTCCATCCGTGTTTACATATTTAAAATCTATCAAATTCTCTATTTTTAATATAAGATTGATGTTCACTTATTCTAACATTTAATGGCCTTGATGTTTCACCTAAATAAAACTGATCGCATTTACAAGGTATTTTTATCATTGCAATTCTTGTCCTTTCTTGTTCATTGTTAAGTTTGGTTTTGGACAAAATAGATCGCAACGTGTTTGTTGTTTTGAATGTTGTTGAAATGTTGGATCTTAACGTGTTTGTTGAGATTTATGATGAGTCAGATAAAATTTAATTATTAGAAGAATTTTTCACTAAGTAACAAAAAAATAAAATTAGTTTAATTTACTAATGTTTGTATTTTGAGAACGATTTCCGAAGTGTAAATTGAAACGTCAATAAACGTACTTTAATCTTTAATTGTGGCTTATTCCCATTTAAATAGTAATTACTTTCTTTCTTATTTTCTGAAAATAGATCCAAATTTATGTGAGGAGAAGATATTAGCTAAGGAGGGGAAATCCCGTTAGGATAGATTTTGGGGACTTTAAGGTTTAATTCATTTAATTGCATCTTTCGTAAAAGAGAATGTGGATTTTTGCGTGCTGGAGATTCGAGCAGCCAATGGTTTGGTGATATTATATAGAGTACCGCTTCGATGCATATGAGAGCATTAATTCCTGTCTTCTTAAATCTAATGGTAGTTCACCGAGTTCGGCCTGAAGACTTAAGATAGGGGTTGTTCTAAATGCACTGCTTATTATTATTTTAAGAGAATTATTTTGAATAGTGTCTAAAACTTTTAGAGTTGTTGTTGAAGCAGACGAATAAGCGTGGCATCCATATTCGATCTTAGAGCGGATCAGATTTTTATATAATATGAGTAGAGTTCTACCGTCCGCTTCTCAGTTCGTACCAGAAAGACATTTTAAGAGGTTTAGTCTTTTTTGAGCTAATAAATAATATAGCTAACAAATATTTGATGTGGTACTTCCAAGTTAGAGCTTGATCAAATATTAAGCCTTAGATACTTAATTGTATTTATATATTCAAATGTCCGACCCCCAAGTTTTACATTAAGTATTTCTTTTATCTGTTTTGTCTCTTTGAGAATATGATGCAGCGAGTTTTAGATAAAAAAAATTGAAAACCACTCTTTTTAGACCATGCTATAAATTTATCGAGTTGATCTTGTAGTAATTTAGCCATACTATGTATATTGTTTCCATTTAAGAATATTCTAAGATCATCCGCGTACAATCTCGCTTAAATGGGTTTGTTCATTGATTTGATTATATCATTAATAGCTATAAGGAACAGCGTCGGGCTGATTACCGAGCCTTGGGTGCACCATTTTTTTGATATCTCTCATTAGAAGCCCGTTTACTTTTACCTTGAAATTTCTATTTAGGAGAAATGTTTTAAAGTCGGTCAGATAGCTCAGTGGGCTGTGCGGCTGCCTCTCATTCGCTTCACTGTCGAATGGTTCAGTGGATGTGGGATCGAGCCCCAGCTCGGTGTACAGAAAACAAAAAGTCTAACGCAGCAGTTTAAAATTCTAAATGAATCTGCGGCTTAGACTAGAATATGGTGGGATCTGATCGGCCTATGGTGGAGCAGTACGGCAAGAGATAAGGGCTTGCGGCTCGGTGATACTCCTCCATAGATCCCTACCGGACGGGCGTAACGCCTAAAAAAACCATATATATATATATAATATATATATATATATATATTATATATATATATTATATATATATATATAAATAATTTTTAATAAAAGCAAGTATATTTCCTTGATAGCCCCATGATTCCAGTGTTGGAATTATCTTGTGATGCCAAGCCATATCAAATGCTTTGTGCAAATCAAAAAATAAATTGCAATACATTTTTGGTTGTTGTAGAATGCGTTATTAATATGTGATTTTATATCTAATAAATTGTCGGTAGTCGACCTTAAAGGACGAAATCCAGATTGTTCATGAATCAGTTGGTTATTTTCTTCCAGACACCACAATAAACGTTTATTTATAATTTTTTCCAAAAGCTTACACATTACACACGTTTGAGATATTGGACGATAAGAATCTGCTTTGTTTTGGTGGCTTATTAGATTTTAAGATAATTATAGCTTTTTTCCATAAATTGGGGATGTCATTGGGGCCAGGGGATGTGTCTTTAAATAATCTAACATCTCTCTTAGTTCTCTGATTGTGATAAGTGTATTTATAGATTTATTATTGTTTACTACGTTAATAGGGATAGATTCTTTTTATTCTTTTTTATGTTAAGAAATCTTTATCACAGTTAGAATTTCTGGATGTTAACTTGAATGTTTCCGCTATTTTTTCTACGAATTCTGGATGGTTTGTTACTGACGATTTATTTTCTGCATCTATTGAATCGATTCCTTGATATGAGCTAGTGCCTATTATATTTTTTATTTTCCTTCATGTTTGTTAAATATGTGTAATTAGTGATTGTTTCTACAAATTTTATCCAGGATTCTCGTTTAGATCTTGTGGTCATCAGTTTAGCTCTAGCCCTCATTTTGAGATTAATTAAATTTTCTGGGTTTTTGTACCGTTTGTACTTTTTGAAGAGCTTTCTTACTTTGCTTAATAGCTCCTTTACATTCTTCATTCCACCAGGAACTATATTTGTGAATTTGTGAGGTAAGAATATCAAAGTATTAAAATATTTACTATGAATGTTCATATTTTAAGGTTATGTTATTGTTTGCTTAAAAGTTTAATTATTTTTCTACTGTACTTACTGTACATGTATACTGTATACTGTAAGGTATTTTTTTATCAGGGTTATTAAAAAAAATAATAAATAAATAAAATAGTCGGTCAGATAGCTCAGCGGGCTGTGCGGCTGCCTCTCATTCGCTTCACTGTCGAATGGTTTAGTGGTTGTGGGTCGAGCCCCAGCTCGGTGTACGGAAAACAAAAAGTCTAACGCAGCAGTTTAAAATTCTAGATGAATCTGCGGCTTAGACTAGGATATGTTGGGATCTGATCGGCCTATGGTGGAGCAGTACGGCAAGAGATAAGGGCTTGCGGCTCGGTGATACTCCTCCATAGATCCCTACCGGACGGGCGTAACGCCTAAAAAACCGGATATATATATATATATATATATATATATATATATATATATATATATATATATATATATATATAATATATATTTTTTAAATAAATCAATAAATCATTGAGATAATTTACGAAGTTCAAAAATATTTAAATTAATGTTTTATTCTTTTTTCGTTGCCAATGATTTTATCCTGTAAAAGACTAAAAATATTCGTTTACACGTAATTTAAGTTATAATATAATACTATGTGGTGTAAAAATAAAAAATAAAAAAATTCCTAGTAAATATCGTAATACTTTTATATTGTTATCTCACAAATTTACAAACAACAAGTAATACCAATCGCACAGAATGAATTTTCGTAAGCAAAAGTCCTTATTTGTTCTTCAAGCAATTAAAAAACTAATATTTTCAACTTCTTATGGGACAAATACACAAAAATAAGAAATGTATGGAAAGGTTTTGAAAACCCCCGCGCATTGCGACTTCAGAAGAGCTTAGGTAGTCCATTGTAGATAGAAAACTGCACGAACAAATTTTGTTACTTGAAAAGCATAGTGGACAGCAAAGAAAATACAGGGAAATACAGATTAAGGAGAATAATCTTAGCAAGAATAACATTTACCTTTCATGAAATTAACTAATATGGTTGATAGAGCCAAGTAAGACGGAAGCTAACACTAATTTAAGCTAATCTTAAATGAGCAAAAAACAAATTCCATGTAAAAAGTAGTGAAATGTTCATAATCAAATATGACTTAATTATATTTAACGTTTTTTGGCCAAACGGAATTGAGATAATGGGATTAGGAATTCTCAGGAGTTATGATGAAAATAAGGTCAATACCTCATTTTATTACGAAAAAATCGATGAAAACAACCCCCTAACCACGCCTATAATTAAAGTCAATCTTCAACCCTTTTGCAATGCTCTTTGTACATGTATTGTTAATACGTCCAAGAAGTTTGACCCATTTAAAATGCTTAGTTTTAGAAAAAGTACAGCATAAAGTGAGAAACGATTAACAATTTCATATTTTTTACCCTTCTTTTTTTAAATATCCCCGAAAATACTGAATATATAGAAAAAATGTACTAAATTGTAGCTTTTTTAATGACTAAAATTTTCCTTTATTTAGATTTGTTGTACCATCGATATTTGGCGAGATATAGCCGTTTAAAGCATCGATTTACGATCAAGCACCATCTTTTTCGAGCCCTTTAAACTCACCCATTTAAAAACCAAGGGTTATAAAAAAAATTCACAGAACCTTGTAGCCCTTAAAAACCACTACAAAATTGTTTTTGAAAAAACGTTATAATCGTTAAAAATGAAGAAAATACGTTAAAAAAACCAATTAATTTTTTTTTCCGGAAAATTCCATTAGTATAGTACAGTACATTTCGGAGCATAATAATCTACAAAACCGTTATATTAGGTAGTGGGGCGTTATACATTCGAAATTTTAAGCGTTCTTATTTTGAAATCCCATACAACAGAATAAAACATCTGCTCATATGTCTATGGCTTGGCAATGAAAATATCAGAGCAACAGATTGGGGATGGTATTCCAAAGATGGTTTGTTATTACCCGTACGCATGAACAAACAACCTGCATCCGATAACTTTTGAAAATTATTTTTTGCCAATGCAAAAAACGATGCGGCGTTTCATGTCGGTGCAGAAAAGTTGATTTATACTGTAACTCTACTTGTTCTGTGTGCTCAGGTGAAGGGTGCAATAATAGTCCACCAATAATTGAAGAAGATGAGAATGACATAGATCACGATAAAGATGTAATTGATGACGAATAACATTAATATTATAATTGTTTTACCTATAAATGTAAATATTTTCAACTATTTATGTAAATGTATAAGAATATATGGTGCCTTTTTATGTTGATAAATTTTTTTGTATTTAATTCTACTTTTTTCAAAATATATCTATTAAATTAGTTTATAAAAACTGCAATGTTGTATAGGGTGATTTTCAAAAGTTGAAAAGTTGCAAAATTTTGGCAAAAAATTGTTTTCACCTATAACACTCATAACAATGGATTTTTAATGGTTGAAAATGTATGAAATTGCATTTTAAAGTATAAAAAAATCACTATTTAACTAATCCTAACCAAATTTCACTCATCTTAAGATTTGTAATGTTATTTTACAATTTTTGAAAATTAGGGATAGTTTTCACCCCTAAGAACAATCAGGGTTCATCGGCATGACATAAACTATAAAGCAGAGGGTGAGTTGAGCTTAGTTCCAAATTTTTATGCAAATCGTTCCAAGGCGAAATCATTTTCTTCGCATTACTACTTTTTTTACATTAATCTCTAACAAGGGTCGCTTTTTAAGGGTTGAAATATGATGGAACTTTATTCAGAAGCACGAAACTATCATTATTTAATTAATTCAAACCAAATTTTATCCATATTTAGGTTTAATATGTTATTTTATAATTTTTCACAATTAGGGGTAGTTTTCACCCCTAAGAACAATCAGGGTTCGTCGACATGACATAAACTATAAAGCAGTGGGTGAATTGAGCTTAAATCCAAATTGTTATTCAAATCGATCCAAGGCGAAATCATTTTTTTAGAATTAGTAATTTTTTTACATTAATCTCTAACAAGGGTTGTTTTTTAAGGGTTGAAATATGATGGAACTCTATTCAAAAGTATAAAATAATCATTATTTAACTAATTCAATCTAAATATTACCCATGTTCAGGTTTAATTTATTATTTTTTAATTTTTGAAAATTAGGGGTAGTTTTTCACTGCTAAAACCCTTCAGCGCACTTCAGTTCGATATAGATTTTGATCCTTGGGCTATCACCTACTTTCTGTTAAAATTTCAACTCAATCCATGCAGGACGAAAAAATTGCGAGGTTTTAACTTTTTTCGAGCTTCATTTCTAGAACTATTATCGCTTCCTTTACGCAAACAACATTGTTGCGAGACAGATAGTTGAACGATATTTTATACAATGT
Organism: Diabrotica balteata; assembly: GCA_918026665.1. Lineage (NCBI taxonomy): Eukaryota > Metazoa > Arthropoda > Insecta > Coleoptera > Chrysomelidae > Diabrotica > Diabrotica balteata. Next base: position 25,618,795 of record OU898285.1, read on the forward strand.
CTATACCCAGGTATGGATTTATTTTTGTCCAAGTTTTATATTGGTCCACTATTTCAAATGCAGTTCAAACAGACATATAATAAATTGTATGATCCGTTTTAAATTCGTTCAATCTGTATACTCAAGAAAACAAATAAAAATAACATAAACCACACATCTAAAATTTTAAAATGCAAGGAAAAATGGTCGGACAGACCACAATACATATGGCGAAGGATTCTACATAAAGAAATATACTAAGAGAGCCATGGTTCTCCCATTATAATATAAGAGAGACACTTGAAAGGAGTAACACACTTACTCAGTATGTAATATTGGATAAAAAGACGATTTGCGTCAGTAAAAATGTTTATTACTAATTAAACTATTCAATGACATTTCGATTTATATTCCGGAAATCATTTTAAGTCACTGTAGATTTCTCGTATTCGTATAACTCAACAGATATAGCTGCAACGTTCAAGGTCACTTCATCTATAAAAGGAGGAGCCAATAGTTAGTCGTATGCAAGAGCCCTAAGCGCAAATATCCGTATATTTAGCATTGAACATAAATATTAATGCGTTTGCTACGTTGTCGTATAACTTCGATAACATCGGATTCTGAGTGCACAAGCTCGTGAAATTATATACTCGGTTTTATTATGACTAATAACTTAGCAAATGACATTTTTTATCAATTACCTCAAATATTTTAACTTTGATATTAACGCTCTGATAATAAATATTATTATAAACTCATTACAGTAATTATGGAGTATTACTATTGCAGTTAAATACATAAAAAAAATATTCGATAAGGCAACATTGCATCAACCAACGTCTATCATGTCTGGTCGTGTCAAATCGTCACCGTTGCAGTTAAATCTGTTTAGCTGTAACTTTACGCTTGTATTTCATGCAGCAAGAAAACTTGGTCTATTGTGCTGCGGTAACTTCTGAACTCACATTGATATTATCCTATTTTATTAACTATCTTTAGTGATATCTTATCTTTATATGTACTGCAAGTATTTTATATGCAACATCTAATAGCGCTATTCCCCTGTAATTATAACAGAAACTCAAGTCGCCTTTTGTAAATTGGGCACAGTGTGGCTTCGATCCATTATTTTGCGTTCTTGCTGCCATATTTCTTTAAGCAATTTTTTAAATACGTAATTATTACTAGTCCTTCATATTTGAACTGTTACTTCATCCTTTCCCAGGCTCTTATTGTTTTTTAGTTTTACTATTATTTACTTTATTTCTTTATATTTTTTCTTGCTGTTTAGTATTTCTTCATCATTTACTCAATTGTTTCAATTTTTGTTTTTCTATTTTTTCTATTCCATAAATCCTAAAAATTCTAGATGCGAAGCACATTGATGTTTTTGTGACTCTTGAACTAAATTTATAGTTCAGGCGTAGTACCAAAGAGTGGTTAACGTCGATTTTTATTTGTCTTCCCAAAAAGAAAACGCAAGAGAATGCAGCGATTACCGCACCATTAGCTTGATGTCTCATGTGCTAAAGTTACTGCTAAAAGTCACCCATTACCGAATATATCACAAACTCGATATATACGTTAATGATACACAATTTGGTTTTCGGAAAGACCTAGGAACGCATGAAGCTCTTTTTTCACTTAATTGACTGATACAAAAATGCCTGGACGCCAATCAAGATATATACGCACGTTTTATCGACTTTAATAAAGCATTCGATAAAGTACGACATGAACAATTAGTAAGTGTCCTGAAATCAAAAAAGATTATCTACAACGACCTCAATATCATATCAAATTTATACTATAAAAAGCGACCAAAAGTACTTGTTAACGAACAGCTGTCAGAAGAAATTGAAATTAGGCGTCGAGTGTATTGTTGCCAATTCTTTTTAGTGCCTACTCCAAAGAGATCCTGAAAAAAGCTCTTGAGGGTAAAACAGCTAGAATATAAAGGTAAGTGGAGTTTTCATTAACAACATTAGATATGCTGACGACACTGTGATCCCTGACGAAAATATTAAAGATCTTCAGAGACTGGCGACCAGAATAGCGGATTATGGAAACGAGTATGGTCTAACAATGAACGTCAAGAAGACGAAATTTATGAGAATATTGAAAACTCAAAGAAATTCTAATAAACGGAACCAACGTCGAACAAGTGTACAAATATGCATATCTAGGAACAATGATTATCTCCACAAATTATTACATTCAGGAGATTAAAATCAGAATAGAAAAGGCTAGAGCAAATTTCAAAAAAGAAGAGTGCTATGTACAAGGGATTTAAAATTGAAACTAAGAGTTACGTTGGCGAGGTGATATGTTTTTACGACTTTGTTTTATGAAATGGAATCTTGGACCTTGAATGCGACATCAATGAAAAAACTTTAATCATGCGGGCTGTAGGTGTATAGAAGAATTCTGAAAATATCTTGGACAGAAACAGTCACAAACAAAGAGGTTCTGAGAAGGATGAATAAAGAAATAGAAATTTGAAATACGTTTAAAACAAAAAAATTTGAATATCTTGGACATATTATACCTGGAGAGAAATACACCTTGCTCCAACTGATTATGCTGGGTAAGATCCAAGGAAAAAAAGCATAGGGAGGCGTAGAATGTCATGGCTGCGCAACCTGAGAGAGTAGTACGGATGTATATCAAATAACCTTTTCAGAGTAGTCGTGTCAAAAGTCAGAATTGCTATGATGATTGACGACCTCCGCGGCGTGGATGGCACTTGAAGAAGAAGAATTGTACAGGTTTTCTGGTAACCTTTTCTCTCATTTTTCACCCTTGATATAAGTTTCTAATTTCTTTATTTTTAAAGCTTTTTTCTTCTTCTTCTTCTTCTTTTTTTTTTGATCTTATGATTATTTTGTATTGCTTTCTTTGGTAGTTGTATTCTTTATGTATCTCTAGTGTTTTTTCTTGTATCACTTTGAGCCTTAATCTATTTCGTTCATCTAGTTTTGTTGTACATTCTTCATCGAGCCATTCTTTGTATTTATCTTTTATATTTCTAGTTAATTAGTGAATAATTCCTGCAGGTGAAAAATTAATCATAATATGTCTTCTGCTAAAGGAGTCTCAAACTGCTCTGCCAAAATTTAAAAAAATCGGTCATAGTATGATCATCTATTGAATAAGTCTCCATTTGTTGCTCCAGAATTTAAAAGTAAAATATAGGAGCCTAGATACGCATTTAAAAGCAGTAGAACTGTGCTTACCAAATGTACATATAGCTTGAAATATTATCACTTCAGTTGGTCAAATATGGTACACGCAGTTATTGATAAACCTCAACTATGTATCAGAAATGGTACGAGCAGTAGTCAACGTGTTCAAAAAAGTCTGATCCCATTGTTTATTAATATATTGGGTGTGTATGTAAGAGATTTAGATGCTCCCAAAGGGTAACATCTAATTCAAACTAAACTTTTAGGATGACTGGAAAGATCTCCAATAAAGGAAAGACACCAAAGTTTCTCTTACGCTCGTTGAGAATCTTTCAAATATTTACAATGGAAGAGTGAAGATTAAAAAGAAGTTTAATAACCTACAAGATTTGAAGTCAGATATAGACAGGGACTTTTATGAATTTAATGATAATGTTATAACGATTATAATATATACACTTTTCAACAGTTGAAGTGGATATTATGAAAATGTGTATTTTATTTTTTTGTTCATAAGGTCAAAATAGAAAAATGGAGTGATATAAATAAAGATTTATTTTTACTTCGTATTTTCATACAGATGAAAAGAAAGAAAGAAATTCTTTAATAAAAAAAAAATAGAAAATAAACAAAAATTGTAAAATTAAAAACCAAAAATTTCTATTCCTGTTCAATTTGTAATATCCCGAAAAGAAAAATTATTAGTGTGTTTGTCCACCTCTGTATCGCCTTAGTGCTCTAATTCTATTTGGAAGACCTTTTATTAAATTATTGATGAACTGCTGCGATATACGTTCCCAAAACCGCGCATAATGTATTGGCCAACTGATCTAGGGTTTAGGGCGGTTGAAGGAGCTTGTTTTGTTGCCTAGACATTTCGGCCCAAACATGTTCAATAATGCAATTCATATCAGGTAAACATGGTGGCCACTCTACTCTTGTAATGCCGTGAGCTTCTATACACTCGTTGACAATTCTCGCACGGTGAGGGCGAGCGTTATCATCAATCAGAACAAATTGTTCGCCTATTGCACCAAAAAATAGAACAACTATTGATACTATGAGTCTGTTTCAATATTGTGGACCAGTCATTGTCTCATTAATTAAGACGACTAAGTCCGCGCGACCATCAAAACATATGCCTCCTCACACGCAAAAGATCCACCTCCAAAAACAGTGGTCGGGACTGTCATATTTTCATTGTAACGCTGTCCTCTTTCTCTCCACACCAATATTCGGCCATCATTCGTAAACAAACGAAATCTGTACTCGTCAGTTAAGAGACAATTCCTTCAATTTTCGAAATTCCACTGATAGTGTTCCATCGCCCAGCGCTATCTCCATGCACGCTGCCAACTAGTTGGTCGTGGATGGGTAGCGCGCCGTCTAGCCCTTAAATTGGATGCATGTATCCGTCTTCTGACAGTTTGACTGGAAATGGCTTGTCCAGTAGCATGCCTGACGATACTTTTAACTCTGGAACCCGTGAATGTTGGGTTTCTTCTTGCTGTCAGAACTAAAAAACGGTCTTGCCGACGAGTTGTAGATCGTTCGCTTCCTCCTCCATGCCTGTATGTTGCAGATCCAGTTGCATACCGATTCCATGCACGACTTATCACACTTTGCGACACATTTAGCCTCATAACAACCTCTTGTTGAGTTATTGTTGGATCCAACGAAATAATTGCTCGAGCTGCTCTAGTTCTAAACGTCTTTGTGGCACAATGGTTTTGTGATAAATAGATTTCTTGACTTATTGATAACTAGTAAAGCCAATACAAGCACTTTTATACGAATGATATATTCATGTTTGGAACAACATTTCTCTCTTTGTACGAGATAAGGGCCGATAAGAATAGGGAGAAAAAAACCACATGCAAAAAATGTTGGCAATAAAATAGCATATAGAGTATAGTACAGGCCATTATTTTAAAAATAGTTTTATATGTTAATTTTAGGAATTTTAAAATTATCCACTTCAATTGTTGCGTAGTATATATATATATATATATATATATATATATATATATATATATATATATATATATATATAAATTCGTTTACAACTAGTTTAATTTTTGACTCTAGTTTAGTAAACGTAAAAGTTAGTAAAAGCTAGCAACACTTGTATGTCCAAAAAAAAATTATAATAGATAGTCCGAACTCCAAATATTTATTTATTATGTCTCGATAATATATCTAGCTAAACCGGATATAAATTTTATTTTTTAGCAAAGTATTAGATTTGCATTATTTTTTTTAACAGGTTTTAATTAATTATGTCTAAGCTGGCTCCTGTAAGTTTTCGTTCTGAAGTTACGAGGAATGCTAATGACGAGTATATCACGTAATCTACATTAAAATCGAATCAAATAGAAAACGGAAAATGAGATTCTTGTCGTGTGCCTAATAAAAGCATTATTAGTATTACAAAATAATATAATTATATTAATAAGAATAGTAGTGAATGTATATAGAGTAGAATATATGTTTTACTTTTTTATAAATATTCTGAGGAACTCCAATCCTCACCAGATGTATTTCCTATGATATAATATATTTTTTAATTTTATTAATAAAGATATAAAAACTTTTTCAAATAATAGCCCTCTAAACATCCTAGACTGAAATCTTAAGTTGAAACAGCCTTTTTTAAGATGTTGAACTCCCTATAAAACTTCCAATACTCCTGATTTATTAGCCCCCAATTTTATTGTCATAAACGCTTTTTAAAGACGATTATTATTCCATTCAACTCTGTAGAAATAAAGAACCAAAAACGTCTAAACTTGCCGAACTCACATATTTTCCCACAATCGGCAAAGTTCCCTAAATCATTTGTTTCCAGCTTATCGTATATTAAAAAACTACTAGAGCGCAAAAACTGATATGTCTGGACTGTAGCACTGGCCTGAAATGTTTCAATTACGCTGAAATGAACTCTTACCACAATATTCGTAATATTTTAGACCGTGGAATGACGTTTTGTCCTTTTTTGATTTAAGTAGGACCCCATAAAATAATATATACATTATATACAGGATGATCCTTAAGTAATTGGACAAAAAGAAACAGTAAATTCTTCATTTTATAATATTACGATTTAAGCCAACTTGCTTTAATAAAATGTTAATATTTAGAACGATACATTTAAGTCTGAAAATTATAATTTGATACCTAAGTGTGTTCACAAATGCTATTATGTTGCTCTTCAAGTTGGCGATATTTGTTAAAATTAAATACATTACATTATTTCAACAAAAAAAGATATGCTGTTAATACGAAACTGAACCGTTTTCGAGATAATAGCATTTTAATCAGCTTCTTCTTCTTTGGGTGCCGTGTCTGTATTCAGACGTTGGCTGTCATCATGTTTACAATTTCCTTCTCTGTCGGCTGCTACGCGAAATAATTCTTCTACTGTCGAACCACACCATTGTCTAATATTACGCAGCCATGAAAGTTTCTTTCGACCACTTTTCTCTCTTTCCTTCCACTTTTCCTTGTATTATAAGGCGAAATAGATCATATTTAGGTCCTCTAATTATATGGCCGAAGTATTCTGTTTTTCTCTTCTTTATGATGTTTATGAGCAGACGTTCTGAATTCATCATTTGAAGAACATCTTCACTGGAAGTGTGCGAAACCCACGATATCTTTAGGATTACCTATGGCACCACAATTCGAATGCTTCTAACTTGTTAAGAATTGTGATTTTTCACGTCCATGTCTCACAACTATACAATAGGATGGACCAAACATAACATTTCAGGACCTTCTTACGAATATTCATCGACAGGTTTCTGTTGCATAAAACTGGTTTCCACGTCATAAAAGCCTTACGTGATATTTGGATCCTGGTTATTATCTCTTCATCAGAGTCACAATTTACATTTAACCCGCTGCCACGGTATTTGAAATGATTTACCCTTTCGATCCCTCTCCATTAAGAGAAATCAGACCTTGATCTATATTAATCTTTTCAACTGCCATCCACTTTGTCTTTGAAATGTTGATTTTAAGGCCTCTCCGATAACTTGCTTCACCTACTAGATTTAGTAATGTTTGGAGATCTTGTAAATTTTCTGCAAGAATGGCTGTATCGTCAGCGTATCTAATATTGTTGATTACTTCTCCACCTAGTCTTACTCCCTCTTGTCTGTCATCCAAAGCCTCCCTAAAGATTTCTTCAGAGTACAGTTGAAAAGAGTGGGTGACAAAACACAACCCTGCCATACTCCACGTTTGATGGATATTTTTTTAGTCGGACTGTCTCCAATTTGGATAGAGGCTACTTGATTGTAATATAAGTATTTCAGCAGTCTTATGTCATAGTGGTCATGTCCTGCTGCCCGTTCATCAGCTGCATAACCTTAATTTAACGCAACTACTCCAGGAAGCGAGGCAAAAATACATACAAACATCAATACTTCTAAATTTCGATACGAAATACATTTAACTTAAGTTAATAGTTTCCAAAACAAAAAAAAATAGTATACGCTAATATTTTACGTATGATAATTATTGAAGTATTACAGGATTTGGCATCATACTTCTTCTTAAAGTGCCGTCTCCCAATCGCAGGTTGAATATCATCATCACTATCTTTACTCTATCTACTGCTGTTCTGAAGAGTTCTATAAAACTGCATTTTAACCAATCTCTTAAATTCTTCAACATGACACTCTCCTTCTTCCTATACTACACTGCGGTGCAATATTAACCGGACACCCAAATTTTTCTTAAAAACTAGCGTTTAAAAAAGTTTAAGATCTTCTCAATTGAGAATTTAATAAAAACCAAAATTTAAATGTCAAATGTATTACAACTCAAGAACGTTACACAGAAAAAACAATAAACAATTCAAAAAATTTGAAAATCTGCAAAAAAATTAATATTTTTAAATATATGAACATTTTTTTATGGAAAAAAATATTTAGTAGAGTGTATTACCCCCATGATCCGCAAGCAATAATTACGGGTCTCATTCGATCAGGTATACGTCGGATTGAGGCAGCAAAGTCTGAGTCTTGAGGTATTTGCTTCCATTCGCCACAAACTTCTTGCTCGAAATCATTCATGGTTTCAAACTCATCATGGTTATGTCGAATACGTCGTTCCAGAATATCCCATGCAAGCTCTATTGGATTTAAATCTGTACTTCTTGGAGGACATGGTAATAAACGAATCCCAACTTAATCAAAGTAATCCCGTATAATAAGATGAGATGGTAGAAAGATAGGCGCAGCAAACTGGTAACGGTTGGCAATGGATAGGACTGCCTGGCGTAATAGACTTGGGAAGGTCGAGGCTCTTTCATAGGGCTGTAGCACCATTGATGATGATGATCCCGTATAATTCTTACGATGTGTGGAGTTGCATTATCTTGCATCAGACGAAAGTTTTCTCCAAGAAATGAGGCAAATGTCACTACATTATCTTCCAAACAATGCTGAATATACCGTTGGCCGTTCAAATTGCCCCCTTGAATTGTAACAAGTTCTGTATGAGCCTCTATTAAAATGCCTGCCCACACCATTGAAAATGAAAGAAAAATGAAGAATAATGCAGAAAAATACAAAGAGGTTGATAAGAACATAAAGCAAAGAATAACAAATGCCAAAGAATCATGGATTACAGAACAATGTGTAGAAATGGAAAACTATGAAAGAAAGTATGACACGTTCAATATACATAAAAAAGTAAGAGAAATTACAGGAACCCAAAAAAGACGTCAAATAAGTTTGCTTAAGAACAAAGGTGGAAAGATTATTATAGATTTAACAGAGAAAATTAATAGATGGAGTGAATACTTTTTTTTTTTTATTTAGTTTGATGGCCTTGGCCGAGCTAATTAGCCAGACAAATTTAAAGACAAACAATTTTAACAGTGGAGTGAATACATAAGAGAATTATTTGAGGACAACAGAAATAACATTGTTCTGATATATGGCGAAACAGGACCTGAAATTCTAAAATGTGAAGTAGAAATGTCACTTAAAAATTCCAAAACTGGGAAGGCAAATGGACCGGATGAGGTTCCTACCGAATTGCTAAAGCTCTTGAATGATGAATCAATAGGTATAATATTGCACTTATTTAATACAATATACAATACTGGTATTATACCTCAAGAGTGGCTGCTGTCTACATTCGTTACACTGCCAAAGAAATCTAATGCTAAAGAATGTTCAGAACATCGAACAATATCTTTAATGAGCCACTACTAAAGATATCTCTAAAAATCATCCACAACCGAGTTTTTCAAAAGTTGGAGTCAGATATTAGTAATACACAGATGGGGTTCAGAAAAGGGCTTGGTGCTCGAGAAGCTCTCTTCGGTTTGAATGTTCTCACACAAAGATGCCTAGACGTTAATCAGGAGGTACATACGTGTTTTATCGATTTTGAAAAGCGTTTGACAGAGTACGGGGTGATAAGCTTAATGAGATTCTTGAAAGGAAGGACATAGATAATAAAGATCTGCGAATAATTCTCAATCTATATTGGAATCAGAAAGCTAACATCAAAATAGAAACTGAAACATCACAAGCAATAGAAATACGTAGATGAGTACGAAGGGTTGCATTTTGTCACCTCTGTTTATTTAATGTATATAGTGAAAGCATCTGTCAGGAAGCCCTTTTACAAGCAAACGGAGGAATCGTAATTAATGGAGAGATTGTAAATAATATTCGATACGCGGACGACACTGTACTAGTTGCAAGAACAGTAGAAGAATTATAAAGAATACTTACAGACATAAATATTGCTTGCAACAATTATGGTATAAATATCAATATTAAAAAAACCAAGTATATGGTCTTCAGTAAAAACATGACACAACCAGCGTATATTAGTATAAACGGCACTCAAGTTGAAAAAGTATCAAGTTACAAATACTTGGAAACTTTAATAAACGAAACTGGAGACCAAAACAGTGAAATAAAAAGACGTATCGAAATTGCCAGGGCCACCTTCATAAAGATGAGAAAATTCTTCTGCAACAGAAATATAAGCATCCCTCTACGCTTAAGAATGCTGAGAGGCTATGTATTTAACACGCTATTATACGGTGTAGAGGCCTGGACTCTCAAACAGAACAACATGAAAAATATTGAAAGTTTCGAGATGTGGTGCTACCGTCGAATGCTGAAGATTAGTTGGGTTGAAAGAATAACAAACTGTGAAGTAATACGAAGAATAGGAAAAGACCCAGAGATTTTGTTAACGCTAAAGCGAAGAAAACTCGAATATTTTGGTCACCTGATGAGAGGACATAAATACGCATTACTTCAAAATATAATGCAGGGAAAAATAGAAGGAAAACGGAATCCAGGCCGTAGAAGAATGTCATAGTTGCGGAATTTGAGAGAGTGGTTTGGCTGCACCACTAATGAACTCTTTAGGTCAGCCGTAAACAAGGTCAGAATAGCCTTGATGATTTCCAATCTCCGATAGGAGTGGCACAAAAAGAAGAAGCCCACACCATTATCTCACCTTCACAGAAATTGAACTCTCGGAGTAAGATAACATTGTTGGTAACGTTCACCAGCTCTTCTCCATATTCTAGGCCGTCCATATGGTGATATATCTTAATCTTGATTCATTCGTGAAAAGCACAGCACTCCAATCTTCAACACCCAAATTAAGCTGTTCGCGAGCGAAGTGTAAACGTTGCCTCCGATGATCTGCTGTTACTAGAGGTCCCTTGACAGGTATTCTGGACCTTGATCCGTATTCATTAAAACGTCTTCAAGCAGTATAAATGGAAACTGTGTTTCTATGGACATGATTTGATTGTTGACAAAGCACTGGTGTCGATAATGTACGATCATGTAATGTTTGTAACTTAAGAAAGCGGTCTTCAACTTGACTTATGGTTCTTCGTCTACCTTGACTGACCTCCTGGTGTATTGTCCTGTTTCCCGAAATCTTGTATTGCATCAAACACTGTACTTCGAGAAATTCCTAAAGCATTTGCGACGTAACGAATGCTCCGCCCATCATCCTGTAAAGCAACAGCTGGTGCTTCTTCTTCTGGTGTCATAATTTTTTTAATGTAAGTTTTAAACAGGAGACAATACAAAAACCTACAGCCGAACTTATAATCAGGCACAGCACCACAATAAACTTAAATAATACTAATCCACTATTTCACATTAATAACAAAACGCATGTATAAAAGTGTTATTGTTCGCACAAAACATCTAAACAGGTTCAAACAAGACAAAACGTTATCGCTAATATGCGATAAAATACAATTCAATCAAATTAAACAAGTTTTTTTTAAAACACCAACATAAAACAAAACAAAAAAATCAAAGTGTCTGGTTAATTTTGCATCCCAGTGTATTTCCTCCTCACATATTTCCCGGTATTATTAGCCTTAGCAGTTCATATCGCTGTCTCCTCATAATGTGTCTCAGATATTGTAACTTTTTTATTTTTATTGTATTTACTAACATTAATAACAACAATGATTTACAGAACGTAATGCAACGCCTTAATGAACGCTGTCATGAGTACGGACTGAAAATAAGTTTAAAGACAACTAAATGCATGATCATGACTAAATCTGCACATGCAAATATCCAATTGACTATTGAAGATACTGCAATTGAGAGTGTTAATAACTATAAATACTTATGAACATGGATAACATCAGATGTAGACCAAACCAAAGAAATTAAGACACGTATTGAAATAGCACGTACATCATTTATTAAACTTAAAAAGTTTCTTTGTTGTCGGGATATAAGGTTAGAACTACGCCTGAAAATGCTTCGATGTTACGTGTTCTCTACTCTTCTTTATGGTTTGGAAGCTTGGACACTAAAACAAGTTCATCTGAATAAGTTTGGTTGTTACAGAAGAATCCTACGAATATCATGGATTCAAAGAATATCAAACATGGAAGTAACTAGAAATATAGGAAATGAGGCGGAAATAATATTAACTATTAAAACACGAAAATTGAGTACTTGAAACATGTGATGAGAGGACAAAAATACGCATTATTACAACTACTTATGCAGGGCAAAATCCGAGGAAAGCGAAATGTGGGAAGACGAAGAATATCCTGGCTTAAGAACTTAAGGGAATTGGTTTGAATGCAGTAGTGCAGAACTTTTTAGAGCGGCAGTCAACAGAGTCCGCATAGCCATGATGATTTCCAACCTTCGATAGAAGATGGAACTTAAAGAAGAAGAATTCTTTGCCCATTTCTCACAATACTTTCGTGTTAGATTTCTTCTATATCTATGCTAATATAAGCATCCTCCTGTAACACCATATTTCAAAGAACTGTACCTTATTTATTTGTTTCTTGCTTGAATGTACAGCTTTCATGTTCATATTGCAGTATCGAAAACACGTAGCATCTCAGTGCTGTTACATGGCATCATACATTGTCGTATCATGCATTTTACGTTTTATTATAATTTTTTTTTCTTTTTTATGTAGACATAACTTTGTTTGTTTTTTTAAAGTGCTTCCAGTAAGTTGTCGTTCTATCGTTTTCGTGGTCTTCTATGTGTTTTCATCTCTACTGTTTCTAACATCCTTTTTGTCCTCTCTGTGTCAGGTCGTGTTTCTGCCGCATTATTGGACTGATGACTGTTTTGTAAATTTCTGCCTTTCATTTCTTTTCTGATACTTTATTTTCTTCATGTTGTTTCAGTCAGGCAGCCTGCGGCTCTGTTTGCTCTATTCACTTAATCTTCCACTTCAGTTTCATCCTTTCCTTAGCTATATAATATGATGCCTAAAAATTTAAACTCCTCACTTGTTCTATTATCTGACCTTCCAGCTCCAATTTACATCGTAAAAAATTTGCTGTGGTAACCGTGCATTTTGTCATTTTGTAGGGAAATTAACATGATACATTTTCTGGTGGGTATACTAAATTGGTGCAGCATGCGTTGTAAATCGTCTTTATTTTGAGAGAGTAGTATTGCGTCGTCTGCATAACAGATTATTTTAAGTAGTTTTTCTCCCATTTTGTGTACTTTTTTAGTTCTTACTTTTTTTATTATTTCATCCATAATCAAGTTGAACAATATATAAATCAGGGAATCTCTCTGTTCTTATCCCATTGCTAGCTTCAATAGGATCGGTTAGTGCTTCTTCCACTTTTACCTTTATTGTGTTGTTTTGGTAGATATTTTCGATCGCTTTGATTATTCCTAAACGTATCTCTCTTGCTTACAATAAGTGGATAACGTTAAGGTGCACAAAACATTGATATGCCGGTTTGCGGTATTCTGATCATTTCTCTTTCAATTGCCTTATTATGAAGATAGCGTCGGTGCATAATCTACCCGACATAAAGCTTTGTTGTTCTTCTGCTAGTATAATATCATTCAGTTTATTTGTTATCACTTTGGTTGTTAATTTTGGTGTTGTTTAATAAATTAATCTCTCTGTAATTTTCCGGGTCCGATTTATCTCCCTTTTTGAAAAGAGGTATTAGGATGCTTGGTCTCCATTCTTGAGGAATTCTGTTTTGTTTTATTGTTTTTTGTATAAGTTTTAATAGTTATTTGGACAGATCTGGTTCTTCGTACTTTAGGAGTTCGTTTAGTATTCTGTTCTCTGGTGATGATTGTCTATTTTTTAATTGCCTTAATGTTTACTTTAATATTTATTTCTTCGTTTGTCGTTACCTTTGGTGTTAGTGGTTCATTATCGTCACCTTTAGCAAACAGGGATAGAAAGTAGTCTACCCATGTTTCCTTCTTAATGTGTTTCGTTTTTGTTAGTTTGTTCATCTCTTTGCTTTGTTATCTGTTGTCTGATAATGATGTCTGATCATTATCCATATTTCTTTTTATGTTTCGTATTGTGTTTCATCTGTTTTGAGACGATCTGTTAGTGTTCCCTTTTTAATTGTCTAAATAAAATTTTTTGGTTCATGCCTGATTCAGTGGTTATATGCCTGTTGTGTTTGTTGTGTCCTGTATTGTAAAAAGGCTCTCTTCTTTTCTTTACATTTTATCTTAATTTTCTCTCTAAATCATGGTATTTTCGTTTTTGATATGTTATTGTTTATTCTTCTTTTTCTTACGGTGCCTATCCGTTCCGGATATTAGCGATCGACATGGCTATCCTAACTTTGCTTGCTGCTATTCTGAATAGTCCGGTTGTCGATGTATTAAACTGCTTTCTCAGGTTTTTAAGCCAAGATATTCTTCTTTTCCCTGGTCCTATCTTTCCAAATACCTTGCCCTAAGGAATGAGTTGCAATAAGCCGTATCTCTGTTCATTCCTCATAACATGGCCAAGATATTCTAGTTTGCGCTCTTTGATGATGTTAATAATCTCGCACTCCTTGCCTATTCTATGTAGGACCTCAATATTAGTCACACGATCCACCCATGAAATTCTTAAAATACGTCTGTAACACCACATCTCGAATGCCTCGAGTTTTCTTAAAGCAGCTTTGGAAAGTGTCCAGGCCTTTACTCCGTATAATAATGTAGAAAATACATAGCATCTAATGAGAGAGATTTTGGTAGCAAGTGATAAATCGTTTTGTTCTGAAAAGAGACTTATGTTTATTTAACTAGTGTTTATTACTTTCCTTTAAAAAATAAAGTCATAACAAAATAAATTTTATTTACAAGCTAAATTAAGAAATAGTTAAACTGAGTAACAATAAAATTTTTTGTTAAAGAGTTTTCGATATATCCACTTTTTTCTTTAATGCATTAATCAATACGTTTCATATTAAATGGTTAAAAAACAGATTAAGTTTAAGACCAAATTAAATTCTAGGCTACATGGTGGCCAAGGAAAGTGACTACCAAAAAAACAAGCGTTTAGGAAAGATTCAGGTATTTAAGTATGTTCTCACTAACCTTTTATAATATGGGGGTGTACCATCTTGCTTGAATCACATATTTTTGTCTTAAGGTTAATGGCAATTCTTTCAAACATAATAAATATATGTTTACAAACGAACATGGCTCGACTCTGGAGTCGCCATTAGGAAATTCTCTGACCTGCCTTGATAGGATCTTGTTGAACACTGTTCAGTAATATGACAGATGGTTTATGGTTGTCCGTAGTCACAGAGTGAGGATGGTTTTTACCCCATTTGTGCATCATGTAACTGCATCTGTCGTGTTGGGTTCTGATTCGGCTCAGCATAGTCCATGTATTTCGTGGTAGTCAAAACCTGGTAATTTTTGTGTTATACAGGGCAAGCTGCTGTTCTTATTACTAATAACTCCACACTATACGTTTACTTTAAATTCACATTTAAAATCCCTTTCTATCTTAACAAAAGGATTTTCAGTGTCCCAGAAACGATTATTCTTTGTATTAAAATCCCCACGCCCTGTGAATGTAGTTCATTCACAGGGTGTGGGGATTTAAATACAAAAAATAATTGTTACCACGATTTTTCCTGTTTTGAATATAATTTGCAAATCTACTTCTTATAGGTAAATCTGCTGGCAATATATTTTGCACAGGTCTAAAATGGTAGGCGTAAATATGCTCATGGTGTAGGATTTTTAAAACGGAAGTTTTGCTGATGTCTAACGTTCAATATAAACGTTATGTACTAAATTGAGAATAATCATCAGCGCGAACCATAACTTCATCTTCTTGATCAGACGTAATAATTTTCGATTGGCCTAAGTTGTCACACTTAATGAACCACTTTCGTCTAAGTTCTAAAATAGATGTTTAAATATTTGGTGATTTGCAGCCTATTTGGCTATCTTCTTAAATATTCCCTCTTCGCTACACTCCCGTTAAAACATAGCTGACAATAAATGGCAATCATATATCTTATAACGATAGTAGAAAATTATTATGTCTCAGCATTTTCTGCTTTTATTTAATAAACTAAAATAAGCTATATACATATTACAAAATTAACTGATTAATCGAAACACGACTTATTTTTAGTTGTCTAAAGCATTCGTGACATCAGCCTACTGTGTTAAGATTTTTCTTAACGCAATGCTTTAAATAATATTAGGGTTATCTAATGATTACATCAAAATTGACGTCAAATAAAACATTTTGCAGCAGTAACAAAGCTTTTCGTGATGTAACAATCATCTTTGAGCGGTTTTTATAAGAATAAACTATTAATTATGCTTATCTTCAAGTATTCAGTGCTTTAAAGTACAAATTTCATCTATCAGTTACAAAAAAGTGTGCAGAAAATTATATTTTTCCATACTCAAAAGCCCCAGTTATAAATTTTTATACATAAATGTTCACAAACATAAAAGTTATGGCTAAAAATAATTTTAAATTTCAACTTTCAACATCTTCCTTGAGATTAACATTTTATTGATATATTGGATAAAATCGTAATATTTTAAAGTGAAGAATGTACTCTTGGTTTTAATAAAATTACTTAAAGTTCGTCCTGTATATGTACATACATATAATACAGATATGGACAAAAATTATGGTGGATATTACAAAATTAACGAGATATGCAACACATACTAGAATTATATTTCCACCTATTAAACAGAGATCAAAATCATGTTTCCTCCTAGTCGGCCGATTAAAACCCGAGAGTTTCCTATCGAATTTATCACTGTTTAAAATAACATAATACATTGCCAGGCGTATGATAGGTAATAATTATCGTTTTATACGATAATTTTAACGTCCATAACATACGATAGTAGGTAAACTATAATAGTAAAATATACGATAATTTCAGGTGATGTTAGGATCGTCCTCATTAAATTTTTACCTAGAATATCTCGTGTAACACATACAAACGTAGAAACGAAACAAACATTTTATTAATACACCCTCAATTCCAAAATGGAATCTAAAGAAGCCGATTGGTATTTGTTCAAAAAGTGTATACAACAGAACTGCCGTACCTTAAACGAAGTCACCGGAAATCATCACATAGATGAACTTCTAAATTCGTTTATATCACTAATCCATCTTGCTGGGGAAAGACATATAGGTTAAACACAAACTCTACATAGAAGAAATTCATTACCATAATGAAACTCCGAGTGTACTGGCATAATAAAAAATATAAAAAATCCTTTAACAACTCAAAAGTCACAAAACACCTGAAACTACCATAGAATATAAGAATTTATGGGCTCAAGCTGGGAAAATAAGTAAATAGAATAGAAAGCAATGTAGGCAAGAATTTATGTCTTCTATTAATACCAATATGTCTATAAGCACCGTAAGGGAAATATTACAAAAATATCTGGAAGCAATACACATAGAAGGATTCCATTCCTATACAAAAATATATAGTAACATCTAATACCGACATTGCAGAACTATTAGCAAAACAATTTGACATAAACTCCAGTAATAGCAACTCTTCTAAAGATTGTATCAATACTAAGATGATTCGGAAAAACAATTAATAGATTTTGATTGCATTGAAGATAATCCTCTAAATATAACATTTAATCTGGAAGAGCTTAATCACTCTTTAAGTACCAGCAAAAAATCGGCGCCAAGACCAGACGATATTCCTGTTAGTTTCTTGCAAAATCTACCAGATAATGGAAAAAATTTCTTCTTAACGTATACAACAGAATTTGGACAAATACGGAGTTTCCTATAAAATGAACGCGAGCGATAATAATTCCATTACTTAAACCAAATAAATTTCGAACTGAACCTAATTTATATAGGCCAATTCCTCTTACCAATGTAATGTACAAAATCTTAGAAAAAATGGTGAATTGTAGACTAAGATGGTTTTTGAAAAATAATAAATTAATAATTAATGACATTAATATATATAGAAAACCAAATATATTTTATTTAAAAAAAAAACGGCAGTCTACAAATCCAGATCTTATTTAGGCGAGCGGTTTACCCCTCAAAAGACGCTTAGAAACAGAATATACCTACTAATTTTTTTTTACATTTCTAATGCACCAAACCTATTTTATTTGATTCTATAATATTTTTCCAAGATGAAATGTATTTTTTTTTTAATTTTTACAAGTGGGCCAGCAATTGTTATTAACAAATAACTTATACACAATAGCAATTTCACCTAATTGCTTCAGAATCAATTTTTTTAGGTGTATCTCATCAAAATAAACACTTTTTCTTTCTTGATAATTTTTTTCGAAAAATGCTTCCTTTTCGAGTTATTTGCATTTTTTTTTGTTGAAAAAATGCCTTAATTAGAGATTTTTGAGATTTTTTTTCTAAGAAACTACTAAATGAATTACAATTCTACAAATAGCTTTATAATCTTTAAACCGTCGGGTATAAGTTAGAATATTTTGACAAGGATAATTTTTTTCTATCTTGCTAAAAACGTGAACCCAAATATTTCGAATATGCCTTTCGAACAGTCTATCGCTAAGTGTGTACAGCGGTTGCGGCGAAACAGGCGTGCGGCGCGTAGAAATATTTGTTTAATTTTAAAAAATTAATTCAATACAAATATTACGTACATTTATTAAAAAAAAAAAGATATTTCTGATTATTTTTATATAGACATATTATAATTAAAACAATTAAAATTAATTTTTTACAATGCTATAATAATGTAATTTTTGTTTTAATATACGTGGTGACTATATTATTGAATGTATCTGACGAACCGCCAGGAATCAGCCGACTTAAATCAAGGAAAAGGTTTATGAGAAATGTCAGCGTCGAACCACCTGAAGTGTTCCCCCTACATCCAGAACGACCTAATGGAATGAACCTGGACTGGAGAACCTGGCGGACACCCAACCGCATGCGCACAGGTGTTGCCCCTGTAAAACAGAACCTCATTAAATGGGGCATCAAGACAGATAGCGAGGCACTCTGTGAATGTGGGAAAATACAGAACGTGGAGCACCTGAGATACTCTCAGGTGCTCCACTGCAGACTTTGCCCATCACAATGCACCCTCGATGATTTATGGCTCGCAAATACAAAGGCTGTAGACGTAGCCCGATATTGGGCAGAAAAACTGTAGTCGGATCCAGACTCGAAAAAGTATTGAACGTATAAGTGCGGCACGATATTATTGCAACACGCGCCCAATAACACATTTAAACAAGTCTATATCGTTGGCGCTAATTAGAATTATCTACGAAATTTGTAGTGAAATGTAGAATATTTAGTATAAAATTTCATTTAATCAATTATCAGATATTTTTCATATATATATATATATATATATATATATATATATATATATATATATATATTACATATATTACATTATTAAAAACGTCAAAAAGATTCGAGCGCTTAGCGGGATACTCTCGAAAGGCATATTCGAAATATTTGGGTCCACGTTTTTAGCAAGATAGAAACCATTTATCCTTGTCAAAATATTCAACTTGTACTCGACGGTTTAAAGATTATAAAGCTGTTTGTAAAATTGGAATTCATTTAGTAGTTTTTTAGAAAAAAAATCCCAAAAATCACTAATTAAGGCATTTTTTCAACAAAAAAATGCAAATAACGTGAAAAGGAAGCATTTTTCGAAAAATTATCAGGAAAGAAAAAGTGTTTATTTTGACGAGATACACCTAAAAAAATTGATTCCGAAACAATTCGGTGAAATTGCTTTTTTGTATAAGTTATTTGTTAATAACAATTGCCGGCCCACTTGTAAAAATTAAAAAAAAAAATACATTTCATCTTGGAAAAATGTATAAAATCGAATAAAAAATGTTTGGTGCATTAGAAATGCAAAAAGAATTTTAGTAGGTTGATGCTCTGCTTATAGGGGTAAACCGCTCGCCTAATATGGAAACAACTTAACTTATGTGGAACACTTAAAATTTTTAGGAATCTTTTGATAAGAAACTATTTTGGAAATACCATATTATGCAAATTAAGCAATCTTTTCAATCTCGTCTTAATTTAATGCGAACACTAGGCAATCGTAATTGGGGTACGATCAAAACTCAATTCACCAGTTGATTCAACTTGATTTGTATGGTCTTTTATTCCTTTGCATGTTGAAAATTTAAAAAAAATCACTCTCGGGTGCTATCAAGGTTGCGTTCTAGATTTCAGGTATGTTTAGAGTTTAAGTTCATCTATTATTACAACTATATCATTTATCTCGAAAATTCCTTTACTTGTTTCTAAAACTTTTGCTTCTTCGTCTAAAACATTTTCTTGTTCGTGGTTTGAGAAATTTCTACTGATGATTTTTTTGCAAATGCTGAAAAGATTTGTTTAAACATTTGGTAATAATCAGATTTAGGTTTACAATTATTTCGACATAGCAGTTTATTTTTGTCATTGCCAACTATTTAACAAAATTGTTTATAAGAAATTGTTGCATTTGGATCAATAAGTGTTGGCAAATATTTGTGCCCATCCACATTACCTTTAGTTTCTAATTATTTCCCAAGATATTTTGAATAGACAAGCGAAGACAAATTCCAAGGGAATATACCGCCCTAAACCCATTGCTGATAACATTTGAACTTAACATTGAAACTGGAGCAAACTGTACCTTTGATAACACTTTTTGGGAGTTGTCTCTTCTAATCTAAAACATAGCTTTGTTTCAAATTGTTTTTATAGACTTAAACGCAGCCACATCCTCTTTTTGCATTAATCTCCTGACATTAGGATATACAGCTACTAAATTAATTTTCAAATATCTTCAAAATTGATTTGTCTGGACAGTTAAATGGGTTTTATTCCCATCAATAAAAAGTATCACCAGACGTGTAATATTATTTTGATCTAAATAAGGGTTAAATGTATTTCCAATGTATTCGTAAAAGTTTTTGTTATCCATCCAACCATTTTATGTTAAACCGATACCCCACGAATTCAGGACAGCACTTAATATATTATTAGGCAATCTCTTATGGGGATAAATTATCATCGGAGGTAAAATATTTTTTATTGCATAAAATGTAACTATAACTGTTAGGTTAACCTTTGGGATATGGTTAATTTCATAGACATTTCTGGAACATTTCATAGCCAAATCATTTTATTTTTGGGACATAAATAAAAGTATGACTCGTTCCATTGAAGATCCTTGTTTGGCCTTGAAGAACATCTTTAATTCCTTGTTTATATAGATAAGATTTTATGTTGTCAAACCATTTGGTATTCTCTCTTTGGTTAATATTTAATCTTACTGATGTTACTCCCTCTATAGTAATTAGGAAAATGTTGGGATTGGGCTTCAAAAATGCAGATAGCCATCCTCTACC
The DNA here is from genome assembly GCA_918026665.1 of Diabrotica balteata. Taxonomy (NCBI): domain Eukaryota; kingdom Metazoa; phylum Arthropoda; class Insecta; order Coleoptera; family Chrysomelidae; genus Diabrotica; species Diabrotica balteata. The sequence continues at coordinate 25,640,132 of OU898285.1, forward strand.
TGGTCTATTTTCAACAAACGGATTCAATCTAGGGTAACTCTTTAAAAATATTTCTACAAAAAAGTCTAAAAGTTTCTAAAAAAGTCTTCAAAAGAAACAGATCTGGTGGATCAGAACTTATGGTGGCTGTGAGAATATTGAAAATTCTTGAAGCTTCTCGCTCCCTCATACCATTTTGAGTTAATTTTAAACGGTTTTTGAACATCGTGTTTGGAATACTTTTTTTCAGTTTTAGATCGTTTTTACTATAGTTGCTAAAAATATATATTAATTAGTTATTGACCACACATAAAACACTAGTCATTAATATATGTCAATCACTAGATTCTTGCAAATAACTGATGTCTCAGTGATTGGCCTAGATGGCCAATAATTGATATAGTCATAATTTCATATGCATAAGTAGTTGGCCACCTTAAACTGTACATTATTTGAATAAATAGCGTTAGATTCGGTATGAAATTTAGGACAGGACATAACACCACAATCTCACAATAACATTAAATGCCAAGTAGAAAGAGAATTTCAGTATACAGTACTTACCGGCTAACACAAGCTTCTTTAAATAAATAACAAAAATTCGCTACTACAAACTACTAGTTACAAACTAACGACACAGAACAGTGTCTCAATCAACATCGAATACCAACTAAAACATGGTGCTCACCTTGAAACTAGATGTGTCATACTCTAGCAGACATGATGCCAAACTGAAAAAAGTAGTCAGTTTTAACAAAATAACAATATCTTCCTAATTTTAATCAAAACATATTAGAGGCCAATAACTCACTAATGGCCAACCATTGGGCATTTACCCTATATATAGTGTCGGAAATAGTTTACGGTAGAATGCACAGTAATCATTACAGTTAAACACGCTAATGCGCCACTACATACGCGCTATTTCGCGGGCGTTACTTCTGTCACGCCGTGTAAATCGCATTATAATTTTACTACAGATCAAAAGTAATGCAACTCCAGTAAAGAAGCTTTGTATTAAAATTTAGTAAATAAAAAGTAAAATATATATTTCTAAAGAAGAAATGACAACGTAGTAAAAATCCAGAAAACAAATTATTTTCATTAACCAAAATACTTTTTTCGGCTTTTAAAGTTAATTGTTGTTTATTGGATTTTATTCTTTGAATGGCCTTTTTTAGAATAAAACTCCAATGACAATGGAGGCAACTCTGAAGCTCCTAAAAAAAGGCATTTATCAGGATTTGAACTTTATCAACATTTATGGTGTTTTTGACTTTGGGTTATAGACTGGAAGGATTTTTTATTGAATTCCTTTGTACCCTATTGAAATAATACAGTGCCATTGTAAATGAAAATAAATTTATTTAAGTGTCTGTAGTTTAAAGGTGAATTTAGGAAGATGTTTTTTATACATTTATATCTTTGTTTAAGTTAAAATACATTAAAATGTTTGTTTCATCAGTTTACCTATTTATATTATACAGTGGTATGCCTGTGTGGTTGGGATATTAACAGCGAAAACTATGGTCTCATTCGCCCAATCTTGTTTAACTTTGATTCTTAAGACAAAAATTGAAATAAAACCTATTAATATTTAAAAATTTATATTAGTAATATAAATAATATTAAAAACAATATAACTACGTACAGTGGTACTTCTTAAAGTACTGTAAAACGAGGTCAATAGAAACAATTTGAGGTTTTCAGGCGTTGTAGTTAGGTTGCTATTTATCTAATCGGCCACGAAAAATATGCAAAATGTATGTCACGGCTAATAGATTTAAGGGCCTAGTGAGCACATTTGAAAAAGTTTCCCAATTAAAAAAAAAATAAAAAAAAGTACCTAGTGTTTTTTCTATTCACCCTCCAAACGGGTGAAAAGAAACAATGCTTTTGTTTTGTATAAATTTGGCTTATATACCATTCCGGAGGTCAATAGAGACATTTAAAATATATTAGTAATATGTGCAATTAATTTTTTGTTGGTAAAACATACAAATTTGGAATTTATATATGTAGTTTATTAAGTATGAAAATATACAAAAGTATACAACTTTCTTACTTTAGGGAACACAAAAAACCCTGTTGCGTTACATTAATTCTCACAGCATAACTTTTGTACTATTATAACTATGGGAACAAAAAATTACATGTGAAGGAACAAATGTTCCTTCACATGTAATTTTTTGTGCAACAAAAACATGTTAAAAAAAGTTTTAACTTAAATCTAGATCTGCTGCGCTAATTCTCGCAACACAATCTTCGTAAAATAACAGATTGCATTAATTAAGATCATTTTGGTTGATGGGAAATTTAAAAATCTCACTATTGGATTCCTGAGGTAGTTGGAAAACTGTTAAGTCTTTCAGTGGGGTCTTGGCTGAAATTATTTAATAGTTTTGAGTAATTTTATGCTAAGTTGAGATTTTCTACAAGATTGTACTATTTTAATAGTCATTTTTTGATATGGTCGCTCGTAATAATTCCATTATCTTGATGGATAGCGGTTTAAAATGGGATAAAATCTGGAGTTACTTGAACTCATGTTAACTTGAGTTAACTGAACTTATAACTCTCTATTATGTTACTATTTTACGATTTTAATATTTTGTTATTTCATTTGGAAAATATTTCTTTAGTAGATTTATCCCAACTAATGCATAAACAGTAGTTATTTGAGTCGTTTTATGTGTACATATACTTTCCACAAAACCACTCTTAACTTTTGAGATTTAGCATTAGCATTTTAAGGTCTTCACTAGCCTTTAATTTATATTTGTATATTAATATTATCATTATATCACGTATGTTTTGTGTGTTTTGTACATAAGTATATATGAACCGCGACTAGAAAATATTCATTAAAAACTATGCTCTGAGATTGTGACGTGTTAGTCTTTTATATAAGATCGTATAGCGTGAAGACGACATAGCAAAACAAAGAGCAGAATTAAAAACGCCACCTAGATATATGATTAAAATGTAGAATGCAGTGACGCAACAAGAGGTATACAGAAAGAAGAAATCCTATGAAGTTTGGAATTTAAACCGTAATAAGAGAAGAGCAGAACAGAACCGTCTTTGCAGTTCTTTATTAAATAATACCGGAATAATCGACGTTTGAATATTAAATAGGATATATTTTCGTATAATATCATGAGTAAAGTTTGAAGAATGTTTAAAATATTTAATGCGTTTATAAAGAAATTATCCACCATCTTACTAATTCATTATTTTAGAAGTAAAGCTCGTACAGGTGGATTTTTATTTATATTTTACTTTTTTCCCGCAAATTAATTTTTACTTTCATTATCTTACAAGCCATGCTCACATTTATGCGTACATTTTTATGTCAAAAACTAAAAGCAGATATTTTCAACTACCCCACATTGTCATTATCTGATGTAACTGTTATTTCTTATTCTGCATATTCACTATTTTATAATGTTGATTCAATTTTATTTTACATTCACCTTGGGTAAGTGGACAATATCTAAGAAATATGATTGATTTTGGAGTACATTAAGTATCTTTCCGATATTCAAGAGACAAAAATTGTAAAAACAATCTGAGGAACTTCATTTTAGGGGCCATTTAATTTAATCCAGCTGTTCATAAAATTTTTATATTTAAATATACATATACAAAATATTTTATTTAAAAAAATGAATTTTACAGTTAAATACCGTGTAAAAATTAAAATATGTGCCCGATATATTAGATTCCAAAAAACATTTATCATTAACATTTAGTACTAAAAACTAGTACTTAAAACTAAACCAACGAAACAAACAGTTTTTGTAAAAAATAGGAAAACATCAGTCAGTGTGAATCTTTTATGGAAGAAAATCATGAAAATCCAGGTGCGTTTCTTTTCTGAGCCAAACGTTTCTTTATTATAACAGGCTGCAATTCCTGAATATTTGAATTATTGACAGTTCCTTTGTTGTTTTTTATTTTCATTTCATGAAGGATACTCATGTACATTTCTTTTTCTTGTTCGGATTCGCAAAACTTTAACAAAAACATTATGTCTTTAAAAATGAAGAAAGGCAGCAAATATTTGATTTCACGCAAACAAATCCCATGTATCTCTGATACGTATTTCGACCTAATAGGTCTCGTCAGAAGAGCTATTCATAGGAGTCCTCAACGTGAAAAATCAATATTTTCTGCCTTTTAAGAAGCAACAATAACATGGCTTCAATACGGACGCAGTAGCGACATCTAATTAAAACAATCGTAAAATAGTTTCGAAACACAATTCAGATTTCTGCTTTATAATCTGAGCCTTCTAAAAATTGCAAGGCAAACAGACGTTGATAAAAGATGTTAAAAGAGACATGGGGAATCTAAAATATGCATTCCACAACATGTCTTTTACATCATTAATATCTTTTATCAACGTCTGTTTGCCTTGCAATTTTTAGAAGGCTCAGATTATAAAGCAGAAATCTGAATTGCGTTTCGAAACTATTTTACGATTGTTGTAATTAGATATCGCTACTGCGTCCGTATTGAAGCCATGTTATTGTTGCTTCTTAAAAGGCAGAAAATATTGATTTTTCACGTTGAGACTCCTATGAATAGCTCTTCTGACGAGACCTATTAGGTCGAAATACGTATCAAGAGATACATGGGATTTGTTTGCGTGAAATCAAATATTTGCTGTCGTTCTTCATTTTATTCGGATTTACTCTGTGTGAGTACTAGAACACAATTCGCTAAGGATTTCTGCTTAGTTGTAAAAGACATGTCGTGGAATGCAAATTTTAGATTCCCCATGTCTCTTTTAACATCTTTTATCAACGTCTGTTTGCCTTGCAATTTTTAGAAGGCTCAGATTATAAAGCAGAAATCTGAATTGTGTTGCGAAACTATTTTACGATTATTATGTCTTTACTTGCCTTCGTTAATAGCAATAAAGTTGAAGTATGATTGCATGGGAAGTTCAAATTCCGAAAGTGGCAATTTATGTGACTTTTTAGCTTAAACGGAAGAACGGATGGGTCATCAAATTTGCTACCATTATATGAATCTGGGTGAAATATAGTCCGAACATGAGTATTAACACATACATGACCTCTTTAATTTTTTGCATAGCAAAAGCAGCTTTTTTGAAATATCTATCGTTAAAAAATTTAGTCCATCCCTTGATGAAACATTGAGATACTGAAATTAGATTAAATGGGGCAGGCTTTGTGCGAGAAGCTATAATATTTTCCTCTCAATCAGCAAGTGTTTCCAGTCTTTTTTTAAGGTTAATAATCTTCATATTTTTATCGCACTCAAGGTACGAATGGCCTCTAACGGGATATGTTATTATAATGGATTGAAGACGTTTTACTACTGATACCATGTAATGAATAAACCTTACCACTATATAGTTTTTGTTTTGTCCACCTGTTCCGTCACAGAAAATGTGTAGATGTTAAACAATTGGAGACAAATGATGCATAATAAAATCGAAAAGAAATGAACACACTTCATCTGATCTCTTTTTAGCAATAAACTTTCAATATGTATAAAAATAAGAATCGACGTTTGATAACACATGGATGTTAAAAGAGTAAATCGAGAGCTGTCGGCAATAATATACATCATTTGTGTCGCCAAGGAAACATTTTTTTGGAATTCCATAGCTATAGCTTCATAATACTTTTCTATTCGTGCCCTTCTTTTGCTTTCCTTTTTCCTGTCATAAAACGCTTGAGCCCTACAAAGATAGAGCTCTCTAAGTACTTTTAATTTGGTTATTTCAGTACGTCTACTTTTCTGGTTTGTTTTAGCTGCTTTCGTTTTTGCAGTAATTTCGTCACGTTGACTGCAAGTATCCGATCGTGGATAACCGAAACTAATGTTATATTTTTGTATAAAAATTTCTCTGTAACTTTGATAAGAAATTTTAACTTCCGTATATTGTGCTTTAAACAGAGAAAACTTTTTCATTATATTTAAAATTTCAAACATCTCGATTTTACCTTTATTATCATGTAAGCTATAATGACTACTTCTTGATTTAAATGACTGGATATGCTCATGAACACTATTAACAGTACTCGGCTTCAGTTTGTTAAAATTTATTCCGCCCCTTTTATCTTTAGGAGCCGTGTCAGACTGCTTTAACTCTTTCTGTAGATCTTGAAGTTTTGCCCAAGTAATACCATGAACTGCATGAAAAAACTTGGCACAAACTTGCACTTCTTCGTATAATTTTTTTCTCATCCTCAGCATTAGCATTTGAGCTCGACTGAACTCTGTACAATAGGGTGCATCATGATATATTGGATCATGATATATTGCACTGTACATTTTTGGCCCTAGATCGCCGCCTCTGTACATTGACCAATGATATAAGACAACACAAATACGCATTTTGTTTCACTATGAGATAATGAATTAAAATGAATTAAAATTATTTGTCTATTCATTTTATTTACTGTGTAATAACACTTCAGGCGTTTGCATTTGCAGAATTCAGCAAACTCATATGACTGAAGCTTCATTTTTTTTTATGACTTCGTATAACCTGCCCATTTTCACTCTCTTTTAGTGGATATGTTTCCACTATCTGCCATAATTGTTTTAAACAAATTAAATAACCAAACAGAACTGCACAAGCACGTGGTTATAAAGATGTGTTTACTACACTGACACGACCGTTTGCAAAACAAGGATGCCAATTACATTTTCTGGTGCTGCTGAGTGGACAATCAGTGTTTCACAGCCGTTTACGCGCGAGCATGCACGGTTTTCTACCGATATAGAGTATTAAAAACTGTAATAACTCGTGACACGCACTGTTTTCTTCCTTATTTAAAGAGTCTAAACATAAATATTAACAAAACTTACTAGATGGCGTACTCAACTCAATTTTAGTTTATTTGTGACATTCATAGTTTTCTCCCGAAACCCTACATATACACAAATAAATGGTGTCCCAATGGGCTCCTCATTATCTCTAGTTTCTGCCAATATCTTTATGGAAGACTTCGAGACCCGAGCACTATCCGCATCAATGCTCAATCCCACATGTTTGCTACGATATGTTAACGTTACATTCTTCATTTGGCTCCATGGCATACTAAGCTGAATGGTAAACATCCTAGCATGCAGTTCACGAAGGAGGTGGAAATTGATTCATCCCTACCTTTCCTCGATGTTATCATAAATAAAAACCAATCTTAAGGTTTTTCATCACTCCGTTTATCGAAAACGCACCCATGCCAATCGTTACTTGTATATAAACTCTCATCATATCGCTTTACATATTATTTAAGTCATTAATACGCTTGTCTCCAGATCAATACGCCTTTGGATGATGCAAGTAGACCCGTTCAGCTCTTTAGTTTAAAACAAGTCCTCATCCAAAACAGTTGCCGCTCAAATCACATCAATAGGACCATCCACAGACATCAATCTCCCACTTAATATTGTTATTGCTGAGTATGCCTTAGCATTTCTTTGAAAAAATGCAATCAAATAATTGTTAACAGTTACAGAAATGGTTTTTTATACTTGGTATGCCGTAAATTTAATTGTTACATATGGCATAATGTGGTCTTAACTATCAAATAATAAAACATATTTTATATCTTGTACGATAATGAAGGTAAAAAATAGTTTTTTTTTCAACAACGGAAAACTAAAAACTGAAATATAATAAGTTTATATTGCCCACTAAATAATAAGTTTACATTGCTTGACTTTAAGCATGTATCCCAATAAAAACCATAAACCACAAACTCTGAAAAGCCATAAAAAGTTTTGTATTTTTAAAACTTTTTCAAGGTACGTGAAATTACTACAAAAGTTTTCGAAAAACATCATTCAAACATATTTTATTTATTATTGAGGTATATTGAGCAAGCGTTCTGGCCCCGCAATTTCTTTTCGATGGAAATAAATAGAAGAAAGTCTTGTGGTAACCAAATCGGAACTGAATGACTGATAATTCAATGTCTATTTCGACGTTGGAAGTGTTTAATGTGGTGACAACCAAAAGACCCTGCGTTTAGAAAATAAGAGCATCCACACATGACTGTCTGGCTGCTCCTATCTATTTTTCAGCGAGTGGTCGTAACTTTACAGTGCGAATTGTTGAAATGGAATTAATAAAGAAATATACATGGTTCGTAAAACAATTTGTTCGAATGGAGGTTTGGAATGGCGGAATATATTAGTCTATATGTTGAACTCGGAATATGGGATTTGATGTGATTCTTATTTATTGTGTAAGATGAGATAGTGAGAACTCTCTCTTAAATCATCAATTTTAGTTCGTTTGTTAAGAGCTGATGGATGATTAAGAATATGAAACATTTTGAGAAGAAATCGCTTATTATAATTTTGTTGTTTGGCTAGTGTTTTGACGTTTGTGCAGTCGATTTTATGTTTAGTTAAAGTTGTGTTAGGGCACAAGAAGGTTTGAAAATCCTAATGTCGATATTTTGTATAAAACATAATACATATATGTTTACAAACGAACATCTAACTTATGTATATAGTCCATCGACTTTGAAAACGCCATTAGGAAATCTCCAGACCTGCCTTGATAGGATCTTGTGGGACACTGTTCTGTAATGTGACAGATGGTCTGTGGTTGTCTACAGTCACAGAGTGCGGATGGTCGTTTACCCCATTTGTGCATAATGTAACTGCATCTGCCGTGTTAGGTTCTGATTCGTTTCAGTATAGTTCATGTGTTGCGAGATAAGTCAAAACCTGGTGGTTTTTTTTGTGATGTAGTGTAAGCTGCTATTTTGTTGTTCCATCCATTCTCAAGTCCAATTGGTCGTGAAGTTGAACTCATTTTCCAAAGCAGTCTGTGCTGTTTTTATTGGCGGTCGTCTGGAGTGTAGACGGTTACCACTGTCAGCATCTATATCTTGATGAATTGGCAGGATTTCGTTACTAAACATCTTACTGTGCTTACAAGTGAGGGGGTGTATGCGCCGTAGTTTGAGTGGTGAAATGTGGATCAGTACTGGAAGCCATTGCGTAGGGTTGGATTTGATAACACCAGCAATCATTCTCATTGTATTGTTTAATTAGGCATTTACGTTGTGTATATGTGGGCTGTTAAGCTTCTGGATGATGTTGTTTCTAGATTTAAAATTTTCCGCTGTTTTTGACAGATGTTCCTTGAAAGATAGGATTCTGTCAAGAGTCACTCCAAGGTACTTTGGTGTTTTATTGTTGGCGAGTGTGATGTTTTCAAATTGGATGTTGAGTGTTCTTCCTGCAAGCTTGTTATTTAGGTGAAAACTGGAAACCTCTGTTTTGGTAGCGTTTGGTTGGAGTCTCCATTTACGGAAATACTTTCCCACTGTGTGTAAGTCCACCATGAGGATTTCTTCCGTTTGTTCAAATGATTTACACCTTGCTGCAAGGACCCAGTTATCGGCGTAACCAAACTTCCTTGATCTGGTTTCTGGTATATCAGCGATGTACAAGCTAAAATAAAGAGAAACTAGGGCAGACATCTGAGGCTGTCCATTTTTCAGTTTGTTTTCTTTGGGCGCTGATGTTGGTTTATATGACTTGAATCGTTTGGTCGGCTAGCATGCTGTTGATTATTTTAGCGGTGGATTTATAGGAGATTGTGCAGAAGAGGTTATATAGCATGCCTTCTCTCTAGACTGTATCGTAAGCCGCATGGACTTTTGGGGGGGGGGGGGGGATAATAAAAAGCATAATCCACAATCATTTTGAGGCTAGAGCCCAAACTTTTGATGAATTAAAAAACCGAATAAGAGAAATCCATAATTCTATTACAGCAGAAACTATTACATCTGTCCACAGAAGTTTTTATGAAAGATTGGAATATTGCTCAGCCGTAGATGGTCAAATATTTAAATCATTTCTGTAGGGCATAAAGGACTATTCCTTATTTTATTGAAAATTATTTTTATTTTCAAGAAAAGTATATTTTTTATTTTACCTTTTAAAAGAAATGCGCTTTTATTATTAATTCAACCACAAAAGATTATTAAACCATATCAAATGCACCGCCTTATAATGGTTAGTATATTTTTATCGAGTTTATGTTGATAAATGAGTAAACCGGGTGTATATAAGCAAAACAAAAATCGACGGACGGAGTTGCATATGATTTGTATTGTTAAAATCTGTTACCAAATGATTTTATTGTTTTCTGTTTGCCGATGTTGCCAATATTGCCGTTTTTAGCGCTTTATGGATTTTAAATTGTGAGAAAAATTACAATAATACTTTGTAAGTTGATAAAGGATAAATTTTAAAATTATTTTGAGTTATATTTTTTCTAATATATTTCTGTATTTGATTTCATTTTATAGTTGTCTGCAAAAATAGGGTATAGTTTCATAATAAGTTCAGTATACCTAAGTACAGGGTGTTTTGAGTTAGGAAGATATTTTTTGAAATTTAACGTTTTAAAAGAAGACTTATTCTCAACTTATTTAAGCAATTGTAACAAATTTAATCTTATTAAAAATAGTTGGAAATTAAAAATTTACAGTTTCATTACTAGATTATTGAATGTGTAATATGGGTTTGTAAAGTTTCCTCTTTTGATTGGTATAAGTACCTGTACCTAGGTGTCATAGTTTTTGGGTAATTTACAATTATTTAAATTCTTAATCGGTAAATCAATTTTAAAACAAAAGATGCAGAGAGTTAATGTCATTGTATGACATTTTTCATGAAAATGAAGAATTACGCTGTCTTTGAAAGAGTTGACCTGGTACTTTGCCTTGGGGAAATTGTCTCTTAGCTTCTTAAGTTTGGTAGAGTTGCTCAAACAAGTTGAGAATTAGTCTTGTTTTAAAACTTTATATTTTATGATAAGTCGACATAACTGAGCACACTCGGTGGTATACTTTATTACATTACTATAGTATACAGTGATGAGTGCTTTACCACCCGGCTTTTTAACGTAAGGGATAGAAAACACAGTTACATTGTGAAATAAAAAGAGATGAAACTCGTAGAGGTGGGAAATAATCGATAGAAACCTATAATTTACATTACATTACATTACCACCGTCGATATTCTCACACCTTTAGACGTAATTATAGTATTAGAAGTGTTTAAAGTCGCCTTAAAACCCGGCAATATAGCGGAAAGGATAGAAGACGGATTTTGTGAGAAAGAATGAGATAAAGCTAGTTTTTAGACGTGGCTATTTGACTTTAGTCATAATTATACGGATGACCGTGAAAATATTTTATTTTAATAATTTCTGATGTAAGAATAAATGATTAAATAAATTAAGAATTAAAGTAAAAAAACATTAATTAATAGCGATTTTAAATTATAAATCTTTAAGTTTATTTAATAGTAAAAATAACTCAACTGAAATATTTAACTAAACTAAAGGTAGGTATGTTCTGTCCGAAACCAGTTATTGTATGTGAGTTGGTGTAATACTTAGACACGTGGTCTATTGACAAGAAGATTGGGTTCAATTCACACCAAGGATAAAATTTTTGTTTTACTCAATCAAAAAATAATAAAAAATATGATACATATTAGTAACAAGTTTTCGAAAAACTCATTATTTACAATTTATTCTTATTCCAATGTTATAAAACGGAAATACAAAATAATTCAAATTCAAAAAGATATTTATGTTTAACTTTAAACACTTCTAATACTAGTAACGACTGACATAAATGTTTAGTAATTCAAATCAAAACGATCTCTGCATAATTTCAAATTATTAAAAAAAAAAAAAAAGAAAACCACATGTGGGTTTTGAACTCTAATCGTCTGCGTCGCAGTGTGGAATTCTTACCACTAAACCACGAACGACTGATGTGTATTTCCGTGACAAGAGTGTATGAAACTCCTCAAATCATAGTAGAAATTATTCTTGGTTAATAATTTAAAACTTTAGATTAAATAATCACTATTAATTAATTTATTTTATTCACTGTCACTGAAATACGTCACATATACGATGTCACACATAATAATTATGACCGAGGTGATTTAGCTAACGTCTAAAGGTGTGAGACTATCGATAGTGTTAATGCAATGTAATGTAAATTACAGGTTTCTATCGATTATTTCCCACCTCTACGAGTTTCATCTCTTTTTATTTCACAAGGTAACTGTGTTTTCTATCTCTTACGTTAAAAAGCCGGGTGGTAAAGCACTCACCACTGTATATGTATTACATTACTATAGTATCCTGTACTATAGTATATTACAGGGTGTCCCCTAAGAAAAAATATAACTTCGATACGGAGAAATTTATTTGGACACAGCCTGTATATTTTAAAATAATTTTAAACTGTAGGTTTTACAATTAGAAATTAATACTCAACAGTCTTCCGGGTTAAACCGCGTCGATTATCATTGCGTTAAGCTTTCGATATCCTCTTTTTTATGTCTTCTTCCGGGTTTCCAGTTGTCAGTCTGCCGAGCCCCCAGACACTACTACACTGATCACTAAATAATGCATTACTGGTATTGGGAATAGAGGACGGTTCATTTACACCTTCAATGGTACGTGGTTTGGGAATGTATATATTTGAAACTGTACGGATTCTAGATAGCGAAAACTTAAAGCATAGCATAGCGTATTTGTATTAGTAAGGCAATTTTTTAAGTAATATTCCAAATATTTTGTATTTGACCTCTAAGTTTAAACCTTTTTTTATTTGAGTTTTTACTAGTGGTGCTCTCAATATTTGCTCTTGTATTTGCTAAGAGAATGAGACAATCTTGCCTCTTTCTCTTTTCCTGTCTTTGTATCTATCTGTCTTTCACTTTCAAGAAATTGTGTATCAATATATCATTTTTTTTTCTATATTTATACTAGTTTTGATTTATGTTAGTTCTTCCCACCACGAGACTTCTCGGATTACTGTTTCTCAAGATATTTCCCAATAATTGCATAAACTAGGGCAACTGCCCTGTATATAAACATAAACAAACTTTAGTTTAGCGTTTAATTTTCACCACTGGGATAAGCAAAGATCTCAATGACATATACTATGTAAGTAAATGCCGCTTTCTGCATAAAAGAAGACTTTTATTTTTGGTACTGGATCAACAAGGGGTCGTAAGTAATTATTTAAGCCATTCTGTCTGCTTTGGTGTGCACGTACATTTTGTGCTCTTTCTGAAAACTTAAAATTACCTATTTTTCACAAAATTTTCTGGAAAATTTATAAAATATAATACCAAAAACAGCAAAAACTAACACCAAATATTTCTTTCTTCAATAAATCAAATAGCTGCAAACGCTTACATAGTAGATAGATTTGGCAGCAAGGCAGCTTTAAATAGTTAGATGAAAACATTGCAGTTCTAAAGCTTCTTGCATGTTGTTCAAATGTTGAAAACTCTCTTTAGAGTTTGAAGATCACCGATAAAGCAATGGGTGTGGAAAGGCAATAGAAGCACTCGGAAAGCTACTTTGAACTTCACGTCTGCATACTACTAAAATGTAATTAAAAATGTATAATATTCTTTTAATACTTTAAACATTTTGTTTTTAAACTGCTTATTTAAAGATTTTCCGGATTATCAGTGTTCGTACATCACATTAAAATATCTAATAATTTTATATAAATATAATAATAAAATCTTTTTCTTGAATTGATACCTACTTCTTGTATATTGATGTGTATTTAACGACACAAATGTATACTTGATATTTTATTACTTCTCTTGATAATTTTGTACTTTAATCATACACCAACTATAAACGTATTAGTCTAAGATCCCAGGCCCTCGAGATGTTACATATTTTCTTAAGAATAAAATGTATAAAATAACGTAGTATTAGTATATACCTTGAGTGTATGCATACCTTCTAGCTTGGTCCAACGGCCAGATTATAGGTACCATGTGCCAAAGGTAGTTAAAAACAGTTTTTACTTTTCTTAAAGTCTTAGAACTTGTTTTTACTAATTTTTTGAAAAATATTATTAAAAATCAATAATTCTACCAGACTTATTTCGTTGGCGGTAACTATTACCATACGCTTTAAAAGCTTCCAAAAAAATAATGTTACTTCAATAATATTCTCGCTTTAAATTTTTATATATGATACTCAGGAAACTAATTCAATAATTTTTATAAGCAGCCAGACTAAAGGAAAGGATCAATCTGAGCAGAGACACAAAGGCTTGCTATATGTATACAACAGTACTTAGTTTTCTTAAGGTATGTTCTAAAAAATATTATTAAAAATAAATCATTATTACCGCCGATAATCATATATACTAAAAGGCTAAGCCATTTTATTGTGCGCAATGCTCCTCCTAAACGGTGATAGATAGGAGAATAATTTTTTCGAATAATTAAACAGATTGTTGAGTAGATGCTTTCACGGTGTTCCAGAGCATATGGACAGGGCGGCGAGTTCTCAAACCGACTTGTTTCTCTTAAACGTGGCATTTTACAATCTAAAATATGCGAAAAAAATGTTACTTCCGGTTTTACTTCCTTTTTTTATTTAAGAGGGGCGGAGTCTAACAATTATATTGTTTTCGTTTCCTAATGTAAATCTTCCTGAAAATCCTAAAAAACTACTGTATCGATTTTCAATATAAAAAAATTGGCGTCGATACAGTTTATTTTTAGGATTTTTGGAACATATACACCAGACAACGGAAACGATGGATCGTTATACACCGCCCCTCTTAAATATCAGCAATACTTACATCAAAACTCGATGTCGAGTTGGTCCGCTAGTAAATTATCTATTAAAGTAATAAATAATAAGCCACTTGAGCGCACTTTCACCTTTGGCCTCCATGGCTTCCACATGGCTTAACATACTATATGACATTTCAACCTGACATTTGACATAAAACGTGACATAATGCGTGACATTCCGCATAAAATGTGACGTAATAAGAGACACTCAATATAAAACGTGACATATTACGTGACATTCTACCTAAAACATGACATATTTTTTATCAAATTATTTTCTATTTAATAAATCCTATCATGTGACACCTCGCACGTCCATATACGTTAAGCCGTTTGGCAACTATAAATTTAGGGACTCGTTGCTAATTCATCCTATAGCCTCAAATATTTCATTATTTACTTTATGAGCTATCTTCTTTCCAACAGTCCCTCATACGACATGATCTGACGAGCCGTTCTACCCCCTACTACAAAAATACTCAAAAATGATCACACTGAATCTTAAATTCTTTTCAAATTTTCCCAGATCTAAGAAAAAAGTGAATTTCTCCCACAGTCAAATACATTGGCTATAATGAAAAGCGCAGTTGTTGCAAAATGTCCCGTTTTCCAGAAGATCTGTGAAAAGTATTACTGTAAGGCAGAAACGGTATAGCTCATTTACTGAGAGCCTTTGTATGTGTCTGGAGAATTCTTGGTCCTTCCGACTAGTCTGGCTACTTACACAAATTAGTTGATTAGTTCCCTGGGTATCATAGCTATATAAAATTTAAAAGTGAGAATATCAGTAAGTTACATTATTTTTTTAAAGATTTAAAATGTTACTGCTATTGAAAATGAGTCTGGCAGTATTATATAATTAATATTTTTAACAATATTTTTTTAAAATACGTAAAAATAAGCATTGAGAAATTAAGAAAACTAAGGACTATTTTTACCTACAGATTGCATCTGGTACCTTTGAATTGACCAATGGCCCAAGCTAGCAGGCATGCATACCGTAAAAGTATATACTGACACTATAATATTATATACATTTATTTATGAGAAAATAAGTTACGTCTGGGTGCCCTTTAATCTTATTGGGACTATTATTGGGTTCGCATATTGGGCTAACTTTTCCATTTAACAACGTTGTCTACTCTTATATATTACTTTACCCCTCACACACTGGCTTTAAGCAGTATATAAGTAATCTTCGTATTAACTTTATCATTATTAGATATCATACTTGACTATATGTAAGAGTTATTTATTGTCACTCAATCTTCAGTTTCCATGTGCTTCTTTTTTTTAGACTATTTTTAGTGAGTTACTGTTACAATTTTAATTTGATGTGTCTTTACACGACTGATTAATTTCTTGTTGACACATTACGTGAGGTTCAATACTTGCTTATTTATTTGATGTTTGAAGTCTAAGACATATTTAAGAAGCGTCTATATATCTACATTTAAACAGCTTACAATCTTTTACTATTTGATATTTTTAAAGGCCAAGCTTCACGTTTATATAATAATCGAGATTGGATCGAGCAACAGGAGGACATTCGCATCCTGTTTTTAAATTAGCATTACTGTTAATTTCAAAGCAAATTTTAAAAATTAAATTGAAATGAAGACCCATGCACTTCTGCTACAAAAAATGACAAAAAATCTTTTAGAGAAGAAAATACAAATAAGGAAAGAAACTTGACGGAGTATCGAACGAAGGAAAGTTTGCTCGGTCAAAATACTAAATTGGTTTGGATAATATAATACATATCACAGCAAAAGTGAACAGAATTTAATTAAGCAACCAGAAATCAGATCTAAGTAACCCCATTCAGTTTAAAAATTAAAAATCCTTTTAATAATATTAATCTCTGTTTATTTCTCAATGCGATTGTTTGTTTATCATTGAAAATATCGGCGTAATTAAACAAGCTTGCCGACCTAGTGAAATTTGCAATGTAATCAAAAACTTTTTTAATATTTTGTACAAATTATATTAGTAAAACATGAATGCATAAATAAACGCACGTGAGTTAAATACCTGGAAAATAACGGGAGTAGATCATTAAGAATTAAGAGTTACCAGTCGAAGCTATTGTTCTCATCCGTCAACTGTGTATTCTTTCTATTATTGTACTTAGAGAACCAATAAAGTAATTATGAGTATCCAGTGGGTTCAATGCAAATACTAAAAGAAGCAGGAATTAACAACCAACATCTGAAAATAATTAAAAATCTTTACTGGAATCAGACACAAATCTCAGAGTTGAAGGTGAACACGCTGACTATATGAAAATCATGCGTGGAGTGAGGCTGTATTTTGTCTCCTCTAATCTTCAATCTGTACTCTAAACAAATATTTGTCGACGCTTTACACGAAACTGTAAAAGGTATTCTACTAAATGGTTGCCGGCTAAACAAGATCATATGCAGATGATACCATAGTATTTTCGGACAAGTTAGAAGACCTATAAGTTCTTATAAACAATATCACGTATTAAGTCAACAATATGGACTTAATATAAATGTTAAGAACACAAAGCTTATGATAATTAGCAAGAAAAGAATAGCAGAAGGTCAACTATACGTCAACCAATCCCATGTAGAAAGAGTGACGCAGTACAACTACCTCGGCATCATGATAAATGAAGAATGAACCAACAACCAGAAAATTAGAACACGCATCGGAAAAGCTAGATCCACTTTCAATCGGATAGGGGCCATTTTCAAGAGTCACAAACTCACTCTTGATACAAAACTAAGAATGCTACAATGCTACGTCTTCTCTTTCCTTTTTATGGTATTGAATCATGGACCTTGAACGAAGATGTGTGCAGAAAAAAACTGGAATTATTTGAGATGTGGTTATTTTAGAGAATACTTAAGATCTCGTGGGCTGATCAAGTCACAAATAAGGAGGTCCTTAGAAGAATGAATACAAACCGAGAGGTACTGACCACCATCAAATCTAGAAAGTTACAATTCTTCGGACATATTATGCAAAATTAATCCAGATATACTCTCCTTCAAGCTATCCTGCAAGGAAAAATATTGGGAAAGCGAGGTCCAGGAAGAAGAAAAACATCTGGGAAAGAACGTCAGAATCTGGTTTAATAAGAATAAGAAACGAAGATCTGCGAAGAAGAAGGAGTATTGCTGATGTTGTAAAACGTATAGCGGAACTAAATGGAATTGGGCAGGCCATGTAACGAGAATGCATGACTTACGATATACGAGCAAAATTACACATTGGAGGCCAAGAGCAGACAAACGTAGTAGAGGAAGACCACTTACACCTTGGGCTGACGACATCAGGCCTATGACGAAAAACTGACAACAAAGAGCACAAAATCGCAAAGAATGAAGGAGTTTAAGGAAGGCCTATGTCTAGCATTCGATGTGATAAATGAAGGATGGATGATGATCATGATGATGAATTTGTAATCTCACATTAATCTTTACTTCCTATATACCTGTATATAATTTTTTGCATATTGTAATGATATCAGATATCTATACTTTTATTACGAGGTAACTTTCCGGTAAAATTGGAACAGCTACTAAATTCTTTTGTCATAATTTCATAGTTCGAATTATATTTGTGTAAGAGCTTAGTTTAACGTACAAGTCACAAGGTACAAGAAAGGGTCGTTTTGATGTAGTTTTGTCTGTAAGCTTATAAATTGGGATTGAATTCTTTCTGGAGAAAAACCTAATTCTTTACATTGCAATGACTATCCATTACTGAGTTTGATTTTTGATGTCATTAAAATGTCATGTTCTTCTTCTTGTAGTTCCTTCTCCTATCGGAGGTTGCTATCATCACAGCTATCCTTACCTTATTGGCGGCTGCTCTAAAAATATCTACTGAGCTGCAACTATACCACACTTATAGGTTTCTCAGCCAGGAAATTCTTCGTCTTCCTATGGATCTTTTATCCTTGATTTTAGCTTGCATTATGAGCCTTAATATCTCATATTTCGCACCTCTGGTAATGTGGCCTAAATATTCCAGCTTCTTGTTTTGATGTGCTTTATGACCTCGCAATCCTTTTGTAGCCTTCTTAGCACTTCTGCATTTGTAACTCGTTGGGTCCATGGTATTTTTAAACTCTGTCTATAGAAACACATCTCAAATGATTCCAACTTCTTTACATTATCCACTTTTAGTGTCTAGCGTTCCATTCTATACAACAAAGTCGAGAACACGTAGCATCTTAAGGCTTTTATCCTCAGATCCAAAGGAAGGTCTCAATTGACAAATATTGTTTTATTTTTTTTTTATATTTATTAATGCTTGTCTTGCAATTTCAAAAATTCAAAGTTTTTTCTCAGAATCATCCAAACATAAATTTCCATGACGTTTCCGTGTGAGTTTTACATGACTGAGACTTAATTTGAAATTCAAAACCGATTGGGAATACGAGAAGCTGTTTTTTCATAAATGTGTTAACAGAACGATACAAAGACATGTACAGAGATGTATATGCATGCTTTATTGATTATCGATAAGTATTTGACTGCGTTAGCCATTTTAACCACCAAAAAGTATAGGCAATTCTAAGAACAACTAGAATTGAGGAAAAAGACTTGTGAACTATCTCAGAACTATATTTGCACCAAACGGCAACAGTTGAAATAAAGCATACAACATCCGAATATATAGGAATTCGACGAGTATTACAACAGGGTTGCATCTTATCACCAGTACTATTTAATCTGTATTCGGAATTTATATGCAGAGGTGGTTTCTCCTTATCAACCTCATCGCCATATTACGGACGTTTGAATCATTATGTGATATCCGCCCATGAGTGTCTGTTCAACAGTAATCAACAGCAAAAATCATTCCACTATAGCCTTTATTCAGTAATGACATAGCTGCATCCCTATTCCATGTCCTCGGTTAGTCTACCGGTGCTATTTGGCAAGACCTGATTCACATCTATCCTACATACCTGTAAGAAATTTCCCTATCAGCCAGTAAGAGGTGCCGTGTGTAACCAAATAAGTTTAATCCCCTAATTAATTTCAGAACGCCTCCTCCACGCAAGTTGGCATGAACACGGTCCCATAATATCTGCTACAATACAGAATACAGTAAATAACTTCTATATTTTTTCGTTAATGACCCATAAACCCTCTCACACATATGCCGAAAAAGTTTGTCTAGAAAATTTTAATTTGCGTCTTATGAGCCATAAGCTTTAAATTTCATAGCTCGAGTTTTGTTTGTTTTGATCATACTACAAAATTAATCTATATGCAGGCATAATTCTAGATAGGAATTCCATTTTTCTGTAATTTAGATTCAGACAACTAATTATTGATTCGAACTTGGAAATATCGTTGCCGTAGAAAGTTTTAAATAAAACCAAACACGTTACCGTGAATCTTCCAATTGTGGAGTGTAGTTAAAATATCATAGCATCATACTGTATCAAAAAGCCTTTTTAACATCAATGAATATGGTTAAACATTCTTGATTGCATATAAATGTTTCGTGAATTTCTGATTCCAATGATATTAAGTTATATAAATCCACTTTGTTCGGTATAAGATATTTATATTCAATATACCACTTCAGTCGATTAGCAATGATCTTTTTAGCAACTTACACATTGCATCGTGACAGAGATCGATCTATAGGATTTGCTTCAAATTTAGTTTACCCGGTTTGTGTATTGGAACTATGATTGACGAGTGCCATATGTGTGGGAATACCTTATTGATTTATATATAACTGAATTATATATATATATATATATATTATATATATATATAATATATATATATATATATAATATGATAGATCCTGCAGGATCTTCGGCGGTCTTCCTCTTTTCCTCCTTCCTATGGGCTTCATTCGGTTATTCTCTTTATCATCCATCTGCTGTCGCTAGTTCTTCTTCCATGTCCATACCACTTTAGTCTTTTTTTTTCTATATATGTTAGTATGTCTGTTTCTATTGATGGTCTTTGCTTTATTTCGTCATTACTTCTCCTATCCCTTCTTGTTACTCTGCAGCATCTTAATAGGCATTCCATCTCTGTTGGTACTATTTTACTGTTGTTTTTCTTGTTTATAATCCAATTGTCTTAATACTTTGCACTAATGTTTTATAAATCTGTGTTGTTGTCTTCATATTTAGGTGTCTACCCCACCATACTGAGTTAAGCTGTCGGATTGTTGTTCTTATTTGTCCTAATCTTTTGCGTAATTTCTTCTTCTGTTGTTGCCTTTTTCATGATTATAAACCCCAAGTATTTGAATTTATCCTTTCCTTTGATTGTTACGTTGTCATCAATCTGTAAATCTTCTATGTCTTTTTCACTTAAAGATAGGTACTCTGTTCTCGCGATGTTAACATCTAGGCCTTTTCTTCTTCTTACGGTGCCCTATCCTTAAGGACGTTGGCCATTACGTTTGCCCATTTAATCTTATTTGTAGCAGCCCTGAATAAATCTATGGAGGTCATGTTCTCCATTGCCGTAGGTTTTTAAGCCAAGAGTTGCGTCTTCTTTCCTGGTCCTCTTTTACTATTGACTTCGCCTTCGATTATAAGTTGGAGGCAGTTCATACTTTTGATTTCTTATGAGGTGACCAAAATATTGTGTTTTCGTTCTTTTATTTATAAGCATAAGCTCTTTTTCCTTATTCATCTCGCCGCAAGACTTCCGCATTTGTCGTATGGCTCATGTAGGATATTCTGAACATTTTATACGGTAACACCAGAGTTCGAATGCTTGGATTCTTTTTGTGTTGCTTCTGTCATTGTCCAGGCTTCAAAACACCATAGAGCAAGGTGGAGAAAACATAGCCCTTAAGTATTCTAATATTTAGGCCAGCCTTGGTATATTCTTTTTGTAGTTTCTTTATCATGTAGCTGAGATATAAATAAATAAATACAAATATAACTAAAAAATAAACTAAAATTGAAAAATTGCAATAATAGTTCTTGGCCTATTAGTGGTAGGTTCTGTAGAAAAAGCACAGGTATATTATCTGGTCCTAGACTAGTATTTCTAACGGAGTTAAGAGTTTCAATAAGTTTAGTCAATCTTATAGGAATGTTTATTGGTGAAGTGTCATTCATAAATGGTATTCCTTTATGTTCTTCAAATCGTTTCTTATTTGAGAATCTATTGAATAGCTTTCATCACTAGAAGCGGTACAATATTGATTTTCCATTATTTCAGATATAGTGCCTTGAGACGTAATGTCTGATTGTCTTTTATTTAGTACTTTATAGAGTGTTGGAATTTTTTTCAGATATACTTCTAATCATGTTCCAGATTTGACCAATTGGAGTAGATCTATTGATTTCTGAAACAAACTTTTGCCATGACTCTGGCTTGCTTTTTTTAATAATAAATCTACATGTAGCTCTTATTCTTTTAAATTCCAAATAACTTTAGTAGTTTTATAATGTTTATATCTATTAAAAGCCGATTTAAATTCCCTTATTGCCTGTTTGCACGCATCGTTCCACCACGGCACAGGTGAATGTTTTGGATGAAAAGCTATTTTTCCAATGGATTTTTTCGCTGCATCAATGATGACTTTATTGAAAAGGGATATTTTCTCGTTAATATCTTGTTCTCTAAGACTCATAGCTGATGAAGAAATCAATGTTGAGAACAGTGTCCAGTTAGCTTTATTTAAGAAGCATTTGGTGATGTGTGTATTGTGCTTATGGTACAACAAATTGTTAAGATTGCTAAGATGGGTACAGTGGTCACTTCCATATAATCAGGTAAAAGCGTCCCACGATAAAACTAGGTTGCAAGTTTGGTTCAAAATTGACAATTAATTGCTGAAAACTCTATTGTTGCTGCATTATGTCGGGTATTTCTGCTGTCATTAAGTAGATTTAAATTCAGATTATTTAGGATAGTTTCTATGTTTCTTCCCATTTTTGTCAATTTTTGTGAGCCCCATAATGAATTATGTTCATTAAAATCTCCCAGTATAATTCGAGGTGTAGGAATCTGACATAAAAGGTTAGAAATGTTAATTGGTTACTTGGATCAGAATTAGGAGCGATGTAAAGACTGCAGATGTTAACTTTTAGTGGACCTACTAAGCACACCGCCACAGCTTCTAAATTTGTTATTAGAGAAATACTGCAATATTTATAGAAATTCTCGATAAAAAATTGAAACTCCACCACTGGCATGTTCTTTTGATTTTGCGATAATTTTAGATACGCTTGTATAATATTCTCAAATTATGAATTTTGTTGTTTTTAAAAGGAAATTCTTGTAGACAAATTATAGAAGGAGAATTTTGAGCAATTATTAATTGTAAACATTTCTAAAAGGGTATAATAACCGTTCAACAACCACTGTAGAAAAGACTTGAATGTAAGCTTATAGACTACATTATAATGTCGCTCCCCGAACTTTCGCGTGATTGGTTGGTGGGTGGGTCCCAATTTAAAAAATTGGCGGGTTTCATGTGTATTATAAATGACAATAAAATTGAGGTATTGTGGCACAGTATATCGCTAAACAATTTATTAGCAATATATTGTGGTATTGGTACAAAAGCGGATGATATTCACATTTTAGGATTAAGCTGACTATACAGTTTTATTAGAAATTAAAATTTATGGTTTCTTTTGACATTATGTAGGTAAAATTAAATTCAGACATTGTGGTTTATTTAATTTTTGATAGAGCTAGTGAGTGTTTTTTTTTATTAGATATATAGGTATTGTTTTAATTTTTGTTTAGGTAAGTTTTTATTAAGATTCTTTTATTAAGATTATTAAGATAGAGTTCCTCTTATTATTTTTATTTCTAGAACATTCATTACCATTATATTCTCATTAGCTTTCTCTATGTGGAATCGGCTTCTCTAAATATTTTCCTCTAAACTTTTCTGTTATACTTCTAGGGACTTAAGTACCTCTCCGCTTTTTGTATGAGATTATGGTTTTTCAGAAACATGTAATTTCTGTTCATCCCCTTTTTTACTGCCCGTACATTCAGTACCATACATCATAGCTGGTCTAAAAGGCAGTCCTATACAATGTTACAATTTAGTTTTTCTTGGTACCCTTTTTATCATACATTACTGCAATTTGACCCTCGTTCCTTTACCTTTAATTGAAATATTAGAGATAAAACGGTAATACCAATCCTAAAAGCCGAACATTATCATCTTTTATGAGTTCTTGTCTATCCAAGCCAACTACTCTATCTGGTCTTGAAATTTCATCATTATAAAGAATATTCTAAATATATTGTGGGGGTTGTGGTATTCCATACGGTAATTTTAACTCATGTTTCTTCATGACCTGTCTCCGCTACTCTTTTCTACTAATACCCAGGAGGTTCAGTTGTTATCATAATCCAGCACAAATGAAGAAATAGATATGGGCGAAACCCTGATTTTCACCCATTTTTATACAAAATTTGCCAGTTTCATCTGTAATCGTTTTTAACACTATAATAGTTGTTTTAACCCTATTATAGTTGTTACTTGCTCATACTCCACTCACATATTCAGCCGGCACTCCTTCCCTACTTAATCTCTGCCACAGTAGGTTTCTGATAATCTTCATTATGTGCTTTCTCTCTAGTTTAATAATACACATGTAAATTCACTCTAAATTGTTAAATTAGCTCTTTTAATAAAAATTGCTTGTTGTAGACCTGCCATGCCTAAATCCAAATTTGACATTTATTCATTTTCATTTTTAGAACCTTACACTGAATTCTGTTAGATTTTACCACAAATGTAGGATAATAAAAAAGATATATTGTAAATTAAGTGCTATGAAAATTGTCATTGTCAACAAAATGAAGCAGAGGTTTACTGGAAATAACGATTGCAAACCAAAATAAAACACTAAATAGCTATATCTAAAAATATCTTTATTCTTTATTAAAAATCTGGGAAATCAAAAGTGGGGGGCCGTTATTGGTGCAATGGCGAAGAAACCCCTCTAAAGCTCTCCTAAATTGTATAGGAATTGCCTTAGACCATGCTATGATGTATGTACTGAATGTAGGGCATTTAAAAAATGTGGATGAACAGAAATTACATTTCCGAAGAGGAAACCGAAAGGTTTAGAGGAAAATACTTTAGAAAAGCCGATTCTACATCGAGACAAGCTAATGAAATAATAATGGTAACGATGTTACTAGTAAATCAAAATTATTAAGAGGTAACGCTCTAAATCTTTAATAAAAAAATTACCTAAACCAAAAAAATTAATACAATATCTATATATCTATAAAAAAAAGCCTCACTAGCATATCAAAATTAAATAAACACAATGTCAGAATATAATTCTACCTACATAATGTCAAAAGAAAAATAAATTTTAATTTCTAATAAAACTGTACTAGTCAGCTTAATCCTAAAATGTGAATATCATCCGCTTTGTACCAATACCACAATATGCTAATAAATTGTAGTAGCGATATACTGTGCCACAATACCTTCAATTTTATTGTCATTTTATATACATGAAACCCGCCTAATTTTTAAATGGGACCCACCCACCAACCATTCAACTGCTGGAAAGTTCGGGCGCGCATTATAATGTAGTCTGTTAGACGGCTCTAAGGAGGAGTCACTATCGAGCTGAGGGTTTTAGGTGTCGAATAATTGAATTAATTATTTTAGTACATTGCGATTTCATTTTTTTTATATAATTTGGGGATAGATTTCTTTTAACAAAATTAAGTAAGCCTAATGTGTCTTCTGTATAAGTTTTAGATAGACTCAATTTATCAGGAATTTCGAAAGCATTTTCACAAAAATCAGTTGTTCAAAATTTAATATCGGTGTTACAAGATTATTAGTATTAAAATCTTTTACGGGTTCCATAATTGTTAGCAGGTAGTCTCAGAATTATCATATACTTTTGGATTTTTTAAGTTTAGGTATTGGTTTGTAAAATTTTCTTTAGGTTCTTATAAAGTTGGAGTTATAATTTCATCAAGGCTGCGCATAGCTGTGTTTACTTCTTTACTAGGTGTATTAGTTATTTCAAGTGTTTCAGTGGTATCTATTGATATGCTACTGATAGGACATGCAAGTGTTGAGGAAGAGTATGGGATTGATGTATGAGGTTGTGAAACATTAGTGTTGTTGATAACTGGGTAATTGTACTAATACTATTTGTATCTGTGCATGTAATTTTAGAAATTGGGAATATCGTTGAAGGTGATATTTGGGATACAGTTAATATTGGTATAGTTAATGAAGAAGGTATGGCCGAGAATTGTAAGGAAAAGGAATTCTCAAAGATGCGTGTGATCGGGACGTCATGTGGAAGAGTATTAAATACTGTAATAGTTAGTAGTAGTTGGCACTGTTGTTGTTAAGTTTTCTTACTAACTTACAAATATTTACATCTGAAAATTTGATGTAGTATATTTTATTTTTAATTGTCGAACTAATCTCAAAACTATCTAAAAGATGCTGCAAGAACTGTTTTTACTCCATCTGCAGAAATATATATACATGGCCACAACTGTTATATCCTAGTAACATATTAGATTTTATTAACCATAATTAGCAATCCCACATTGTTCTATCTAACGACTAAATAATAAAACACAATTTATTATTCATTCGTTGTTTGATCATTTTTAATACAAACCATTTTACTGGAATATGCTAAATTCCAATTTCAAATGAGATAGGCCTGTTGAAATAATTTAGAGCTTTGTTCACAACAAGCTACTGATTTTAAAATAAGATAATAATGTAAAATGGAGAATTGGGAAAACGATTTATTAATTTTGTTGTTTCTGCCGATCTGATAGCAAAATTCATAAAATTTTGATAATTAAAAAGTCACCTGTGTGTGAAATAAATGAACGTCGAGTTGTTTACGTTATACATTATCACTTTATGTATTCATTACTGTAATCCATTTTATAACATCAGTGAACCCCGCTGATAAAAAGTGTGATACCTCTATTTCATTCTAATGTATATATATACAAAGTGAGTTTTAAATATGGAACGCCTCAATTATCTCGGAAACTACATGTGCGAATTTTATAGATTTTGGTGTATAAGGGTCTTGTAGTGCAGCTTTTTATGGTGGTATTTACACTGTTACCAGATCTTCCGTTTTTATATAAATCTAATGAACTTTCAAATTGATTAACCTATTCAGTTATGTCCTTTTTAAGTCCTCAAAAAATACTGATTATTTTTTATATAATGTTCCCTATACCTAAATGCCATAATGTCAGAGTTATTACTAGATTAACATTATCTTTAATTAAGTTTATAAAATAATGCAATTAGATGGCTATGACTGTTACAATAACAGATTGGTGTTTATTTAAAATCGCAATAGATCGCATATATTATTTTTTGTGATGACTGCGGGAACTGAACCCATATGCTAAACTCAATTGTTGATAAATTGTGCCTATTGTTCTTAAGGTGCCCTCTCCATTACTGAAAGTTAGCTATAACTACAGCAAATTGCTGCTTTCTATCTTGAGCTGTTCTTGGTATCGAATGTGTATCCATGCCTGTCCAATCTTTTACACTTTTAAAGTCAGAAGCATTTTCTTCTTTCTGGATCTCTTCTTCCTTTCACTTTCCCTTCCATTATCAGTTGTATAAAGTTTTATTTTTCTTCTCTGTAAATATGTCCTAGATAACTCGTTTTTCTAGTTTTTACAATATTTAGGAGTTCTATTTCATTCCCTATTTTTCTCAGCAATTCGTTATTGATCAACGTGCTCTGTCCAAAAGATCCCAGATGTGGGGAAAACCCACATCTCAAATTCTTCTACACGTCTCGTACTTGTGATTCTAAGAGTCCACGTTTCCACTCCATATAGCAATATGGAATAAATGAAGGTTTCTATTGGAAATTCAACGATAAGGTAGTGTTTATTAGTATTTTTTTCATTCTTTGAAAAACAGACCTAGCATACTCTATAGAGCACGTATTTCAACTTCGTAGTCAAGATCGTTTGTAATCCAGCAACCAAGATACTGGAGATACTGGAAATTTGTACGGGTTCTATCTGATTGTTGTAGATACGAATATTAATGTCGGTATTTGGTGCACGTGTAACAGCCATTAGTTTTGTTTTATTTGTGTTTATATTCAGCTCCAAGCTATCTCCCTCTCTGGTTATGGCATTTAAAAGTCGTTGCCAACCCTCAGCACTGTCCGCAATAATTACGGTGTCGTCTGCGTATCTTGTTGTTGTTTAAATATTCTCCGTTGATTTTTATTCCGTCTTCAATATTTAATGAGGGCATTTTGGAAGATCTGTTCGGAATAGTAAAAACATACACTATTAACAATAGTGAAGAAAGTAAACAGCCCTGGCGAACTCCTCTTTTTATTGTTATTTTTGCTGTCATACGATTGTCTATTTTAATCGATGCCATTTGATCTCAATATAGGTTTTTAATAAGGGCCACCCTGTTATGGTCTATACCATGTTGTGTTAGGGTTTCTATGAGTTCTGTATGTTTAACTCGATCAAATGCTTTTTTGTAGTCGATAAAACAGAGAAACACGTCTTTTCGTAGATCTAGGCATTTTTGTAGTAATATCTGGAAGCCAAATAATGCCTCCCTCGTACCAAGCCCTATACGAAATCCAAATTGATTGTCGCTCAGATTGATTTCGCATTCTCTGTATATTTGTTGTACAATTTTTAGTAAAATATTCAGGAAATGGTTCATCAGGATTATTAATGTGAACTATCTATTTGCTTTATTTTTCTTGGGTATAGGTATAAATGTCGATCTAAGCCAGTCTTCTAGGCAGATTCCAGTGGCATGTATTTTGTTAAATAGTAGTGTTTGGACTGAAAATTTTCTTTATTGATAAGTTTTATCATCTCTACATATATCTCTTTGGATACTGAGGCCTTTTGTGGCTTTGTGATGTTAATATATCAAGTATTATGTCTTTTACTATATTCATTTGTGGTTCTGTTCTCTCGTCAGCAAGTAGATCTTCAATGCATTTTTCCCATATATTTCCAACATTTTCTGGGCTAGATACTATTTGGTTTATTATTATCTACTAGAGATTTTGTAGTGAATTTTTTCTTCATATCTGCAATTTCCTTAATCTTTTTGCATGCATTAGATTAGTAATTCCCCAATTCCTCACATTTCTCAGTTTCTTTATATTTCACTTTATTGTGGTTTTTGTCTTCTTACGTTCATTAGTTCTAGAATTTCTTCATCCATGTATTCTTTGTGTTTCTTTTGTTGTCTTGTAGTTGTTCGGTTTGTATAGTTGTGATTGTTGTTTTGAAGGTATGCCAAATAAATTCTACTGATTCTTCTGCTACCGCGGGTGATTCACTGAATTTTTCTTTGAGTGTGTCATTGAGTATTTCCTCTATCTCTGCCTGTACTGCTGGATCTTGAAGTTTTTCGAAAATAGGTGTTATCTTCTCTCTGCGTTTTATTTTCTTCAGTTGATTTTACCGATAACAGAATTGTGGTCGGAATATATGTCCGTTCCGTCCCGGGTTATGTTTTAACTGCCCTGATTCAATTTCTTTAACGCTTGTGAATTAATATATAATCAATTTGGTTTCTTATTACGTGGTTTTGATTATCTCCAGGTGCTTTCTATCCAGGTACATCTATCCATGTATTGTATATATATATTCTTTCTTGGAAATGGCTTAAGGGCTTTAGTCACTAGGTGATTATTAATATATATGGTATTTTTGGTAGTCAAATTCTGGCCTTTAAGAAAAACTTAAAGTTTATTTAACTCTTTTTCAAAACATACTAAAAGTTAACACAAAAAACTACATTGCGTCGAAGATACAAGTTGTTGTATCTTCGACATTTTTACCCGTTTACACTACAAAAACTTTTATTTTTTTTACACTATAAATTATATTTAATAAAATTGTATGCTAATTTTCCTTACCATCTGAGTCATCAGGACTACTCTGATCGTCCTTTTCAACCTGTGTGCTTTCTTGAAATAAAAATGGTAGAAGTTTTTACTTTCTTTTCTTAAGTACTAAAACAAGTCTTTCATGTGTTGTATTTTAGACACACTAATAGAAACCTGAGGCAAAGGTGTAAAAGTAAGGTCAAGTTTCAACGTTTTTGCATATTTATGCAAAATGGGGTATACATTTCAAAGTAGGTTTTAAAGGCAGCCAGTATCCCACAAGGTTTATACTTCAGCACGCGATATTGTTGTAGTTTAAACTTACAATCTTTATTCACAGACTTCTTTAAAAAGTAAGAAAAAAGTGCTGCATCCCAGTCATATATTATAGAGGAGTCACGTTTGAGGCACAAAGGAGAAGGAGTTTTTCTGCACTGTTCGATTTTTTCTAGATAGATTTTAGCTTTCTCGACATCTTAAACTCTTTTTACGGCTTGTCTTATAACCCCAAAATTCTGTTGCACTGACTAAGGAAGTATCCACGAATAGGATAAATATGTGTCTCTAAATGACCTCGTATATTTTTGATAACCAAGAACAAAACAGTAACAAAGTCTGATTTTTATTTTGGCCTCCAGCTGTATCTGATAAAAGAACAACATGCTTGGTATTAGGATAATCTACTAATTTATTGTGAATACAGTCAAAGATGAATGAAGCCACACTACTTGCTCCCTTTTTTACATTGAGATTCTACGAAGGAATATACATAATGATGGTCCATCATGCACGCGTGTATTGAATACGTACATCCATAAAAGTCTTTTAAAAAACTGTTGTCTTATGCTGAGCTTTGGCAACTGTAGATTTTGTGCGTAATTAAATTTCAGGACAAGAATGCCACTATCATCTGTTGCCTTTATGGAGATTGTAATCAACAAGGCATTCATCATTATGGTTCTTTCTAGTTTGATTTTACACTCACGACAATAATCACATATGTCATTCTTCGGTTTTTTGAACGTAAAATTAGTTTATCTAAAAGACTTGAAATATGCCTTGCATTTCATGTTAAGAAAATGCCAAGCAGTGTCTTTAAACAACTTTTGAAACTGCTCAAAAACGTTTTTAGTCGTTAGGTCTGAGATGTCGTTAGTATAACCTGTTTGTTTTTCAAGATGTGTAATGACTTGGTTTATGTTAAATAGATTTTAAATGTTTTTAAACAATAGAATAAACACCATCTGAAATTTCTTCATTCTTTTCTTGCCGTGTTTTCCACGTTTATTATCAAGTGGCGTTTTCTTAACAATTTTTTTTCTGTAAGATTCTTACACACTTTACTCCTACTTGATATAAGTCAAAAAAACCACAACCACAACCAAAAGTTTTAAGCTTGTATTTCCAGTGATACTGTCTGCTAATTTTGAGATTTTATATCTTTTTATACCTTTCTGGAGGCTCCCCTAATGCCATACAGTCTGCTAGAAAAGTGTCTCGTTCCTTTTTTGAACCATTATCATATAAACAGTCAAATAAAAGGTATTTTTGCAAAAAATTTTTCTTCATAACACCTACAGACAACAACAAACAGAGAATTTGAAGCATGTAAAAACATCATACAAGACGCGGCCAAAGGGACACAAAAAAGCCCAAATCAACTGAAGGACAGCGGTTTGATGAAGAGTATCGTAACATAACAGAGAGGAAAAATAATGCATATCAACGACTACAACAACGACAAAGAACACAAAAGGCAGAGGAGGAATATAGAATGCTAAGGAGGGAAGAGAAAAACTTAACAAAAGTAGAAAAGAATTTAAACCAAAAACAATGATGTGTAGAGACAGAGAAGAAGATATTTATAGTAACTCAACAGAGTGAAATACTACAAAGATGGAGAGAATTCTTCAAAGATAAGTTTAAAAAAAAACGAAGATCCACTAATAGAATTATACTGGATCAAGCGGATACCAGAGAAACAACCCCCCTTCAGTAGCTGAAATGGAAGAAGCAGTTACCAGACTGAAAAACAACAAGTCACCTGGATGAGACAACATTAGCGCAGAATTAATAAAAGAAGGTGGAGACTCCCTATTGAATGCGATACACGAACTAATAGTGAACATATGAAATAAAAATCAACTGCCACAAGACTGGAATACTGGAGTAGTTATCCCACCACATAACAAGGGAGATCAGCTTCAATGCCCAAACTACCGGGCAATAACGCTACTGACTGTAGCACATAAAATACTGTCAAAATGCACAATATATGACCGATTTAAGAGCATATTATGCGGAACACATAGTTGGGGGATATCAATGTGGTTTCCGCAGGCAGAAGTCCACAATAGATCAGATCTTCGTCTTAAGGCAAATCTTGGAAAAGACTAGTAAATTTAATATAGACACACATCATATTTTCATTGACTTTAAGAGTGCCTATGATAGCATCAATCAAGAGTTTTTGATCCATGCACTGAAAGAGTTTATTATTCCAACTCAAGTCATTGATATAGTAAAAGAAACACAAAGAAACTCAAAGCAAAATTCGAATTCAAAACGAACTAACAGACACAATACATGTGAGAACGGGCCTACGACAGGGAGATATGCTAACCTGTATTCTATTTAACATCACATTCGAAAAAATAATTAGTAAATCAAAAGTCAACACCAGAGGAACAATAATAACAAAATGTGTACAAATATTGGCATTTGCAGATGATGTTGATATCATAGCTAGAAGCGAAAAAGATGATAGAAGCATTTAATACGATAGAAAGAGCGGCACAAAACAGTGACCTAAAGTTTAACGAAATAAGAACCAAATACATGAAGGCCAGTAAATCGACAGGCCAAAGAAACCTACAGAATTTGACAATACGAGACTATAACATCGAAAGCGTGAAAATTTTTGCATATCTAGGTTCACTAGTTACCGCAGATAACAATATCAGTGAAGAAGTTAAGAGAAGAATACATATCGCTAATAAAACATATAATGGACTACTTAAACATCTAAGATTTAACAACATCACAAGAAAAACCGAATGCAAAATATACAAGACCCTGATAAAACCGGTCCTTGTATATGGATCAAAGACGTGGACACTGTCGAAAAGCGATGAAGACCTATTAGATACATTTGAACGAAAAAAGACACATATTAAAGGGGTAAAGAAAAATGACATATGGCGCAGAAGATATAACTTTATACTATACACAGCGTACAATGAACCCGAGATCGTAACATCCATAAATATCCGACGTCTGCTCTGGATGGGCCATGTTGAACGGATGTTAGAGACTGAAACGCCAAAACATATAATGAGGCAAACACCAGTAGGGAGAAGGTCAAAGGAAAGACCCAAACTTAGATACGTGGAACAAGTAGAACAAGATCTGAAAACACTTAAGATTACCAACAGGAAAGACAAAGCAAAGAACAGAACAGAATGGCGGAAAATCCTAGAACAAGGCAGGACCCAAAAAGGGTTGTCGAGCTACTAATGATGATGACCTATAGACAACAGAAAATACCTTACCACGTACAATTTTTTTTTCGTAAATTTTGGTACATACTCTGTCTCTGTCTATATCTCTTAGATTTTGTCACGTTTTCTTTTTAATGACCTTTCTGAACAATTTTTTTTGGAACCTTTTAACACCGCGGTATCTAAAATAGTTTTAACGACCACCAACATAACCACAATCACATTGTTAGAAATTCATGAAATTCGAGTTGATTTAGAGACACAAATATTTCTCAGCTGTGGCAACACTTAATTAAAAAAAACCATAATATCGTAGAAAAAATTGGTAGACTGACAGAGAACAACATAAAGAATTCAATTCTGTGTTCTCCGGAAAAAGAGCCCATAGGCCTATAGGCGCTTATTCTAGCCACAGCCTTAAATTATGCTAATATTTTTAAAATCCTAAAATATTCAAAAGGTGAAATGCTTTTTACAGTTGTTGAAGAGAACTTTTGAAAAATAACGACAAAAGTCAAAATAGGTTAGGTTAAAATGAACCCTCTAAAGAAAAATCATGTTCTGATAATAGAAAAAATTACAAAAATAAATTTTTCAACAACGACCAACAATTCATCATTTGAAATGCTTTTAAAACCATTAGTTCGATAGAATTCCTTTTTTTTTTCACAATTTTCGCATTGTTCCAGGACAATAAATATTTAGCAATCCGTATCCTGTAAAACATTACCAACCTACAGGTAACACAAATATAAAGCCAATAAAAATGCAGAACATTGGCCAATGTCAGTATTTGAATAAACTGTAAAACTTTATGTTTCGTCCTTTCCTACATCAACTATATAAATTCTGTAATAAAATGCAATGATAAAATATAAAAACATTTATCTATTTTAGTATACTGAATGTCCGACACATATTAGTGCAGGAAAATATTTACAGTTAGCTATTAAATAGATATTGAATAGATTGACCTTAAAAAAATGATCTACAGAATATCTCCTACGTGACTTCATTTTCTTTTTAGAAAGACAAAAAACTTTTAAGTACGAAATTTCAATATTTATCAATTGTTTGTTTGTGTAAAAGAGATATTATTATTCGCACCGAGGTGGAGTACGGTATAAAAGTAGCAAAACTATACAAGGCCCCTGGTTCGGATGGAATTACTACAAAGCCATAAAACTGTTGGAAGATGATAACATCGACATGCTGGTAACAATTTTTATTGCCAGATATAAACACCGGCCACATCCAACGGATTGGCTTTATTCAACCTTTATATTGATCCCTAAATCACAAAGAGCGATAAAATGTAAAGACCACAGACTGATAAGTTTAATGAGCCATTTGCTTAAGGTGTTTCTTCGCCATCTTTTTTTAAAAAGTGAAACTGGAACAAACCCTGAAGTGGAGATATCCAGGATAAAAATCCAGGACAAATCAAGGACATAACAGGTTTTTCTCCCACTTTTTTTCATCAAAAATTCATCCGAACTAATAACTAAACTCAATCATATAAATCTCCTTCCAGATATGACTATGCTTTCATTTGACGTTAGCAATCTCTTTACTTCTGTTCCTAAACTTGAAACTATTCAGTTAGTCCACAACCTTCTTACATCTAAATCAATTAATCCTTCAGTCATCACACCAATAATAGATATACTTTCCTTGTGTTTACCACAAGATTATTTTTCTTTTAATAACATTTTTTATAAACAACCTGATGGCTTAGCCATGGGAAGTTGTCTTTCCCCCTTCTTAGCTGACCTCTTCATGAGTCATCTAGAATCCACTCAAATTATGACTAACAATACAATTCTACACTGGTTCCGTTACGTTGATGATTGCTTAGTGTTTATTAGAGGCAACTCAAATACAGCTTCTTCCTTACTAAATGCTATCAATAATATTCACCCCAATATTAAATTCACTATGGAATTGGAATCCAACTTCTCCATCAATTTCTTGGACCTTTCCATCAATAGAATCAATAATGTCTTTGATTATAGCATCTACAGAAAACCCACACAAGCAGATCATGTCATACATTTAAATTCTAACCATCCCATTTCACATAAATTATCTGCATTCAACAGTTTTATTCATCGTTTAGAAACCACCCCATTATCCAAAATTAACTACAACCAAGAATCTAAACATAATCAAACAGATTGCTTTTACACAATGGCTACAACCTGATATCATCCATAAACTCATTTATAAAAAGAAACGTAAATTGTTTCAACATCAGCTTACCCTAACATTACTTTAGATTCCAGATCTTATTTCTCATTACCATTTCACTGCCCAACACTCTCCGAATCAATAAAAAACACTATCCTGAATTCTGTTAAAAATATTAAGATCTCCTTTAAAGTCAACAATAAATTGAGTGGATCATTATGCAATAGTAAGGACCCTATTGACTTCAGCAAACGCAGTGGAGTTTATAAACTTCGGTGTTCTGACTGTGATGCCACTTACATTGGTAGAACTTGTAGATTTCTAGTAACCAGGGCCATTGAACATTCTAAGTTAGAGAACACTTCTTCTTTTTCACATCATTTTAAATATCACAATCACACAATCAAGGTACCAGATGATATTTCTCTTCTTCATAACATCCCAGGTAGAGATTATCTCAAACTTGACCTTTTTGAGGATTTGGAAATAGTCAAGGAAAAGAAAAATATTCCCAATTGTGTTAATCGTCACACCAGCATCAACAGAGACTTCGTCCCACTTCATCGACAATTGTTCTCCTGATCTAACTTTCTTTCTTTTAACTACACATCCAGTTTTACTCACTTCTACATTTCGTTCTATTTCCCACAGCTAAATATCACCTTACATAATCATTCCTACTTAACTCTATACTTTCACCATTAATACACTAACATTACCCCTTTGCCAATATCCAACTACCCATCCTCTCCAATAACTACCATCTATTATCATACACATTTTCTTATAAATATTCATTTTACATCTATCAATCTCTTATCACAATCAGTTTCAATATCCCCAGCTTACATCGTTACATTCACCTCCTATTTCCTTTTCTTGCTTTCTCTTTTATTTCTTTTTTCTTTTTCTTTTCCTCGACTCATCTTCCATAAATTTCAATCCAACTTTTATCTATACTTACTTCATACAATGAAACAATTAGGTAATAACATTCTTTCTATCGCATTTAAAATGATTTATTAATTTTAACTACTAAATTAAAATTTTTCCTTACCTTGGTATACCAATTTATTTTACATCGCAGTCACTTATTGATTTACATTCTCCCACCTGTTTTTAAAATACCAAAAATTGCTAATGATCCTACTACACACAAAACACAATTCTTCGCTAAAAACTGCCTACTCACAAACTTAGCACAATGACTTTTGCTCCTACTACATCATTCCACTTGACATTGACGGGTACTAACTGATTTTTCATACCATCTATCTATCAGTTAGCCCTAGACTCCAACACAGATCAGAGGTAATATAAGTCGATAAAACCTCACCAGCTACAGGGGGTCATATAAGATGCCCCCATTTTCATTTTTTATTAATACACAATTTAAGAGTCTATTGCATTTACCTTAATAAATAACATGAAGATTACTTTTTAAATCCAGATGTCCATCGAATGGTTTTTTATGTGGCCATACAATGTTTTTTTCAACAACTTTTTATGTAAGCAGTAAAAAACCAACTTGTTCTTTTTGTATATTTAAATTTTAACTTTCTTGTTTTTAATATTGGTATTTTTACTCTCTCTTTTAGTAAACTGATGATGGAATGATACAATTCCGAAAAGATCTTTAAAATTTTGTGCTTTTTCCGTGCTTTTTCTTCACATCCTTCACACAAGAATGTTCAGAAAGCTGGAAGATCTAAGCAGTGAGACACAATTGGGTTTCAGGAGCAGACTGGGTACACTCAAGAAGAAATAAAATGCCGTACCGAACAAGCAAGACAAGCTTTTATCAAATTTAAACCGCTAGAATGTAACCGCAATCTTTCCTTCAATCTCCGCTATAGGATGGTTAAATGCTATGTACGGTCGATATTATTATACGGCATGGAAACATGGACGTTAAGATTACCTTCAATTAATAAGTTGGAGGCTTTCGAAATGTGGACGTTGCGAAGAATGTTCCGCATACCATGGACAGATGGGGTGAGAAACAAAAAAGTCTTAAGAGAGGCAAATACCTACTGAGAGAGAACTACTCAATTTGATCAAGGTATTCGATACCTCGGCCATATTCTGAGAGGAAAAAATACACAATCCCTTAACTAATTATCCAGGGAAAGATTGAAGGTAAGAGAGAAGTAGGTCGCAAACAAATGTCGTGGCTACGAAACATAAAGATATAAATAACACTGGCGATCTTTTGCATGCCGTAAGACAGACGTCTGGCCTTAAGATAATTCGCCAACGCACTATAGGTGTACGGTACTAAAGAAGAGAAGAAGTAAACGCGATATTTGATTATTATGAATAAATTTGGTTGTTGATGAAAGACGATGGTTGAGCCGGTGGTAACATACAGAGCAGAGATATGGGACACTAGTAAAAGAAACAGGAAAAAATTACAAGCTACCGAGATGGATTTTATGAGAAGAAGCTGTAGATTGACAAGGATGGACAGAATCCGCAATGAAGAAATAAAACGTAGAATGGAGCAAGAAAAAGACATTATAGATGAAGTCCAGAAAAAACAACTAACTTGGTTCGGTCATCTAAACAGAATGGCAGACGAGAGGTGGTCAAAGAAAATATTAAAATGGATCCCAACCGAAAGAAGGAAAAGAGGGCGTTCAAGAAGAAGCTGGCGAGATGACGTGAATGAAGCCATGGAAGGAAGACAGCTAAATGAAGCCGACACCCGAGATAGGAAACGATGGAAACTAGGGACAGGAAAACAACAACAGTTGTAAACAACCTGTACTATATATAATTTGGTTGTTGAATGAATTTAGTTTTGCTAAACTAGATATTAGAACTAGAACTAGAATAGAACTAGATAACTAGATATAATCAGTACCTAGCTAAACTAGGTACTGACTTGTTCTGAGTTCGATCTTCAACTGAGACTAAGGTTTACTAAGTGCTACGTATGGTCAGTGCTGCTATATGGCGTAGAGGGCTGGACACTCAAAACGAGGGATATAAAACAGATTGGAAGCTTTCGAAATGTGGCTTTATCGCCGTATCCTAAATACCATGGAGAGCGAAAAATCACAAATATAGATGTCCTTAAAAGAATAAACCAAGAACGCTAACTTTTCGAAACCATCAAGAAAAGGAAAACGGCGTATCTAGGTCACATCATGCGAAATGAAAAATACCAGTTCCTCCAACTTATAATCGAGGGTAAAATTGAAGGCAAGAGAGGAATGGGACGCAAGAAAATGTCCTGGCTCCGAAACATAAGGCAATGGACAGGGATTAACGACATACAATCTCTGATATATATTGCAAGAAATAGAGAGTTAATGGAAAATGTGATCGCTAACATCCATTAGTGGATTTGCATCTGAAGAAGAAGAAACTAGATATTATGTTGTAAGATGGCTCCCGTAGGAAAAATGTTTCTGATTCGGTTTCATTGCGGATTCTTGTTTAAAAATATACTCGTTTAAGTTATTCTGAAGGATGCAGGCAAAATTTTTGGACAGAAAGTGTTTAAAAGATTTTATTATATAAATTCCAAAAATCACCTTTTTTGCATTGGAAAATATTTTTTTAGGTATTTTGTGTCATGTTACACAAAAAGGGTCTGTTGTCACTTTTCTCTGAATTTTACAATTTTAGAGTTTAAATCTGGAAAAAGCGTAATTCGCATTTTCGATGCTTAAAAACTTAGAAGTAAATAATTATTATTTTTGAAGTCACCAAAAGCGTAAATTAAAGTCTAAATATTCAGTTTCAAGATTCTAAAAACCAATCGGAGCTTATTTCAGTTTAATCTGTTCTTTTTTATTTATTATTATAATTTATTATTATATCACCCACATGTACAAGCAGTGCTTGTACATGTAATTGTACCAAAAATGAAGATTAAAAAATTATTTATTTTAAATAATCAATCCAGCATTTTTTCTGCTGAAGCATGTGCTATATACAAAGCCCTTGAATTGTGCTGTGAAAACCAGTGGAACAAAATTGTCATATGCAGTGATTTACTGTGTCAGTATTACACTCCTTACTAAACCTTACAAAAATCAGATCCATATGGTACTAAATTTCTATGGGTTAAGAGGCACTCAGATATTGTTGGCAATACTATTGCTGATTCTATAGCTAAAAATCCATTACAGCACCCACATATGGAGATAGAAGAATTTAACACATGCGACCTACTTGCCTATATCAAACAACATATTAAGTTTAAATGGGACAGACAATGGAATCAGTTTGGTGAAAGCAGGGGCACTAATTTATACAAATTACAACCCACAGTAGATGCAAAACAATTTTACAAAGATGTTACACTAAGCAGAAACACAGTGTCAACTGTCTAAGGATTAAAAGTAGATCATGGATGTTTTCCGAAACATCTACAGAAAATAGGAGTTCTCCCAACAGACCGATGTAAGTATGGAACTAGTATAGCTGATTTAAATTACATATTCTTCAACTGCCCACTACACCGTAACACAAGCACGTGGCTGATAAAAGAATTTATAAAATAGGGATTAAGTACACCATTAAACGTAAATCTTCTATTAAGTGAAGACAATATAAAAATCTTTAAAATAATTATGATATTTCTTGTAAAAATTAAATTAAAGGTATGAGTGTAAAATTGATCGTATGCTTGAACATTTCCTTTGTATGTTTACCATATATGTAGTCCACCTACCTAACCGTGGTTTATGTCTTGTTTGTTACAATAAAGCCGCTCTGATGAATCCATGAGCGTGAAAAGTGTCCTCCTTGTACAATCCTGTATGAATGAATACTAATATTTATATGTAATTACGTGGCTAAAGATTTCAAGCCAAAGCCAATAAAAAAAATAAAAAAAAAATAAAAAAAAAAATAAAAAAAAAAATTGTGAGCATCCACTTGATGTTGAAGCCGCTCCACACTTTATGGTGCGTTTCTATCCATGTATACATATATCTAATTATGCAAAAAAATCCCAACTAATATTGACATTTATTAAATTTTACGTTATTTTTTACGTAGTTAATTTTGAAATTTATTGTGTACTATTGTTCTGCCCAAAAATTTCGCCGGCACGATTCAGATTTGTTTAAATGGGACATTTTTAAACAATAATCCGCGGGGAAACCAAATGAGAAACACTTTTTCTACGGGACCAAGTCATAACATGGTCCATATGAGGTATTGCTTCAAGTAATGTGACTCATATAAGATACTGAGTTGCATTTAATATAAACTTAGATTTGTTGTTGTTTATTAAAATTAAGCAATAATGCCTTTTTATATTAAATAATAATAAATTATATATTTTCGTGCCAATTAAACACAATATCTTATTCATGATAATATAAAATACTTTATTAACAGAACATTAAAACTTCAAAATACAACAGTTTAAATAAACAAAATACACTCAGGTTGCAAAAAATTCAATCCGCGTCTATTTTAAAGAGAACAAGATCGGGCATAGATTTAAGAAGGGAGATCAAATGTACATAAGGATCGCAATTTATGCGAAAAACTTATTTATGTATAAAAACAGGTAGTAATACTGGAAAATTGAAAAAATGGAAAGTACGTAGCTTTGTTGATAAAAAAGTTATTTTTTATTATTATTTATTATTTATTGTATTAATTCTGTATACTGATTGCAAAATAGCCTTTGATAATGTAAATCACTGTATTCTTTTAAATAAACTGGTACAGTTGGGTTTCTCAAGAAAAACTTTTAATTTATTAAAATCTTATTTGTCAGACAGAAAGAATATGTGTCATCCTCAGGAGTCCTACAGGGGAGCAACCTAGGACTATTGCACTTTATTTTATTTATTAACTACTTGCCAGACTGTATTAAATCTTGTAACAGGTTAATGTATGCCGATGATTTTAAACTTTTTAAAACAATCTCTAATAAGAAAGGTGCAGTCAAATTGCAAGATGATCTAAGATCAGTTATTGAATGATTTAACGATTTAAAAATGACTCCTAATGTTAAAAAGTATGCAGTAGTTTCATATATTCGAAAAGTTAATAGTGTTATTAAAGATTATTATATTAATGATGATCTAGTTGAGAGAGAGAGAAGGATCTAGGAGTTAAATTCCAAATCAACATGAAGTTCAATATACACGTTTATGAAATAACTAACATAGCTTATCATGCGTTGAGTTTTGTCATTAGAAATAGCAAAAATTACAAAATGAGCACAATTATAAAAGTTGATTTCATATAGTCGAATGAATTATCTTCCAATAAAGTCGTCCCAGGAACACAACTCGATAATATTGATAATATCAGTTTAAATTCATATACTTTTAAATGTATAATATATGTCTAAATTATCAATATAAATAAGTCAAATAAAATTAAAAATATTAGAAGAATTTTTCATGGAGTAACATAATTAATTGTGGCCTCTTAATTAATTAATTAAGAGGCCACAAAAAAATAGCTCCAAAATAATACTAAAAATTCTATTAATCACAAACATGACATAGTATCACAGGAATTTATTTATAAGTGTATATTGAACCCAAGTAAAAAGAAGTAACTACTCCTGTAATCCAACTAACACCTTTGAACTAAAGCCAAAAGCGTAATTCTATCTATGTAACTGGTCAATCCACAGTTACGAACGACGAACGATAACCTTAACCCATATCACCTTTCCAATTGATTATGAAAGCACATAACATGCGTAAGGCCTGCCAAAGGTAGTTTATCCCGTAAATGTTACTATCCCGCTAAGAATACTCTTAACCAACTCCTTGCTGACTGTTTTTTCGTTAGATAAATGTAGAATTCCAGAAAAGTATACAGAAAAATATTGAGAGCCCCGACAACAAAAATAAGTTTTTGAATGTTGAAGATTTTAACTATGTATAAGGGGTCTAAGAAGTATGTAGAAAATAAAAAAAATGAATAAACAATATTTTTGTTGAGTTGAATTCAATTCTAGATAAATAATTATATTTATATCTTTATTATTATTTATGTTTAATATATTTAAAGCAGATAAACGATCATTTTAATTAAAAATATTTCAATACTTACAACTAAAAGCGTAAAAATTTAAATTTTGTTAACATATCTACATGTCCAGTGAGACCCCACTTGTGGATATTTAAAATTCTTCAATGTGAACACTTTCGTGTTGAGTCTTGATTTTCTCAAATCTTGATTTGTAATAATGTTTGTTTTTTCAATTAGCAAAGTTTTATTAATAAAACTTAATTCCGTTTCTCCGTGAAAAGAACAACTTTATTATTAGTTGTACAATATTAAATTAAAATTACATGACCTGCAAAAGAAC
This sequence comes from Diabrotica balteata, assembly GCA_918026665.1. Classification (NCBI taxonomy): domain Eukaryota; kingdom Metazoa; phylum Arthropoda; class Insecta; order Coleoptera; family Chrysomelidae; genus Diabrotica; species Diabrotica balteata. Next base: position 25,682,641 of record OU898285.1, read on the forward strand.
CAACATTTGAAGCTTTTAACTAATATTAAAATGACGTCTCTTATGTCAGTAGTAAAAAATATTAATGACAAAACTCAATATGACTGTCAAAAGCTAAAGACTTTTTGACTAAAAAAACTAAAGGCTATTTTGACAGTAGCGTAACAAATAATTAAACCCTTCTTCTTGGAGTGCCGTCTCTCTACGAAGGTTGGCACACATAACTTGCTGCTTGCTTGATTTGAACGTGCTGCTCTCAACAAATCAATCGATTTTCATTGATACCAATCACGTAGATTCTTCAACCATGAGTTCTGCCTTCGGCCAACAGATCTTCCTTGAATCTTTCTCTGTATTATGAGTCTCAAAATTTCATATTCTGGTTCCCTCATCACGTAGGGATCCAAAAGTCCAAGTATCAGCTCCATATAATAATATTGAAAATATATAACAGCGAATGGTACGTAGTCTGATCTCCAAACTTCGATTTTTGTACGTTAGGATTGGCTTAATTCGTATAATGCTGATCTGTCTATCTCTATTCGCCTGTTTATTTCTGCAGTATGATCATTGGTTTTCATTGATCAAAGTTCCCAGTACTGATCTTTTTCTACTTGTTCTATCACGTTACCATAGATTTTGTCAATAGGTGATGTATATTTTGTGGTCTTTTGTAATTAGCACGTACATCGTTCTTTAAGCGTTTATACTAATTATTGTCTCAGCACTATTCGTACTTAAGATTTCGATAAGATGTAGGTCTTCTATACTTGTTGCTATGATCACAGTGTCGTCTGCATATCTTAAGTTTTTAATTAAATTTCCGATAACGGTAACTCCGCTTTAATATATTTTGAGCGTGTTTAAAAAATTTCTTCAGAATATAAGTTAAACAAAAGGGGCGATAAAACACATCCCTGTCTAACTCCTCCACAGATCTTTATTTCTTCAGAGTGTTGCCCAACAATTAGAAATCTGGCACTTTGGTTCCAATATAATGTTTGAACTATATTTATGATTTTTACTGTAAATTCGCTTGTTCATAAGTATTGATATTTAGTTTTTCATGTCTTACTTTATCGAAAGCTTTTTCGTAAATGCTTAGTTGACTAAGTATAGATAAGTGTAGATCAACATTTACATCCCGACATCGCTGAATTAATATGTTGGTGGCAAATAGTCCTTCTTGAGTACCCATTCCATTTCGGAACCCGAACTGCGTCTCACTCATATCCTCCTCTAGCCTTTCGTATATTCTCTTATGTATTACTTTTAGCAATACTTTTGAAGTATGACCCATGAGGTTCAGTGTTCGATAAATAGAGTACTCTTTTGCTGCTTGTTTTTAGGTATGTTATATGCCACTTCACAATGCTGACTTCAGCCACTCTTGTGGTATTATTCCCGTATCGTACACCGTGTTGAATAAATCTGACAATACTTCCAAGTTATCCTCTTCTACTAGTTTTAACAGTTTCATTGGTATTTCATGTAATCCAGCTGCATCATTGTCTTAAAAGTTTTTGATGGCATATTTGATTTTATCTATCGTAATCTTCTGTCTCTCTAAAGGATTTAATTCTTGTAGTTTCTGCATTTCACCTCTTTCATCTTGGAAAAGTTTCCTAACGTACTTCTCCCATCGTCTTAATTTCTCTGGCAAATATATTAGTAGTACTCCTTTTTTTGTCTTTTATGTGTCCTTACTGTCTATTTCGACCTATTCCAATCATTTCTCTTATTTTTTTTTGCATATTTCTCATATCATATTTTATTTCTAGTTATTTAATCTATTTACATTGTTTCATCAAATAGATTTCTTTAGCTGTCTTTATTTTTTCCTTAATTATTTCGTTGTATTTCTTTATACTTCTGTAGATATTTTTCTTTATATTTCCTTCTTTCCTCCACCTGTAATAGTATTTCTTCTGTCATCCACTGTTTTTTAGCTTCTGACCTATGTAGAATCAAACTTTTTTGAGCTGATTTCAGTAATGTGTTTTTTTTTTATATTATACCCCTTTTATTTACATCCATAATTTGTTTGTTGTCAGTTAGTGTATTTTGCAAATTAACCTTCGCATTATTTTTTAATGCGTTTTTTTATTTCTTCGTTTGTTAGCATTCTTACAATAATTTTTGGTTGTTGTTTTCTGAGTTCAATTCTTTTTTATTTTATTTTCACGTCAGCAACTAACGGATTCTGGTCTGAGTAAACATCTGGTCCAGGATAAGTTTTAAATGAGGTTAATCTGCTATTTACGAGTATAAAGTTTTATCTGGTTTTTGACAATGTGGTTTTCTGTATGTGAAAGAGACGTCCATGTATATAGTCTTCTCTTAGGAAACTGAAACCAAGTATTGGCAATTTCTTCTTCTAGGGTGCCTGTCCGTTCCGAACGTTGGTGATCATTCTGGCTATGATGACTTTGTTGGTTGCTACACGAAATAGCTGTGTTGAGGTCTTTCTATACCATGCTCTCAGGTTAGCAAGCCAGGAATATTCTTTTTCGTACTGGGGCACTTTTCTCTCAATTTTACCTTGCAAAATCCATTAAAGTAGCTCTGCCCAATTGGCAATTACCATATCCTTTTCTTAGCAGAATTCTATGAGCCTTTCTCCTGTCTCATTTCTAGTTCCTAATCCGAACTGTACAACTATATTTTCAATTGTACCCACTTAAATTTTTACATTAAAGTCTCCTAAAATATAAGTAATATTTCTAGTTTTTGTTAACTTGATTGTATTGTGCAATTTTGCTTCTTTTGTGTGGGGGGTGTGGTAAACGTGAGGACGAATGCGTTTGAAGTTGTAGAGGTGCAAAAAATTGGAATGCAAGAAAGCTGCAGTTCAGAATGTTGCATGTGTGATAAGGAGCGCACAAGAGGAATTATTGTGCGCTCGCACAAGAGGAATATCATCAAATAATGAGGGATAGGATTTTGTCCTTAATCGGTGTTAGATTGGCTACATGATCTATGAGTGCTGAGGGATAATCTCTGCGCTTCTTCGTGCAGAACCTTAGAAGGTTCCTTTCAGTGACCATGATGGTTTTAATTTGGCGGGTGTTAAGTGATGCGTAGACGCATGCTTTGTATTAGATTATCGGTCTCATGAAGGTTTCATAGGTGTGCAATGGTATTTTAGTTGACGTTTTGCACATTTTACCGGTAAGTGCTGCCGTCTAGAAGTGTAGGAGTCTAGACCTCTTTCTTACTCTCTCTAGAGTGTTTTGTATGTCGCTTTTCCAGTTGAGAGTCCTGCTCAAATGAACTCCTAAATAGGAAACCGAGTGTCTGAGAATAAGGACTTCTCCCAGCAATGTTCTCCGGCCGTGGATATCACGGCAGTGGAGATATTTAAATAGTATAAGTTGGGTTTTGGAGGCAGTGACGTCAGCATACAGAAGTACGGTTTCCGATCTATACTGAGGGCGTGGGATGTCACATTGAACCTTGGAGTACTCCAGCTTGTGGAGTGAATGATAAGGATAAAGTGTTGCCATATTTGATCCGTATCGTCCGATTAGAGAGATAGGAATTTATTAATTTAACGAAAAATGTAGGGAGCCCCGCAAGATGAAGTTTTTCGACCAGGCCTGTGTGTCAGACCTGGTCGAACACCTTCTGGATGTCTGGGAAAATGTCTATGACGTATTTTCTTTGGTTGATTGTGAAATAAAAGTTGTTGCTTCAGCCAATGCATTTCACTTGAAATATCCAGCCCTGAATTTGAATTTTTGAGTCTTTTTTTAAGGATCCTCTCGTAGACTTGGTGGGAACTCTGTAAGGTGCTCTGTTGGGAACTGGGTCTATACGAGCTTTAATGTTCACTTCCATGCAGGTTCTTATATGGATTGGTTAAGGTATTCTGTGACATTGTCAATTTTTAGGTTTGTTTTTAGTGAGATAGTTATTTCTAATTTATTAGTTAGAAATTCTCTGAAAGGTTTTCAGTTTGTGGATTTGTTAGGTAATGTAGCAGATGGTGTTTTATGAAGGATTTTTAAACTTACTTTTGTGTATATTAATAATTAATTAATAGAAAGGTAGCAAAGTCTACTAAAAATCATATACATGATATTCACAAAAACCGTTAACAATACATTAACAGATGCATTCAATGCTGCATAACCAAGAGAGCAAACTAGCTTCAGAAGTGAATTCAGTATTTTGAATTATATCCTAAGACGGGTCTTAGATTTTATATATTCCAAGGCAGTAATAAAACTTTTGCCCAACAAAGCCATAAACATGCCGTATATAAAAACTTTAGCAAATATATACAGACTAACAAAAGCTAACAGTTAGTTTTATTTAGTTTTGTTCTATTACGAATGCCTTCATTGGTTTTATTATTTTTGAGTGAGAGACCCAGCATCTGTCGTTCCATAGCTCTCTGAGTTTTTCTGATCTTCTCCATGTTTATTTGAGTGAATGCCCAGGTTTGAACTCCATATGTAAGTACAGCTAGGATACAGGAATTAAACACTTTGGGTCGCAGTATCTAAGGTATATTTTTACTTTTAAGTACGTATAGGAGTCTTCCGAATGCTGCCCATCCATTTTTACACATCTGCTTATTTCGGTAGTCTGATTTTTATATAATCATCGTATTTAGTGCATTCCACGTGACGGCTATTAGTACTACATCATCTGCGTATCTAAGATGGTTCAAGTATCTTCCGTTAATAGGGATTCATTCCCTTATTTTCCCAGTTTATTGACTTAAAGATATCTTTTAGGGCAATATATATATATATATATATATATATATATATATATATATATATATATATATATATACATTATATATATATATTATATATATATATATATATATATAACACTGTTTTTGATGGGTTAGAGTCAATAAAAGGGGCTATTTGTTGACTATGTTTTACTCGAGCTTTCAATTGTGATTACAATTTTTATCAAGAGCTTCTAAAAAATACAAAATGTCTTACAAAGTTGAACTAGAAATAAAAATTTTTTTTGTTAACTCACCAAATAAAATTAGTTTTTTATATAAAACTACTGCTTACATATTAAATATAAAAAATTATTAATAAAAAATGTCTTATTCTAATAAATGTTTCTCTGAAAAATTTAGATGAAGTTTCTTAAGAAAAAAAATTGAATTTATAAACAAAAATAGAATAGCTACAACCAGCCTAAATGTCATAAATACTAACTTAAAAATTTTTATTTTTGACATATTGTCAAAAATAAAATTTTGTTTAAAAAAATTCTTCTTTGTTTAGTAACAAAAAAGAAGAAGATTTATTCACCATTGATAGATGCCCGAAAAAATGTAACAAATACATGGAAAATTCAAAATGTTATCTATCAACGGTGAATAAATCTTCTTCTTTTTGTTACTAAACAAAGAAGAATTTTTTTAAACAAAATTTTATTTTTGACAATATGTCGAAAATAAAAATTTTTAAGTTAGTATTTATGACATTTAGGCAGGTTGTAGCTATTCTATTTTTGTTTATAAATTCAATTTTTTTTCTTAAGAAACTTCATCCAAATTTTTCACAGAAACATTTATTAGAATAAGACATTTTTTTATTAATATTTTTTGTATTTAATATGTAAGCAGTAGTTTTATATAAAAAACTAATTTTATTTGGTGAGTTAACAAAAAAATTTTTATTTCTAGTTCAACTTTGTAAGATATTTTGTATTTTTTAGAAGCTCTTGATAAAAATTGTAATCACAATTGAAAGCTCGAGTAAAAAATAGTCAACAAATAGCCCCTTTTATTGACTCCAACCCATCAAAAACAGTGTTATATTTTTTCCAAACGAGTCACAAGTACTTCTTTTTTCTTACTCTTATATATATATATATATATATATATATATATATATATATATATATATATATATATAATATATTTTAATAAAATTGGAAGATAATTAAATTAATCGCCAAACTGAGGGCTTTCTTTAACACATCTTAAACTTCAGTGGAGACTATTATTATTTTATAATTAGTTTAGTACTAATTTCAGCACTAAGCCTTCGATAAAAAGTATTAATTTTAATTAAACTATAAATTGCAAGGTTATAAATTACCTTTTGTACATCAAAACTAATCAAATAAAACATAAATGTAAACAAAATGATATTAGAATATATTTTAACATAACATACATATTCATTTCCTAAAATAAATCAATACCTTCATAATGTATTTTATGGAATTTAATAACACGGATACAAATAGGTTTTAGCATACCTCAATAAATGTAAAATTCCAATTTGAATTTTATGATCTAGTGATTGTTTTGAAAATTTATGTGCACCTACAAAACAATGGATGTGGGAAGTAACACGGTTTATGAGCATTTTTCAAATACAAAACAATCTTTCTATTTTTTTATATAGAATACTACGTAACTGGTTCTGTAAACATAAGTGAAATGTATGGAAAATTAAGCCCAAGTATTTGGAAATATGGAAAATAAATGGTAAAACTTTTATTAAAGGAGGTAAAGCAGATATTCATATTAAGAATACTGGTGCACTCTTTTATTAAAAAATAGTTTCGCGTAAAAAAAGAAGTATGTTTATCATAACCAATTTCTGTTCTTTTAACGTCGGTCTAAGAAATGCAGCATAAGTTTTAAGCACAGTAAGATTTGAATTGCGAATTAAATAATTTACAATAATACTGCGACTTACGCTACCCCGACTTACGCGAACCCTGAGTTAACAGCCCAGGCTGTGGGGAAAATGTACTCTCTAATCCAGGAATTTATGTAATGTGGCCAAGGTTATAAAGTGCAACCTCAGGAGCAATCCCCCAGTTTATTCAACAAAAAATTTTTGGTTATTGTTTATTTATGAGCGTGTATAGGTGCAAGTATTTTTTGAGTTTTTTTCATTTTTTGCCTAAAGTAAGTATTGTAATGGGTAATTTCTGTATAGATTATGAAAGTAGTCTAAAACACCTTCAATTTGAGCCAGTATACCTTCAATTTAATATATTTGTTATTGCAAAAATGAAAAATGAAGGTCAAAATTACAAAACGGAATATTTATTGCAATTTTTTTTTATTTATTTCAAATGTGACATTCAAGCCTATAAAATTACGAATGGAATGAGCCGTAGTGGGTAGGGATGGGAAAAACCTACCGGTTTTAAGCGAAAACCGGTTTTTTTACTTCGAAATAACCGGTTTTATCGGTTGTTTTTTTGTCCCGGTTATAACCGGTTTTTTATTTTTAAAGTAAAAACCGGTTATTAGGTTTTTACAGTGATTAGGATTAGGTTAGGTATTATTTTGGATCCCCCAATCATAATTATTATTCTCAAGTAATTATTCCAAACAAAACTAAAATTCAATTTTTATTTTATTTTATAAATACAGAAGCAAACTGAAAGTGCAAGCTCACATCAGCCAGAAACAATTAAATTTTATTATAGTATTTCGTTGAAAAAGTATTTGTAATCATAATATTTTTACATAAGAAGTGATCTGGTATTTATATACATCATCTATTTTTCACACTTGACTCTTGACATTGAAAGTGGGTGAATGGCTTTTTCTGATTACCAAAAATAATGACTATGAATATCGAATTACCGATTACGAATACGAATCTCCAAGGATTTCCCTACGTTTTCAAAACGATTTATACCCATACCGGAAGTCGTAAATGAGTTAAAAGTAATACATGATAATTTTTTTTTGATGGTAGTAAAAATAAAAGATGAATTGCATTATCCAATTTATTTTTAAGTAAAATATTTATGTTGATATTATTTTCTTTAAATCCCATTTGAAAGAGTCTGGGAAATTTTTGTTGGGGAATTTTTTTCTCACAAAACACAAAAAATTGTGTTGTATTTACATTGATATTGATGTTCTTTCGATAGTACTAATTTTGATCATATTGATATCGAGTCGAATGTAGTATCGCAAACTAAAGTGCATTGTAAATGTAACTTTCTAATCTATTGGATTAAAAAAACCGAAAACCGGTTTTTGCAAAAACCGGTTTTTTGGCCGGTTATAACTGCCAGGTTAAACCGTAAGCAAAAAAAAAACCGGTATAACCGAAAACCGGTGTTTTGTCAAAACCGCCATCCCTATTAGTGGGCCTAGATCACTTAATTTGTTGTTGAGATACGTTAATTAGTTTATCACACGAACCTTCAACTTTGAATGCTTATAGGATTGCCAAAAAAATGGTAGAGGCTAATTTTCTTGTTTCATTCTCTTTCTAAAGCCATAAATTTTTATAAGCCACTGGAAAATAATAAAAAAAAATTAGCCCGTTAAAACAATTATTTATGAAGTTGTAGAATTGCAGTTATAAAAATTTACAGCTGCAGCTCCCCCTATGTACCCTACAAATTTCTAATTTGCAGATTATTGTAGCTATATTGTTTAAGACAAAGATTAAAAAAAAGTTTTCTACGACCAATAGGAGCCGAGTTGGCATATTTTTTTTTTAAATCACAGAGGTTTTATTAATAACAATTAAGAAACAAATGTTTTATCATTATACTACTTAAAAACCTATATTTTTAAGTATTTGTATTCTCCTTAAATTAAAATCTTTATTTATTGTTAAAAAGTTTACCTTTTTTCAATGTAGCATCGAAAGCGCATGTGACAAACATTGCGGATGCCGTAAGCACAACCTTAAATATACGAGAATGTGCGAAAATTGTAATGGAGAAAGTTATGAAAATTGTCCTACTGCTGAATATGAACTACATGACGCAGGAAAAGAATGTGAGAGTGAGATGGATGTTTTGGATAAATTGTTATATGATTCTGAGGAAGTTGTTCAACCTACTAAAAAAAAGAAAAATAAATAAAAACTAAGCATATTTCAGATTTTATAAATATTGAATCTCATTTTAAAACCATATAAATAAATTGCAATTATTTTACTGTTGATATCTTTGTTTTACTAATTTATTCCTTCTATTAAAGTAATTCGCAATTTAAGATGTACGTATACAGGATGTATATTTTAATTTATTAAACCAATAATTTAATTTCTCATGAAATTGTACTAAAAATCTAGTGTGATCAGAAGTTTTTAAAATCAATTTTTTTGAGTTTGTTTTGGAAAATAGATTGATTTTAAATAGAAATTTTAATCATTTAAACTTTAACAAAATTTTTCACTGATAAAAAATTACACGGCGAAACAGAGTAAGAATGTAAAAAAAAAAGATAAATACTGAAATAATAGTAGTCTATATTTTAGAATATTATTTTTTTTAGAAATGGGGATGTTTCATGGGTATTGTAAAAGTAAAAAAATTGAAAAAAAAATAAATAATAAAAAATTTTTTTAAGGAGTTTGGGGGTGGAGGTGATTTTTTTAAGGGTGACAGTATTCCAGATGTTATTATTTCGACGAGCAACCCCAGATTAAAAAAATTATAGAAATCGGTTTATTTTTGACAGAGATATTGCAAATTTTTCCGAGCGTCGCCAGATTCGTTTCTTAACTGTTATTAATAAAGCCTCTGTGATTTTTTTTAAATTATGCTAAATCGGCTCCTATTGGTCGTAGATCACCAGAAGATCTGGAATAAATAATCATGAATAGGCTAGGCATGTTAAGTACGGAATATGGTTTGAAAATAAATATGCAGAAAACCAAAGTAATGATCATCGATAGAATTAGAAACAGGTAGGATCATGGCAGGTTACGAAGTGGTCGAGCAATTTAATTACTTAGGCTCCGGTATTAATAAAAGTGGAGGATGCGAAGACGAGATCCGTCGACACATTACAATGGACAGATCGGCAACAGCTAAACTTTGTAAAACAAAAATTTGAAAGAACACTGACATCACAAAAAACACAAAATTACGCCTTGTTCGAGCATTGATATTTCATATCGTAACCTATGCTTCAGAAACTTGGAAAGTAAAAAAGCTGATTCAAAGCGTATAATGGCATTTGAAATGTGGGTCTACCGTAAAATGTTGCGCATACCATGGACCGCCCATCGCACAAATAACTCAATTGTAGCAAAACTTAACATATAAACTAGACTCATCATAACTATCAACCAAAATATACTGAGATATTTTGTACATATAACTAGAAGAAGAAGAATAAAATCAATCAAAAGAGAACATTGGGCCAAATTCACTTGCGACATGGACTACGACCTATATAGTGCCCAAACGAAAGTATGGAAAATGCTCCGCAACACGAAAAAACCAGTTAACGAGTTCGAGCAGACCAAAGGAGTACCTATAGAGACATGGCAACAGCATTTTAAAGAGCTATATGATGCTGAAGAAACGCTGAATATAAACGAAGGTGAAACAGATGTGAGTGCTACAATCAATGACGAAGAAGTAGAAGCAAAGTTCAAAAAGCTAAAAAACAGAAAGTCACCGGGAACGGATGGTATACCCAATGAACTTTTAAAATATGGAGGCCCGGAACTTGCAAGTAAACTGTCACAACTATTTAACAAAATATTAAACAAAACAGAAACACCAGAGGAATAGCATAATAGTATCACAATCCCCATATTTAAACAAGGACAAAAAACCTGCCCACAAAACTATAGAGGAATAACCCTCTTAAATACAACAATGAAACTTTTCACGGGTATTCTCAAGGACAAATTGGAAAAGCAAATCACTAATGCTGAAGAACAACAAGGTTTTACAAAAGGGCGGTCTATAACAGACGCAGTATTTATAATAAAACAAATAAAAGAAAAAGCTATAGAGTTCGGCATGCCAGCGTATATTTGCTTCATTGATTTGACGAAGGCATTTGACAGAGTTCGCCTGGGAGACATTCTAAATATATTAATATAAAATGAAACATCGACCAGTATAACAAAGATACTCCATAAACTAAATAACAACAACGTAACCAAAGTTAGAGCAGGAGACGAATTCACTGAAAATATCCCAACACCGGGAGGAATTAGACAAGGCGACAGTTTAAGCCCTTCTTGTTTAATCTTCTCATGGGTAAAATTATCAACAAAGTAACATCTCTTAATCTCGGATATAGAATGGACAACAAAAGAATTGGTATGGTGTGTTACACAGACGATGCAGCAATTATTGCTGAATCAGAAGATGATCTCCAAAGGCAGCTCTTTCAGTTCTTTCAAACAAGCCGACTACTAAATATGAACATCTCTACCAACAAAACTAAATGTATGACAATAGCAAAAGATCCGCTCAGATGTAAGTTAGTGGTTGAGGACAACCCCATAGAACAGGTGATGCAATTCAGATATCTGGGCATGGATATATCAAGCACCCACCACCCAGTAAAGGACCTGAGGAGTCAGATCAACAAAGCATCTGCACTGTCAGGAAGTCTGCGGGAGATAGTCTGGTCAAATCCGTATATGCGCACAGATAGTAAAATTAGAATCTATAAGACTTGCATACGACCGATCATGACATATGGCATAGAAGTGCGCGAAGATACCAACAAAACGAAACAGATGCTAAGGGTTGCCGAAATGAAAACCCTAAGAACAATAATGGGAAAACAAGAAGAGACAGAGCGAGAAATACAAACATTAGAGAGCAGTGCAAAATTCAAGATATTGTAAGATGGGGAAGGCAGCGCAAGAGGATGTGGTACAGCCATGTAAGACGAATGGATGAGAATAGACTCCCAAAAATTGCCCTAGAAAACAATCCGCCCGGTTCAAGACCCCCCGGAAGACCACCTAAAAGATGGAGGGATAGTTGGCAGTCTACCTCCCAAGAAATTAACCAGAGGCAGCTTCAGAATTAAACAGATCGAAAGATCTACAAAAAGTAGAAGAAGATAACTAGTAGAAGAGAAGGCATGGAGCGAATGATAGTTGAACGTAACGTAGTGGGTAAAAGATCAAGAGGAAAATTTCCAGTACGATGGTCGGACCAAATAAAACCATTCTCCGAATCAAAACAACACGCATAAGAGAGAGATAATTGGACAGAAATAGTCAAATTAATTACATGATGCCACTACATCCTTACGAAGAAGAAAAGATTTAGGAGGAAGATATCAAGTCTATGGGCAGTGTAGACCATCACGACCAACTAAGGCAATGTTACGGTTTCGACAGAAGATCTAATAAATATTGGCATCGACTTTTTTGGGCATTACAAATAAACTTTGTAAATAGTTTCGTTATAGCTAAAAAACTATTAGAGCTACCTCCAAAAAATTTGTTGGATTTTCGTAGAGACCTTACTAGTAGCCTCTGTTTTTCTTCCCTCCACAGAACAAACAAGGCCACAAAGGAAAATGAACGATGGCATAATTTTAGCATTTCTTCGGAAATAAGATTCTTCAATAGAGAAAATTACTGGAGAAAAATTTGTTGATCGAAGGAGAAGATGTGAATTCTGTATTATGTAAGTAAAATACAATCTACACCGATAAATATATTAATAATACTATTATTATATAATAATAGTATTATATATAATATTATATATATTGTTATGATATGTAAAAACGAGAAAAATATTGGTTTGTTTAAAATATTTCAAAATTCAAAAACATCGGATCGGAGATATCGCTAATCAATAAAAGACTGGTAAAAGAATTAAATTTGGACAGATTTGTGTATAAGATTCCTAGGGTTGATTTAGTGGGTGCAAACAATAAAAATTTGACGACAGTAAACGAAGGTTTGGGAGTACAGATAAGAGTGGGAGACAAATTCCATATTATGAAATGTGTGGTGATTGAAGATTTAAATCATGATATGATAGCGGGAATTGATGAATTGAGGAAAAAAGATATCACCATAAATTTTTCGGAAAATAAACTGGAAATCAGAGCAGAACCAGACAACACAGAAGAAGAAAAGCAAACAAATAGGAAAACAAATTCTGGAAGGATCAATGCACAGGAAAAACGCAAAGAAATCGATATGACTGTGGAGGATAAACCGAAAGTACAAGAACAAAATCTAACAGAAAAGAAAAAAAGAAGAAAGAAAAAGAAGAAGAGTTCGAAAAGAAAGCAGGAAAATAAGATGGAGACAAGAGAAAAACAAGAAATAGAAGGTACAGAAGAATTATCGGCAACCGACGATAAAACAGAATGGAAGCAGGAAGAAAAAGAAGGTATCATCAGAGAAATGAAAGGAATAGAAACATGGTGCTCGGAATACCAAAGGGAATTAGAGGATAAAAAGAAAACAGAAGAAAAAATGGCACTGATGGACGAGAATCCAGAATTTTGTGAAGAAATACTATGGGCAGTGAACACATGTGAACAAAGGGAGGATGAAAGAAAAATAAATTGTGGAGAAAACATGGGAAAGAAGATAGAGAAGATTTTTGGAAACCATGGAGATCTTGTTAATGAAGTAAACCGAGTGGCTAAAAATTATGAACTTTCTTTTAAGGGAAAATACTTGGAAAAATTTAAAACGGAAATATATCCAATCCCGTATAAAGACAGGCAATATACGGGGTATTTTAACATTCCCGACATTTATCAGTATCATAAGTAGATTTTAATAACATAGTGAAATAATTTGATCCTAGAAAACTTTTGTCATTTTTAAAATTTAACAAAGAGTTTTCGGCAGATCAAATGGCGGGGATTTGTTATGATATGTAAAAACGAGAAAAATATTGGTTTGTTTAAAATATTTCAAAATTCAAAAACATTAAAATAATTCAGATAATTAGGATAATACCCAACAAACATTTCGAAGAAGGAAAATATTTAAATTTTTGGATTACCTGTATTAAACAAAATGTAAGCTAAGCATAAAATTATTTCCTTTGTTATACTATACTTGAGTGACCCGCATAATTTTAAGTGAAATCCCAAAGACAATTGAACCGGGTTTTTCCAAATACATTAACGCAGCGATTAAAGACAATAGAAGAGGTTTTAGAAAGAGGTTTTTGTTAGTTTTTAAGAATTATAGAAAAATATTATTTGTAAATAAGTTTTAGGAAATTTTATAATTATAGGTAAAAATTTGTTTGTTATCGGAATGAAAGAATGGGGAATTGTGACGAGTTTTGATTGGCGGAGATTAAAAAAGGTGGGAGGTATGTAGGAATGAAAGTTTAGCTAGATTTCGGAGTGAAAAAAGATAGTTAGTTGGTTTCCAAGGGTGCAAGGCGAACGGCCGTTGTTCTCGGGTAGTTTCCCAGAGGTAGGAAGCAGTAGCAGTGAAAGTTTGTGAGTTTTCGTGTAGTTAGTGTATCTGACAGAAGCTGATCCAGTAAAATATTGTAAGTCATATTTTTCTACTTATATTCCAAGAGTCACTGTTCAGGCCAACGAGAGATTCAGTTTATCGTAAAGAAAAGATATTCCAAGAGTCATTTTTCACTCAGGCCAACGAGAGATTCAGTTTATTGAGAGAAGAAGAAGCTAGCATAATTTGAACGATTCGTGCATTTGAAGGAGATCATTAAGGACGAGATACTTGCAATAATTTATTGTAAGATTGCTGATTACTTAGGGAGCGGCCACGAGTAAATAGTATAGTCTACAAATAACAAGGATTTGGACCACTCATCATCAGAGAGAGATAGTTTTGTTTTCTGCAGTTTTTCTTTCATTGATAACACAATTTTTTACACTTAATTTAGAAAGGATATAAATATTTTGATTAGGAGATTTAGAGTAATACTTGGATTTTGAGATTTCAACTAATATTGTTTGTACCATTAATTTTGATTGTTCACGTACGTAGAACAAAATTTTGAGAATCATTATATGAGATTTTGTTTATTGAAAACTTTTGAGTGTGAATTATTTCATTATTTTTTATTTCAATATATAGTGTTAGATCATATGTGTTTTTTATTATTCCGGTATTCTTTGGACCTTACCTTTCACATGTAATAGCATAGATATTGAAGCACGAATTTAACCCTGAGATAAAAGAATTAAAAATTGTGATAGAGTCATAATCATATCATTTAAATAATTTTAATTAATCAAAAAAATTAATTAGCTAATTATTGCTTGGCGCACCAAGACTTTAAATATCACAATAATATATATATATATATATATATATATATATATATATATATATATAATATATATATACATACATATATATATAATATATAATATATAATATTATAATAATAATATATATAATATTATAATAATATAATATTATAATAATAATATATATAATATTGAAATAATTTACAGGGAGAGCAAAGACAAAATTGTATAAAGGTCAGAACTTGTATTGAATTGTATAAAAATCAAGTTTTTCTTCAAATAGTCAAATAATCAAATAAAAATGAAATAACTTCTGCATCTAAATTGAAAATTTTTAAATTTTATTATTAATAAATATTTCAGAATTATTACATTAATTATTGGTCGTGGAGAAAGGCCCCTTTTATCTATGTCTTCTGAATTCGAAACGATCGCCATAAAAAACTATTTGTTTTTATTTACGGCTTCAAATTGTAGTCTTCTACTAATTTCGTGTTAGAAACCCACAAATTGTTAGGTCATAGGCCAAATATTTGATATTCACTATTTTACTCCCATTTACTCCTATTAAACACGCTAAACAAATCTGCATACATACATAGTAGAATAGGAACTTGATCGATGCTTAATGTTGAAACATATTTTACGGAGGTTGAAATGGTTTGATATATTGCATACGAGCGCCGCTCTAGATATTTTACAAACACGTATCCATATATCATCTTCAAATCAATAACATCTAATATAAATTTCTGAAATTTCAACGAAAAAAAAGCAATAAGTAGATATACCGTGTGTAATAGTCAGAAGTAGTATTAGTCAGAAGATAACTTGTTCCTAAAAAAACGTGCTATTATTCCCTCATGGTAAATAGACGCGAAAAGAACTTTTCAGTGTGCACTTTCCTAAGTCTGAATCAAAACTTTAGATACATGACACCAGACTCGACTGGACTATAAAATTTATAATTTTAGAGAAAACCGGCATATTTTAAAAGAAGTAGTAAACCATTACAAAATAAAATGGGCAATAAGCTAATTTAGGCGATATAAATTGCTGAAGGTACTTAAATACTTCTATTTAAAGGACATGACCTTGGGTACAGACAAAAAGCATGGAAGCTCTTAAGGTTGGTTTTTATACTCAAACCTCTGATGCTGATATGAGTTGAGATTCTACTACCAATTACTAATAAGCATATTAGCTATGTGGCACTACATGGGGGCCCTGAGCCTCTGTACTCAGATCATCCGTTCTCGGACTTGTATACTGGGTGGCTGAATATGCTTCCATGGTATAGCTCAATAGCAAACACACGAAGGTTATTGACACCTAATTAAACTAGACAATGCGAATGATCTCAGGTACAATTAGACCTACACTGAACTGTTGGCTTCACATTCTGAGTCACATTCCACCGAAAAAACTGCGAAGAAGTCAGTTTCTTCTCACACAATATCGAAAAATCGAGGCTAACCATCACCTACCGATCCATCATTATAAGCTTGATATCGAAATTAACAGACTGCGCTCCAGATATTGTCCATTGTTAAGTGCCAACTCCTTACGTCAGGAACTGCTAGAATTAAACGGACATTTGTTCAATTAATTAGGATGGCAATCTTTCCACTATTTAGAACGTACAAAGTCATATAATTACTTTCAACTTGACGGACCACCCTTTGGTGTAAGAAAAAAGAACACAAGCAGTTTAAACAATACGTAATTTAATAATTGAATGTTAATATCTAGCCAAAGTTTTAGCTCAAGTTCTTTTATTGAAACCGCCGATTACTGTCCACCATACACTGATCTGCAACACACTACACGACCACTGAGATAGTTAAAATGTTACTAATAATGATCCCTTCAACTAAGCATGTTTTCTTCAATATTAATATACTTCATTAAGAATGGGCGGTCAGCTTTTAACTATAAGCTATGTAACAATAACTAGGTATACTCAATACGCGAGAGTCTAAACTCTTAAACCAGAAATGCGTCGAAATTTCTGATTCTCAATGCCTATTGCCAAAGAGGTTTTCGGGGGACAACTTCGATATTTATATACAGAGGTAGGTAAAACCCACCTTTTGAATTATTTCTAATAGAAAAATTTTGGGAATTGGTAGGAGAAAGTTAATCTGTGGGTAAAAATATCCTTTGAATACATTATCGGCTTTCATGAGAATTTGCTGTAGAATTTACCTCGGTAGATTTTAAGACGTGTAAGTTAATTGCTACAATGGCATAGCAACACTTGGATACATTTCTTACAGCAATTTATCCAGGAACATTTCAACCTCACCAACGCTTGGAGAAGACAATGGGAGAGCTACTCACCACAGGAAGCACACCAAATGGCCTGTATCGATCAGAAACCGCCAAGCTTTGAACTGACTTGCAATACATGGACAACGCTAAACAGAATAAGAACATTTGAGGGTATACAAGGCAACTATCGAACACGGTGATTAATTTAATCTTGCCCAAGTACTTCAACTACCAAGTCATCTCTACATTTCCGTCAGACCGGGAGACCATTCTGTCTCCGGCTTCTTCACAATATGTAGCTTCGCCATATAAATTTTAAAGTGTTTGTTTGTCTTAGTGTAGTGTATTTTGTATTGTTATGTCCAGTTTTTACATTTATGACATTCTACTATGTCGGATAGTCCACAATTGACGAAATGCCCCTGAAGATGATCTATTGATTGAAAGTACTTGGGCAAGATTAAATTAATCACCGTGTTCGATAGTTGCCTTGTATACCCTCAAAGTTTAATTATTCGAACATTCAACCTTATATAGAATAAGAACAAGCAGCGGTAGATGTGCTGACAGCTTATATAGATGGCCAAAAGCCCTTACTCCTTAGTGTGACTGTGAACGATAAACCATCCGTCACATTGTTGAAGAATGCCCCGAAGGCGATTTCCTGTCTCCTGTCTGAGTTTTTGATGAGTTCCTGAATGCGACCTAAAATGTTTTACACTATATTAATAATACATTACATGTTCGTTTGTAATACTTCATGTAACGTTTTATATTGATTTTTAATTATGTGCTCTTATTGTATGTCATATGTATGCGTGACAGTATGCGTATCGAGCAGCACTCTCTATGGAAGCAACAGTACTTCATCTCGTACAGAGGGTGGAGTACGTTCTGAAAAACGAAGCTAAGTGCATTTCTAAATATAGAATGAGCATTCGACAACACCTCTTACAAACCAATTAAAAGGATGATTCGTCTAAAAGAAATAGATGAAACAGACAAGATAGTGAAAGACTGATAGTTAAACTCAGCAATGATAAACATGTAGTACTGGGCTATGCGAATGACCTTGTCGTGTTAACCCACGGCATTTTCACTGGCACAGTCAGAGATATAATGAGGCTCTGACATTTGCCCATGAGAGGGATGGAAAGAGAGAATACTTCATTCAATCTGATGAGTTATGTTTGGTACACAGACAAGTCCTAAATCGCAGGAGAGTCTGGTACCAAAATATTTAGTAGTGATGGAAATTTAAACATTTCTGTTTCACTGGAAACAGATACCTCTGTATTTCACGCAGAGATTTAATTAGGATAAATGATATTTTGAACTGTACAAAAGGTCATCACAAGGTCATCTGGAAGTAGGTCAAATTCAATTCCCTATTAAAAATTGTATAAAATATCTCGGTACTTATTTAGACAGAAAACTTCTATGGAAGGATCAAATTCATCAAGTCATAAAAAAGTCTGAAAATGCAATGAACATTCTAAGAGCCTTTTGTAGAACTAACTGGGGCGCTGATCCAAATGTAGCACTTTTATTTTACCGCACAATGATTCGTCCCATTTTCGATTACAGTTGTCATTTGTATGGAACTGCCGCAAACACACATTTAAATAAATTAGAAATACAAAAAAATAAATGCCTTCGGCTTTGTCTTGGATATTTGACTTCTACACCTGTTAATATAATGGAAGTTGAGGCGATAGAACCACCTCTGAAATTTCGACGGGAGTTTTTAAGTGATAAATTCATTACTAGAGCCATAGGGAAAAATACTAACTATCTACAGGATATTCATATTTTATCAATTTTAGATCTAACTCATAAATATTGGACAAAGAAAAAATGTTCTCTTCTGGTAAATAGTTACTTGAGGATATCTCAATACCGACATACTTTCTATACGTATGAAAACCAAGTTTCACCTATATATTCCCATATATTAGAAGAGCTTTTCTCAAAACATATTAATACCTTTTTTATGGAGAGTAATTTAAATCCAGTCGCTTTTCAATCATTTACACGGCATAAATGGCCAAATTATCAGTTTTACTTTACAGACGGATCTAAAGTACAAAACAAAGTAGGATGTGCATTAATTAATACTCAAAGTGGATTTAAAAAATTATTGAAATTGCCAGCTGAATCATCGATATACACTGCTGAAATGACAGCGATTCTTCTTGCATTAAGGCATATACATAGTAACGAACCCTACAACTGCATAATATTTACAGACAGTAAGAGTGTAGTCGACAGACTAACAAACGTACATAGGTCCAAACAACTAAATCATATAGAACTAGAAATAATGACTATTTACAATAAAATTACAAATTTAGGGAAAAACATTATTATATCATGGATAAAGGGACACGCGGGCATTAAGGGCAATGAAATAGCAGATAGCCTAGCCAAATCCGCCCTAGACATAGGCGAGGAAGCCCCCTTGAACTTACTCCCTATTTCAGACATTGATATAATTAGTAAACGACATCAAAAAGAAAAATGGCAAACATATTATCAAAACACGAGAACTGGAAATAATTACAAACAAATGCAGCCTGAAATACCCATAAAAAGATGGTTTCATACTCTATCAAACCGCCATTTCATAAGGGTTATAAACAGATTAAGATCTAATCATGCTCTTACCCCCCTTCATATGTACAAGTTGGGTCTCGCGGAGTCACCTAATTGCAAGTGCGGAAAAGAAGGTAACCTATTACATATTTTCCTTGAATGTTCCCACGAATCAGTAAACATAAACAAATTTTATGATAATCTTATTATATTAAAAATTCCACTTCCCGTCTACCTAAACAATTTGATTTTCTCTAGAGATATCAATATATTAAAAACGATTTACGAACATATCAAAAACTGTAAATATAAATTGTAGCTTAAAACTAACCCTTATATATAAGTAAATATTGTAATATTGTATTATAGCAGAAAAAAAATATATATATAAAAAAACAAATTTAAAAAAAATAAAAAAAAAAAATTATAAAAAAAAAATAAAAAAATATAAAAAAAAAATAAATAAAAAAAAAATAATAAAAAAAAAAAAAAAAAAATAAATAAATAGGAAGATGTAAACCTCCGAGATGTTGAATCGGGTTATGTCTTAGCGCAGGAAAAAAAAAAAAAAAAAAAAAAAAAAAAAAAAAAAAATTGTAATTTATTAAAAATATATTATGTATATTATTAAAAATTGCATGTTATATTGTACGGATGATTGTATGTTTATTCTCTTGATTGTAAAAAATTCCTCTGATTGTTAAAATTGTTTGTCTTTAAATTTGTCTGGCTAATTGGCTCGGCCAAGGCCATCAAACTAATTTAAAAAAAAAAAAAAAAAAACTGTACAAAAGAAATTAAAATAAGATCTTTCAAACTAAAGCAGATCAATATATGCACACAAACCATGAAGGCTCTTATTAGCTCTAAGGTAGGTGTACTCTAGGCTAATGTAGGGATGCCGAGAGGAACTCCTTAGAGTGGCGGAACATAACAGTGTCACAGTGATAAGAGTTTCAGATCACCTGATAACACACGACGAAAGAGCTACTGAAATTGCTAAAAGGGCGTCAGCTGTAAAATATTTCCGTTCAAAGCCGTCTGCGGGAATTTAAAAAAGCATCGCCTATGACCAAGCTTGGATACGAAGACAACATATCTCCCAGTGGAAAATTTTACCTAGTCGAGCACATGGCAAAATGTATAATGGACAGACACATACTAATAGGGCTAAAGTACTGCGGCAAACAAGCACGAATCAGCTCAGAGTCATAAGAAGCTTCGTTATTGGAGTATGCAATGGGACAATTTCATTAAGCTCCAGACTCAACAGCATAGGACCTAAAAGAGTGAACGATTAGCATAACTCCAAAACATTAGATACCATAAACACTTTTCGAAAAATTTCTCCGAAAACATATTTTACTCATCCTCTATACTTGTACGAGCTATAACAGGGTTTCAGAATTCTGTAGTGGGTACCATGAGTGAATGGAAGATGTAAAATAAAATAACGGGCTGACTGATTCCCAAAAAAATCAGATGTTTTAAATTAAATGCTAAAACAGTCACTGAGCTTATATCTGACTATCCTAAAGGGCGTTTATCGTACTCCAGTCCATTTAGAAATATTATATGGGATATATGGCATATAATATTTAGGCATATTATTAGTTTGTCTTGTTAATATAAAATAAAACTAAACTTTTAAGCAATTACTTCAGTTAGATAATTATAATATATTGATTTAAATTAGAAAATTAAAATATATATTAAAATATATACGAGTTATAAAATTATTTAAAACTTGAGCCTCTTCATTTAATGATCCATCAAACACCCTACTTAAAATATTCGCAATCCTAGACAGAAATATGATACTAGTATCTTTATCAATGAATGAATTAAGAGATGAATATAGTTCATTTTTTTATTTGTTTACTGCTTCAATTAAAGTTAAACTGGTATTCTCTATAGCTGAATCATACAACTTGGTATAAAATCAAAGTTTGAGTTTATGTATGAAAGTTGTACTATTTGATTTTTTAACAATTCTTTGGAATGTGTAAGAGGTTCGGAAGAACCATCAGCTAATTCCATTATCACTGGCCTTAATTGTGCAAAATCTTCTGCATAAAACATTGCAGCCACTAACTAAGTTTCCCATATAGTAACACTAAGTTTTGGTGGAAGAGGAAGATTAGGCAAGTGGTCTCTATAAAACTTTGTTCTTTAAGGTGTGTTAAAATATATGTTTTTCATATTTAAAAATAAATTATTATAATAAAAAGTAAAAATGTATTATTTGAACCTATTATCGAAAACGTAGTATCGAGACCCAGGCACAAATATCAACTTTACTGTTGATCAACTGTTCAAAGAGGCACCAATCTCAGAATTCGTTAAACTTTAGAAACTTAGATGACCAGGTCACATATAGAGAATGGAGTCCGAAAGATTGCCAAAAAAAACCCTATATAGTAAAATGCAGGGCGCAGAATTATAAGAAACGCCACGGAAAAGATAAGAGGATGAAGTGGCAACGGACGCGCAAAATTTGCGAGATCTGAAAACCTGGAGAAGATCAACGCAGGAGCAACAAGGTTAAAGGCATAGTTTTAAAAAGACCAAGGCTCGATATTTTCGCTGTAGCCGAAGAGAAAAGCAAATTGTATAAAAAACAGCAAATTGTTTGTTGGGAACAGCTAAAGAAAGAAAAACTTTAGCTAAACTGTCTTGCAAAGCCTTGAACCTGTTAATACGTTGGTTTTTTTTAACTGCTTGGTAGCAAATCAATGCTATTTACAAGCTTGCTTATATTTAAGAGCTCCGAATATACTTAAGCTTCTTTTACTCGGAGCATTCCATTTGCAGTATTTTCGAAGAAACATGCTGAATAGTCACCCAAGACTTGAATTGCAAAGAAATAGCAAAGAGGTTCAAAAATGGCTGGATCAACAAAAATATATTTAGTACTTAACTCTAAGGACGTCTAGACTATTAAAAATTTGTTTTGTATCGAATAACCTATACATAAAAAAATATTTGTATAGGCACTAGAAGAGTAAAATAAAGGCATTAAGATGAACGGCGTACAAAAAAGTAATCTTCTATTCAGATGATACTGGTATACTATCCGATATCAAATATTTTCAGGTAATGCTCAATAGTTGTTTAAAAATGGAAGAATTAGAAAAGAGGCATGACATATTCAATATCCACAAGAAAATTCGTGAAGTTGCTGGCCTGTGTAATACGAAAGGCACTAATACTCCAGTTTTGCGTTAATCAATGATAACTTTTTTTGTATTATCTTCTAGACTCTAGTAGATAATGCAGAAAAAGTAATCATTGATTAACGAGAAATACTTGAAACATAGACTATATAACTGAATTGTTATAAGACAAGAGTCTAAACACACCAGGCAATGTATATCAAGAAGAATATGAAATTTTAAAATCTGCACTTCTTCATGATATATAATCAGACAAAACCAAAAAAGAAACTGCACAAACAATATCTTAGAACTCTTAGATCAGAACTCTTAAAAATAACACAAAAGGACCCTATTGGTGCTCTAGTTAAGCTTTTTAGTAATGTGTATACTGCTGGTGAATCTGGTGATCTTAGAAATGGTTGAAGGCTGTTTTTATAATAATTCAGAAGAAATAGGTGGCAAAAAGATGCGATGGCTACAGATTAATAATTAGTTTCGCATATTTAAAAAGCTGTCCGAGAACTTCACAGTCAAAAAAAAAAGTTAGGCAGGGTTGCATATTGTCACCGGCATTATTTAACATATACTTTGAAAATATCTTAAGAGAGGCCTTAGACAAATCAGAAGATAGGATTTTCCTAAATGGCCAACTTATTAACAACATTAGATATGCAGACGATACAGTGTTGCTGGCAGATAGTGCGCATGGGCTCCAAAGGATGATGGATAACGTTGTAGAAGCATGTAACAAATACGTCCTAAAACTTAAATGCAAGAAGACAAAAATAATAATCATTAGTAAGAACACCGGCATAAACGCCCAAATTAAAATTAACGATACACATAAAAAACGAAAAATAGGCTTATTTCGGCCACATCATGCGTAATGATAAATACCGACTTCTAAAGTTGATTCTACACGGTAAGATTGAGGGTAGGAGAGGCCATGGACGTAGACATATATTCTGGCTGGCCAATCTTAGAAAATGGACCGGTCTAACGTCAACTGATATATTTCGAGCTGCTATGAATAGAATAAGATGGGTCAATGTGGTCGCCGACATCTCTAGAAGATAGGCACATTTAGAAGAAGGATCTGTTCATTTTGAATCCTTCTTACTATTTACCAACCTGTTCGTTTAAGTGCCTTTCCAGTCTACTTTTATGACTCTGACGAGTACGTTATATATTAGATCCATAAGAGTGATACCCCTGTAGTTTTCGCACAATTCTTTATCTCCCTTCTAATGAATGGGACATACTGTTACCTTTCTAGCTACTTCCTGCATTTCCTCTCGCTCCCAGATTTTAAACCCAGCAGCCTTATCCGCGTTATCTTCTCCCTCATGCTTGATTAGTTCTGCAGAAATATCCTGGCTCTCTGCACTTGTTTTGTTTTTTATGCCAATATAACATCTGTTTCCGTTTTCTTAACGACGTGAGTGATATAATTGCGCTAATTTGAAACCATCGTCCATCAACTGGCGAACCTCTTTGTTTTTAAAAGTAGTATTATGTGTAACTGTATATCGCTTAGCTTGGTTCCACAATATTTCTACAGGATTTAATTCGCAGTGGATTTTAAATAGCACCCCTCGAAAAATGTCTCTGTAAACTAGCCATTTCTTAGTGGCAGCTTTATTCCAGGAATTGTTAAGGAATCTCTCTTTACAAGAGTGATACGATGCATTGTCCATTACAATGATCGTGAATCGTAGATATCGTTTGTTAGGTGCTTTTCAATTAGTAGTTAAACTTTTAAGGAAAACAGATTAGTCAACATTAATCCACGATTCGCCCAAATAGATGACCTTGTAATCGTCCCTTCGCAAACGTCGTATAGTTATCAAATAATTATGGCACTAATGAATAATATGGTCTCATTTTACCATGATGCTTATTCGGTCACGTTTCTTATAAACAAATCCATTTTCTATCAAAATCCTCTAAAACGTAGAAAACAATTCTTCGCAGAGAACTTCTACAACCTCGTCATATGCGAATATTATAAAATTGATTTAACGCACCAGATTTTTACGATTCTTTTGTGTGATTTCAACGTGCTATTTTGTTCTTTTTTTTATATTGTAAGTGCTTCCTTTCGCTAACCCCAGTCATCAACGAAATACGCCTTACAGCAGAACTCACATTAAGTTGTTTTCGTATTTTGTAAAAAACACAAATCATTCAATACTACCAGTTTAGCACAACTATTACAGGATTCAATGGGTTTAAGTTTATGAGACTTCATCCTATGTGCTCAATGTTGGACTAAATAATGAAGTGTTGTTTCGTTTTCCAAAGGCATTTTTATCCATGCCCATCCGTAATTATAAATTAAATGCTTAAAGGTTATTGCATGCTAATAAGGGCAAACAAGTTTATGGCTATGTTTGGCTGATTATGTTAATGATAGTAATTTGCAGCGGAACTTTTACAAAAGAAATATTAATCTTACGAAAATTATTCAATTTTGCATACATCGCGCATTATTTGTTATAAATTTAATCTGCCGGTTTTATTTATTTTTATATTTTATATCATGTTGACGTTTTATATGCAAAATTCCTAACTTTCGTTGTTAATAATTCACCCAAATGTTTAGTTACCTATATATGTCCAGGAATTCTTCGAATTCGTTTGATCAAGTTAAAGAGATACACTGCTTTTATTCTAAGATTCATTAATAATTGCAGAATATCCAAATCTTCCCTTCGTGAGAGAGCTTTAGATGCTTTAACTTCTCAGGAAGTTTCGAACGCTATGTTTTACGAAGTAGAGATTGTTCAGAATGAATGTTTTTCAGAAAAAAATCGCAATTTGATGAAAGAAAGGCCTATAAGTCCGAAAAGTAAACTCATTTCACTGCAGCCATTTCTTGATTCAAATTGAATAAAAGAGACACCCAATTTTGTTGTCACTTAATAATTATCTTACTGATTTAATTTTTTCAGACGTGCATATTATATATATATATAATATATATATATATATATATATATATATATATATAATATATACAGGGTGATTGATTAGTGTGAGAAAGCTCAGTAGATCTGTTATAGTAAAAATTACAAAAAAAAGTTATTAACAAAAATTGTAGGCAGCTTTAAACTCCATATTTTAAAATTAGATACAATCCTACAGGGTGTTCCATAAGATAGTGGCAGACCAAACTTATGTTTTTTTAAATGAAACACCCTGTATTTTATTTTAAATTTGAAATCTGCTTCAGTTCCACATTACAACAATGTAAAGTTTTATTATGTTATACCGGGTATTGAAAAAGTTATAACCAATATTACCTGAAAATCGTATCAAGTTTAACTCCCTGTATAATTAAAAAGGATTGTAAGAACATTGATCTATTACAACCATAGTTTTTTAATAATTGTTAAAAACTATAAAACATATTCATTTTCATAATATTCTTTAAATCAAATACAGGGTAAGTCAAAATGCAAGTACATTATTTTCTTGGTAATTTTAAATAGAACACCCTGTATTTTATATCACTATCGAAAAGAACTAATATCGTACTTCATATTTTATGAAGTACTCCCTATACCTAAAGTTATTAGTTTTAAAGATATTTTTATTTTTCCATCAAAGTATTAATTTGGTGGATATTTTAACGTTTACCAATAATTATTGTGAGTTGGCCATGATTGATTTGTCAGAAACTGACAGTTTGACATTAATATTTATTAATTCAGTATTGGGGTACACCGTAAATTAGCAACAATTATTATTTAGTAATTCAGTAATTGATTCAATTTAAATTAGCAATAATGAATTTTACTACTGATGAAATGGTAGATATGATCTGGATATTGGGGGAATGCAATAAAAATTGATTACTATCAGCTAGAATTTATCAAGAACGGTTTCCAAATAGGCGACAACCTAGACAAGATACATTTGAAAAATTGAAAGATCGATTTAACCGCACTGGTTCAGTGAATTATGAAAAACATGAACGAACAAAAACTAGTGTGACAGAGGAAAACGAAATGAGTGTGTTGATGGCGGTTACAGAAACTCCACACACAAGCATAAGGACTATTTCCAATGAACAAGAACTTAGTTACCACTCTGTTCAAAACATTCTATCTAAAACCAAGATGCACCCTTATCATATTCAAAAGCACCAAGAATTATTTAATGATGATTTTCAGAAACGAATAGTATTTTGTGAATGGGCCTTAGAAAAAATTATTGAGCAGAGAGATTTTTTTGATTATGTCCTATTTGGTGATGAAGCTACATTCCATCGAAACGGTTCTTTTAATAGGCAAACTTTCACTACTACTCAACAAGTAATCCATACCACATAGTAACACATAGTCAAACAAGATGGTCTCTAAATGTGTGGGGAGGTATCGTCGGTAACCATGTAGTAGGACCATATTTTTTTGAAGATAATTTAAATGGTGAGATTTATTTAGATTTTATCGTAAATCAGTTAGCGATATTAGTAGAAGAGGTTCCACTTAATATACGTGAAAAAATGTGGTTTCTACATGACGGTGCTCCTGCGCACTACAACGAATTAGTACGTGGTGAACTTAATAATCAGTTTGGGGAAAGATGGATAGGAAGGGATGGACCGGTAAGGTGGCCCCCAAGGTCACCAGAATTCAATAAAATGGACTCATTTTTTTGGGGTTACGTTAAGAACGAAGTATATAAAATACCCCCAACAACAAGGGATGATATGAAAAATAGAATCCGAATTGCATTTCAAAATATTTCTTTACAAATGCTTAGTAATCCAACCATCTCTTTCAATGACCGTTTTCAAGCATGGATAGATGTTTTGGGAGGTCATTTTGAACACCTTACTTAAGTAAGATAAGTTAAACTTACTGTTGTTTTTAATTTTTCTATGTGTTGTTATATTTTTTTTTTATTTTCCGTAGGTTATTTTTTATAAATTTTATTTTAAATAAATTGTTTTCTTTTCTGTGTCGTTATTTCGTTACTAAATTATTAAACAATAATGTCAAACTGTCAGTTTTTGACAAATCAATCATAACCAACTCACAATAATTATATTGTGAGTTGGTAAAAGTTAAAATATCTACCAAATTAATACTTTGATGGAAAAACAATAATATCTAGAAAACTGATAACT
Organism: Diabrotica balteata; assembly: GCA_918026665.1. Lineage (NCBI taxonomy): Eukaryota > Metazoa > Arthropoda > Insecta > Coleoptera > Chrysomelidae > Diabrotica > Diabrotica balteata. The sequence goes on from OU898285.1 coordinate 25,710,749, forward strand.
TTGGTATAGGGAGTACTTTATAAAATTTGAAGTACGATATTATTACTTTTTGATAGTGATATAAAATACAGGGTGTTCTATTTAAAATTACAAAGAAAATAATGTATTTGCATTTTGACTTACCCTGTATTTGATTTAACGAATATTATGGAAACGAATATGTTTTATAATTTTTAACAATTATTTAAAAACTATGCTTGCAAATTATCAATGTTCCTATACTCCTTTTTAATTGCACAGGGAGTTACGATTAACTTGATACGATTTTCAGGTAATATTGGTTATAACTTTTTAGATACCCGGTATAACATAATAAAACTTTACATTGTTGTGATGTGGAAGTGAAGCCGATTTTAAATTTAAAATAAAATACAGGGTATTCCATTTAAAAAAACATAAGTTTGGTCTGCCACCATCTTATGGAACACCCTGTAAGATTGTAACTAATTTTAAAATGTGGAGTTTAAAGCTGCCTACCATTTTTGTTTATAACTTTTTTTAGTAATTTTTACTATAACAGATCTACTGAGCTTCCTCACACTAATCAATCACCCTGTATATATATATATATATATATATATATATATATATATATATTATATATATATATGTATACATATATATATATATATATATATATATATATATATATATATATATAATATATATGAAAGTAAAAATGTGAATCGTAGATGCATGTGTAAAAGGATACTTTAACAAGCGTCGTGTTAAAATCCTATAATTAATTGTATTGGTGTATCAGGTATGCGGTCTGTTATTAAAAAAAAACTCTTTTTTCTTTTAATTCTCTATATTTCGCTGATTTTTTGTCAGCTTCATCACAGGAGACAAAGATTTAGAGTTAAAAATATTTAAAAAAGTTGTTGTACATAATATGTTAAAACCAGTACTGTTTCGAATACATGGCCTATTTATGGGAAAAATGCAGCCAACCATATGGTCCACAAATGTATTAAGTGCTGTCGTGTAAATCCACCGATCCACCGTCGGGGGATTTACCGAAGGATTGCGTTGACCCATCCCCTCATTTTTATATCACAGGCGTAGAATATGCGGGTTATTTTTTAATCAAAGGTAAAAGGTGACGTAAATACAAATTTTTAAAGGTATATGCAACCTTATTTGTGTGTTTCACCACCCGTGCAGTTCATTTAGAACTAGTGTCCGATTTAACCACTCATTCATTTATATCAGATTTTGAGCGCGGTATAAGCAGAGGAGGGAAACTACTTAAGATATACTGCGATAATGGAACTAATTTTTAAGATACCAATTGTGAAATAAAAGAGTTTTATGATTTTATTAAGTCTAATAAACATGAAATTCAAGATCATAAATAACAATTGAAAACATCGAATGGCATTTTATACCTGCACAATTAATTTGGGTGGCTTTTGGGAGGCGGAAAATCAATGCAGTTACGTTTAAAAAGCGTTGTCGGCAATATCCATCTCACATATGAGGAATTTCATACAATACTTATCCAGGTAGAATCGATTTTTAATAGTCGTCCTTTATCTGCTCTATCATTAGATCTTAACGACCTTTGTCATTTGACCTCGGCTCATTTTCTGATTGTAAGGCCTTTGAGTACTATTCCAAAACCTGATCTCCATAAATGAGAATCAATTAAGCCACTTTCAGCGTCTTCAACAAAAAATTTAACATATTTGGCCAAGGTGGTCTTAAGAATTTATAGGTGAGCTGCAACAGCGAAAAAATTGAGACAAATTACTAGGGACATTAATATTGGAACATTAGTTCCTATTAAGCAGAAGAACTTACCTCCTTTGTTTTGGTAGTTAGGACGTGTGGTCGAAGTACATCCAGGTCCAGACGGAGTCTCCAGAGTTATCTCCATAAAAATTGTAAAATAAATTATCAAGAAAGCAGCTTCCATTATCTGCCCTCTACCGTGTAGTAATTACGACTACTGTTTATGTACGGTGTTTGTTTAACCCACATATTACTGAAACTATTTTGTTTTAATTTTATCTTTACTTAAAGGAAATATAAGAAAATGTGTCTTATTTAACGACAAAACATACTAAAATAATAATTGTTGCATTAGCTGTCAAAGTGTGTCATGTTCTTTTAAAAGGACAGCAGTACGAAGCAGTATATATATTTTTTTTTTTTTTAATGGCCTTGGCATAGCCAATTGACCAGACTGTTTTGTAATTTGTATTCACAGAACAACAATCAGAGTACGAAGCAGTATAATATATAAGAAAGTAAAACTTAATTAATACAAAAATAATTACAAAGTATGAAAATCCTTAAAATATTGTTTAGGGTGTAATGGTAATTTACATTTTTCGCACAAAAATTGAACCTTTTTCTTGCAAAGTCCGCAACGAGATTGTTTTTCTTGATAAACAATTAAATGGTTCATAACATCAGAACTTGAATGTAAGACCATGTTGGGATTCCGTCTTGTTGGGCTGCGTTTGGTATCTTTTTTGTAGGTTTCCAGAAGGTTACAAGCAATTTGCCTTTTAAATTCAAGCTGATCAAAGCTTCCACCGTCTTTTCGGTCCAATTGCCAGTAAACTACAACAGTAGTAGTAAACTAATGTTGTGGTTACAGCGGTCTACGCCACTCATAAAAGAATTATATTGCTTCATCATATTTAGTTAAAAAATAAAAATGTGTCTCTTCTCCTTATGGGAAAACCTTTTGACTACCTGATGTGGTTTTACTAAATAAAAGTTAGATGAAATTGTAACGACAGTATTGTCATGCTAGCGACGAATTACAATTCCTGTGTTTTTATCTAATCTGTAATCGTAAGTGCCCCTTTTCTTTGTTTTACAGCTGTTGTAGCGAATAGAGGGCATTTTAGTGTTCTATTGTCCCTTATTGTACCTGTAATGAAAATACCTCTAGTTTTTAACTTATTTAATAGATGCATAGATGAGAAGAAGTTATCAAAAAATTGTGGAATCTCGTTTTTGGCCAGCGTGATTGAAGCACATCTGCATAAGACAAAACCGACGAACCAAGACCCAAGTTTTTGTATGAGGCTGGTATTTGCACTGTGTTGCCTTGATACAATGTAAACCATACAATATAATCTAGACGAAGAGTACTGATCCAAAGCTTATAATCGCAACGAATGGATTTATTTCGTATAAATTATTTTGTAAGGTACCTTCCAAAATATGGTACCATAGCTTCATCTAGACTGTCGTTCAAAAGAAGCGTGATTTAAAAAAAATATTCAATGCATCATATAATGGCCGTATTTTAGCAAACTTGTCTGTTTTGTTCAAACTATTATTATCACAAACATAAAGAATTTTCATTATATGGGAAAATCTATCACTCGATAAAGGTGCAGAATGACTTTTTTATTCTGACTATCATCACGATCTTCCCAATACATATATCTTTTTGGTAACATCACGTAGCTCACCCAGAAAACACCTCATTTTATTATCTGTAACATCACTAGTCAAGTTTTTTTATGCCGGTATGTATTTGTATATGTTGTTAGTATATTGAATAGTTTTCGTCAAAAAAAAAGCCTGAAGAGCTGTAATCGCGTGCGATTTTGTTTAGGTCCGATTTCTGGTCTTCAATAAACATCTTTAGGATGCTGGTACAGGTCACCTATAAGCCACTGGATCACCTAAGGTTTTGTTTCTTCTATGCGTAGTGTGGCAAGAGGTACGTCGTCGTCGTCGAAATCCTACTCTTCTGCACTTTGATCTTGACTGTTGAAAATAACCGTCACGTCATTTCTCAGCTGGTTTCCTGGTAAATGGTCTATTGTTGTGATATCCTCGTCTCCTGAATCTCAATCTGTTATATTATTATTTGCATTGTCTGGATGAAAAATAATTATACCATCATGAGGCGTTAAAATCTCATCTGTCTCAAGTTCTGTCTAAACTCCATTTAATTATTTTGTTGTACTTATTACTGCTTTGCTTTAAAAAAAAACAACACAAAAATGGCCGTATACAAGAAAGTAACAAAAAACTCAAAGGAATATTTCCACTATAATTACACGTAAGTAAAGGAATGACTAGCAAATCATGTATGTTACATGTTACATTTGATTTGTAATTAAAAAAATCTTACCTTCAATTAGCAACATCCATGTTTAACACGTTAAGTCTCACTGTCCGGTAAACTTAGCCGGCGTGACAACAATGGACGTCTCATGTCAAACGAAAAAAAAAGACGACGTGGCTCACTGTAAAGTCCCACGATAATGATAAATTTATGGGAGGCGATAAATAGCCGTCTATCGAAACATCTAATGTGAACCGGTCTGGAATGTTTAGACACATTCAGTACTTACAGTCAACTGAGTGTCATCAAACAACACATTTATTAGCAAAAACTTATTAAAAAAAAAGACATAGTTTTATATAAATGAAAAAAAATCACATTACTTTGATTTTATAGCAGAATGCGTTTCAAAAAAACATGAAACACAATAACTCTTTTTACAAGATGTGCACTGCCATTTGGTTCTTGTAGTTTTGCTTTGTGATTCTTGTCGTCCTAAAGTTTTTTTTAAAGCATAGCACACAACACATCGAGCGTGCTCTTGTAATACATGACACTCATCATTTTGGATGTTCTTGGCCGATACAAGCTCATGACTTACATCTAAAAGTGTCAAGGCAAGATGCTCTCTGAATTCAGTAATCTGCATTTTATTTTTTGTTATTTTCTTATAACACAAGTATGCATTCACTAAAGCATAACCTAAAATTAGTTCGATCGCTAACTTCTGGTACCATTTCGTTCCCTTTCTGAGAGAATGCGAATATGCTTTCAATTGATCTGAAAGATCAATATAAGCTTCGGCTTTGTTATCATCCGCGATGGCTTTTGGTTTTTCTATCTCTTTTCCCATTGTCTCACTCCTACTACCTCATCGGTGTGTTTGGTGGTCAACAGCAGCACATGTTTCGTATCTTTCCATTTCATCATACCAACACCTGTACCACTTACCTGGGCAAATACTTCATGTCTTTTTAGTTTTTTGCCACAACTTCTTTCGCGTTCAGTTTTCTGTTCGTCCTTACAGTTCCAACAAGATGCGTTTTTCTGTTCAATAAATGAGATGCTAAATACACACTAGTATAATAGTTATCCATATGAAGGGTTTGCAAAGGTTATCCCTTTGTTCAAAAGATTGTCCATCAAACTCATGACTACATTCGCTGTTGCATTACTTGTACCATCAGTTCCACAATACACTTGTAGATGAAAGGTAAATCCAGCAGTTGTAAAAAGTTTGTACTTTGATTCCAAATGGGTTCTTTTTGTTTTTAATGTACTGTTTAAATTTTAAACGACCTTATAAAATAACAAGAGTTTCGACAATATATACATGTGGTTCTGGCTCAAGAACATACTGAAATCTTTCTATCAACTCATTGATCAGTGGGGTCAAATTTCTAAGTTTATCATTTGCAAAGCTCACTACCTCGTTATTATTGAAATGCCACATTTGAAGGAGTTGTTCCAATCTGTTTCTTGGCATGAGATCTTTTACCTTGTTAGCGTATAAAAAATTAGTGCTCCAATAAGCTTTTAAAAGTGGTAGCTGAACTAAACCCATCCAAATAATTACACCAAGCGATATTTCCATTTCTTTGTTATCAGTGGGACCCTTTACGTGGTCTTTTGGATTCTGCTTCTCTCTCAATACTCGCTCGGCATAAAGATTGGTTTGGTACAGCATATGGTCAATAATCTCATTTGTAATAAATAGTTTTAAAAAGTCGTATGGAGTCTGCCAATATCTATCATAGAATTCAGCTTTGATTTCAATATCAACACTAGAGAAATCAAACCCCATACAATTTGAGTACTCTGGGTAGTGTTATTTTTCTTCATCGGCGTCTTCGGATATATTTCGAGCTATCACATCTTCAATAATTTGATCAATCTGTAACAAAATAACTGCTGTGATTCAAAAATTTTTCAGTTGATTTATAATAGCAATGTCGCCAGCAGAAAAGAAAAATCTGAACTAAGCTAACTCACCATACTGTCGTCGTGTTCAGTTGTAAGTTCACTGATACATTCAACTGACGTGGATGGAGCAAGTTCTCTTTCAAGATTGATCGCTTTAATCAGTTTTATTATTTACACATAACAAAGCGTAAATGAACTACAAACTTGAATTTTCTTCAGTGATAGTACACTTTTTATAAATTAAGATAAATGTAGCGTAAAAAGTTTTTATCATCAACAACGAATTCCTTTATACTAATAAACGGATAAAATAAAATAAATTTAAAGGTAAAGCCAAGTTTGCCACTTATCTTAACACTCATAAATTGAAATACTTTTCAAAAGAAAAGAAAAGATCACGCCACTCTCATTTCCGTGATTTTCTTTTATCTCGGTCGCTCCTTATAAGCAACTTTATAGTTCGTCTCAAAAATACCTTCCTCGGTCTAGATGTTAAAAATATAGATATCGTGTTTTCCTAATATTGATCTGTAGGATCTCAGGATTTAATTTCATGGAAATAGAACTTTTAAACTGTTTCTTTTAGTCATGTTAATTTTAGTATTTCTTAGAAAATAATATTATATGCGTGTAGTAAGGATATCAAGTAAGGAATTTAAAGTACATAGAAAATGTTGGAATATTTTTTCTAGTTATTATAAATTATCATCTTACTAATTTAAATTTATTCTGGAATCTTAAAATTACGTGGCTAAAAACATTTTCTAATAAATGAACAGATAATGTTATTAAATGTAAAATATGTAGTCAATATTTTAATAAATTTTGGATAAAGTGTACTACTTGTTGAATTCTACCAAAATTGTACTGACGGCTCAGAAATTATGAAATGCAAGGTAGAACACGTTATAAATAATGCTAACATTAGAAAAGCTTTTAGTCAAGATGATACACCAACTGACTTGCTGATACTAATAGAAAATGATAAAGTAGTAGTAGTAAGACTGTGTAATTCAATATACAGGGTGGTCCTTAAATAAGTGTACAAAAAGAAAACCTAGATTCTACACTTTAAAATATTACGATTTAAGTCAAGTTGCTTTAATAAAATGTTGATATTAAGAAAGATACAGGATGTTAAAGTGGAAATTAAAAAATTTATTTTTCGCTATAACTTTCATGTTTGTCAACATTTATGTATAAAAATTTACAACCGGGTACTATTAAATATCAGGAATTATAATTTGATGTAACTAATAGAGGGCGTCACATATGCCACATATGTGGCATACATTTGCACGTAACTTGTTTGCTCTTTAAGTTATTTAACAAAAAAAAGTATACTGGTTAATATCTTCAAAAATCAACAGTTTTCGAGATAATCGCAAATACATCTTTTCTTCGGTCACGGCACTTTTGTAATAGGATGTTTAGCGCAAAAGTGCCTTCCTGGTTCCCATAGCATTTCTAAAACCAAATTGGGTATCTTCAAGATCTTCGCATTTGCATCTAATTCTGTTGTGAAGTATTCTGAGGAAAATTTTAAGAGTGTGGCTCATTAGGCTAAATAATCGATATTCTGAGCATTTTCTCGCATTGTGTTTTTTAGGTATTGCGATAAAGATGGATTTGAGCCAATCTGTGGTAATCTCTCCGGTGTTATATATTGAAATAAAAAGTCTTACTACTACTTTTATGTTATCATTCTCTATTAGTCTCAACTCAGTTGGTTTATCATCTGGACCACAAGTTTTTCTAATTTTAGCATTATTTATAGCATGTTCTACTTTGCATTTCATAATTTCTGGGCCGTTAGTACAGTTTTGGTAGAATTCGACAATATTATTCCTGTTATCTTCAAACAACTCTGATATATACAGCTGCCATTCTTTTCTTATTTTTTGCTCATTTACAATAATTTTGTTATTCGTAAATGACTAAATAAAAAAGACTATCGAATACAATCGACCACTCGTTCTAGCTTTTGTAGATTTCCATAAAGCCTTTAACATGGTAGAATTTGACAAAATCCTAGAAGCACTACAAGCATGGCGCATTGACTACCGATATACAAGGTTAATTTACAATATAAACAAGAACGCAACTATGTCGATGAAACTACATGAAAACGGGGATCATATTCCAATTGGCAGGGGAGTCCGACAGGGTGATACCTTATCGTCTCAACTGTTTACCGCAGTACTAGAATATGCTTGTAAAAAACTTAACTGGGAAGAGAAAGGCCTGAACATTGACGGTAGAAGATTAACAAATTTGAAATTCGCAGACGATATATTTTTCTCACGGACAACCTTAATGAGATATGTACAATGCTACATGAACTTCAGTTAGTGTGTGCCAGTGTGGGTTTTAAAATAAACATCTCTAAAACAAAATTCATGACAAAACTAGTACCTAGCGGAAATGTCAATATTTTAGACAACGAAGTAGAGCTGATGGAAATATATATATATATATATATATATATATATATATATATATATATATATATATCTTGGACACGAAATAAAGATCACAAGAGACAACCAAACATGCGAACTACGAAGAAGAAAAAACCTAGCATGGGCAGACTATGGAAAACTCAAAGACATCTTTAAAAGCGATATACCAATTTCTTTAAAACGTAAAACGTTTGACCAATGTGTGTTGCCTGTGATGACCTATGGTGCCGAAACTTTGACATTGACAGATACAAGTTCTAAAACGCTGCAAATAGCTCAGAGGAAAATGGAAAGGTAAATGCTGAGTAAATCGCTTCGTGACCGAGTTAGAAATGAAGACTTAAGATGAAGAAAAGGAGTTAACGACGTATTTTCCCAATTTGCCAAACTAAAATGGAACGGCCGGACACGTCGCCCGAGTCAGTGCTGAAAGGTGGATGAAGAGATTGCCTGAGTGGAGGCCTAGGTTAGAAAAAAGAAGTAAAGGAAGACCTCCTACTTGTTAGACTGACGATCTTAAGAAAATGTGAAAAAAGAAAAGAAATTGGATGAAAAGTGCTCAAGGTAGAGCACGGTGGATAAAAATTAGGGAGGCCTATGTCCAGCAGTGGACGCAAACGGCTGGGTGATGATAATGTCTTCATAGTATCAATCTCGTGCCGAGGCTGTATACTATGTTTATTTGATCAATAATCGTTTTTACGATTGGTAGGTTGCTAACCCTACCAATCACATAAAATTATATCGTTTTATTTAATTTCACTAAGTCATATGCTCGTAATACAAGCCATCAACTTTTTTAAGAACAGTTTTAATGGTTTCTCCTAGATCAATACTTGTTTTGCTAGTGACATATCTCTCATATTACTAAGCATATTACATTCGATTTTGCTTCAATATAACTAATAATTTTTTTATACAAGTTTGCCCCTGCAGTACTTTTCATTTGTTGTTTTCTCTGGTTACTTCTCCGGTACCGACAAAATTTTCAATTTTTAATTTAACTGAGCTGCCACCGTGCTTCGGAGGGCACGCTAAAGCCGTCGGTCCGGGCTACAAAAGTAGTCGTTAAGTCATGTTAGGGGCGCTTGCTCGACCTGAACAACCCTAACACTAGACCTTAGCCACAAGGTTACACGAACTTTACTTTTTACATTCTAGTCACTTCTAAATTCTATCTTTTAGCTCAATCTTCCGTGATACCATAGAGTGGGTCTGAACATTTAAATATTCAGAGCTTTACTTTTCCACGGAGTGTATTAGTTTGTTTCCATTGGATTCCTTTATGCTTTGGCACCTGTACTGTTATCCTCAAGGTGGCTAACAATTCTAATATCGGAGGTAGGAGATTGCTTCTCCTTTCCTGTACTTTAAATGTTTTTGAGATATTCAGGAGCAACTGTATTTGTAGAGTGTTAATATTAATTAAATATTTTGTTTTTTACTACATTACTTACTCATACGTCACCTCTGGTGTATCTTTGCTATGTACAACCAACCGATTACATTTGGTTTCAACTTTGGTTTAACTTACACCTATTTCAGAATAGCTCTACAGGGTGAGTCATGAGGAACTTTACATACTTCTACCATATGTAGAGTCCCTCAGGGAGCATATCATGTGGCCACTAAAAAATGTCAACTCCTCTTCTTTATTAATTAACAGGGTGATTTGTGTAATTGACCATTTATTTCATTTTACTGTAGTGTTTATACGGCTCATTTGATTTTTTTAATTTTTGCATGATACAGTACACTACTATCAAGCATTCGACTGGTATTAGCTAAACTAAAAAATATCCAGGACTGGCTTTGGAAAAATTAATTTAGGGATTCGTATTAAATATTACACCCTGTATATATTTTTTTTAAATGCAATAAGTGATTTTCAAACTACATAAATAGCCAATGAAAACGACATATGCGACAATGTTGTCGCACTTTTATTAAATTTTTAGTGAACGATCAAATCTTACCAAAAATAGAACAACCATAATGAAGTATCAAATTATAAGGTAATTAATTTAAACAAATGTTATAAATTTCAAACATTTTAATTGAAATGATAAACTGAGTCACTGCACAACAAAAAACAGTAACTACTAACAATAACGAAGAACAATTAAAAAAAAAACTAAAAATATGTACATTAGTTATGATAAACCCATAAATTAGAACTGGAAAAGATACAATAATGGTAACAAAATAAAAATAATTCAAAATAGATTTTCGAAATGGAACCCTGCAGCCTGTACACATTTTTGTTGCCGAATTGTTAATTGACGTATTGAATTACGGATACTCTGGGGATCGTTTCTAATAGTATTACAACAATGTATAATTCTATCAATTAATTGTTGTCGGTTATTAATATTCACTGCGTAAACTAGTTGCTTCAATCGTCCCCAAATATGGTAATCAACGGGATTGAAATCAGGGGATCTTGAAGGCCACGAAATAGGACCTGCACGTCCTATCCACCTGTTGCCATAAACATTATTGAGATGTTGTCTCACTGCCAGTAAAAAGTGTGGGGGTGCCCCATCATGCTGAAAATACATCCCTCGGATAGCAACGTTCGCGTTGGCAAGCAAATTCGGCAAAATATTTTGTAGAAAGTTCAAATAGACCTGCCCTGTTAAAGGACCATCAAAAAAGTGAGGACCTACTAATTGGTTATTTATGACACCAATCCACACGTTAACCGAAAACCTTAACTGAGAACGATGTTCTCGAATAGCATGGGATTTTCTTCTGCCCACACATGTGACTTTCGTGAATTATTTATCCCGTCTCTGGTAAATTGGGCTTCATCTGTAAATAGTGTCCTGTATAGCGTTGGTCGATTATTGTTAATCCATCTACAAAATTCCAACCTATCAATCTCATCTCCAGCATGTAGTCGCTGAACCATTTCAATGTGATATGGGTATAGATTATTTTTTTGTAAGACTCTACTTACTTTTGATTGAGTAACATTGAGTTCTCGACTTACTTTTCTAGTGCTTATTGTAGGGTTCATAGTAACGGCGTCCATAATGTCATCTTCCTGCGCTTCATCTACATGTCGCTCTGTTGTTCCACTAGGAAAAGTGCCATTTTCTCGCAAATAATTAAAAACTGACTCCAAATGTTGGACAACTGGGAGTTCGACGATTAGAAAATCTCCTGCGATATTCTCTACTAGCAGCCCTACCATTCCCATTACAGAATCCATAAACAAATATTATGTCTGCATATTCTGTGGTCGAAAACCGATGTGGCATTTTGAACGAAAGTAACAAAAGCTCTACCAAAACTAACACAATGTACTTAACGTGTATATGACAGAAGAAATATGTATTCTTGTACACATAAATAACAATTGATAATGACAATAATGACAATGGGTATAAAATTTCAAGAAACGTCAAACGGTCAACGCCAACCTTCATTTTAAACTTTTTTAGATTTATTTTTATTTAGTACAGTTGATGCAATGTATTATTATTTGACATAAAATTTTAATCATTTACAATCAACAAAAACTAACACATACAAGAGGTTTGACTTTTTAATCAATTTAATTTATTATTTATCGAAAATAATCCCCAATACGATCTATGAGTAAAAATTTAAAATTGAAAAACAATTGATTCTATCGTAGACGAGATAATACAACGTGACAGTAAAGATGTTAATTTTCTACGTATTAGATTATGTTGTAGGAACTCATTTTAATTGAAAATGTTTGAAATTTATAACATTTGTTTAAATTAATACCTTATAATTTGATACTTCATTATGATTGTTCTATTTTTGGTAAGATTTGATCGTTCACTAAAAATTTAATAAAAGTGCGACAACATTTTCGCATATGTCGTTTTCATTGGCTATTTATGTAGTTTGAAAATCACTTATTCATTTTAAAAAAATATATATACAGGGTGTAATATTTAATACGAATCCCTAAATTAATTATTCCAAAGCCAGTCCTGGAATTTTTTAGTTTAGCTAATACCAGTCGAATGCTTGATAGTAGTGTACTGTATCATGCAAAAATTAAAAAAATCAAATGAGCCGTATAAACACTACAGTAAAATGAAACAAATGGTCAATTACACAAATCACCCTGTTAATTAATAAAGAAGAGGAGTTGACATTTTTTAGTGGCCACATGATATGCTCCCTGAGGGACTCTACATATGGTAGAAGTATGTAAAGTTCCTCATGACTCACCCTGTATTTATATGTATGTTTTAAGTAAGGTTAGCGTTTAAGTTCATCCCAAAATATTTAACCTCACTAATTATAAGTTGTGTGGGCTTCTGTTCATTTTTAAAGGCAATATGTTTTGCCTTAGGCAACTTTCTTCTTCTTTTTCTATAGCGTTAATTAATCCAACTTTGTACATAGGCCTCCCCCAAATCGATCTAGTGTCTTCTATTTTGCGCCACTTGCGTCCAGTTGTGTCCTCCGATCTTCTTAATATCACCCGCCCATCCCATTTGTGGTCTTCTTCTGCTTGTCCTTTCCTAACCAAGGTCTCCATTGTTGTATTTCGTGTTTCCATCTCTTATCGTTCAGTCGGGAATTGTGTCCTGCAAAGCTCTATTTTAATTTGGCAGCATGTTCTCCTGCGTGTTTTACTTTCTTTATGCTTTTAATCCATTTGCTTGTTTTTTTGTCTATAAGTCTCACCCTGAGCATTGATTTTTGTGCTTTCCACCGCTTTTTGTGCTTTTACTATTTTACCCATGTTAGGACTTGGTGTGTCCACGTCCGTGAGCCATACGTGAGTATAGAAAGGAGACACTGATCGTAAATTCTGGTTTTCAAATACTGTTCTATTTTAGTGTTTTTCAAGAACCAACTCAGTTTTCCAAATGCTGCACACCCTAACCTAATCTTATTCTTCTGGTGCCTGAGGCAACACTCAGAGAAAATTGTGCTTTAAGACACTATTGTGAAATCTTATGCCCTAATTTCTTGGTTGCTAATCCCGTATAAAATAGAATAGATTTTAACTATCAACCCTTCTGTGCATACAAAAAGCTACCCAGTTTTCATTCGGTAGGACGATAAGTCGTATTATAAGGAATGAAAAAAAAAAGAGAAAAACAGCGTTGATTATCAAAAAAAAATCTGATAATTGAATTAAAATCTTATATCTTTTTTCCTAGGTATTTTTAAGGATAAATATAAATGTCTACAGTATATAGCCGTAAGATATCCTGCAAACACAGAAGAAGTATTTACATTTTCCTTTAAAAATGCGCTTTGAGGAATAATTGACAAAGAAATATTTGGCATTATTCAAGTGGATGATCAAATTTCTTATTATTTGGTTTTTATAATATGCAAACATAAATTACAAATGATTACAAATAAACAGATAATTCCAAGCATTCAATATCACAAATGGCGTTCACAAAATTCTTTCTCGGGGAACTGCGAGAACGATGAAATTTAGAAATCTAGAAAAACTTCGAGGGTTAAAATAGTATTTTAAATTTATGTCAAATAAAAAAAAGTCATAAATGTTTTCGATTTAATTCCATAATTTTGTTGAATTGAATTAATTTTTGAATAATACTAATATCATATTTGTAAACTATTTTGAGTACGTATACCCATCAAATTTTACGATTCCTAATAAATGTTTTGTCATTTTTTCAACGGAGTTGCCATATCTCTACACTCAAATGGCCATTCTTCCATGTTTTATATTCCAGTATTTTCTGTTATATGACTCTTATAATGGAAATTAAAAATACGGTGTAAAGATATCGTAACGCCATGGCGATGATACAGAGCACAAACTTACAATAAACCAGGAATGCGATTGCATTTAAAGAAATCGTAAAACATCAGCAAATCACATCTGAGAAAGCAAAAAGTGTACTAAAAAGCACCGGTTATTCAACGCTGAATGTGAGTAAGCAACACAAAATAAGATCTAATCATAAAGGCTGATAAAACAAACGATAATACAAGCTATTGAATCTTATAAGGAGCTTATAAGACATGATAAACATGTCAGCAAAAGAAATATTTAGACTAAAAGCTTAAAGATCTGTTAACTCTAAGAAATCAGCATAAGACAAGAAACTTTTATAGACAAATCACTGGTGCAATAAATGGTACTTTTAAACCGATATATCGCAGAAAATAAAGTGTCTTCTTCTTAGAGTGCCTGTGCGTTCCGAACGTTGGCGATCTTTCTGGCTATGATGACTTTGTTGACTTGTTGGTTGCTATACCAAATAGCTGTGTTGAGGCCTTTCTACACCGTGCTTTCAGGTTAGCAAGCCAAGATATTTTTCTTCGACCAGGGGCCCTTTTCCTTTAATATTACCTTGCAAAATGCATTGAAGTAGCTCGTATCTGCCTTGATTTCTCATTATATGTCCCAAGTACTGCAGCTTACGGCCCTTCACTTTGTTGACCATATCCGCGGTTGTGTTCATTATCCGCAGTACTTCTTCATTGGTGACTTTGTCTATCCATGGTATCTTCAGGATTTTTCTGTATAACCATAGCTCAAAAGCCTGAAGTTTTGATAGAGTTTCCGCCTTTAATATCCACGTTTCTACTCCGTCCAGAAGCACTGAGTACACCTAACATTTAAAGAGCCTTATTTTTGTTTCTTGGGTGAGGTTATGGCTCTTGAACATAGAGCACATAGTCAACAATGCACTTTTTGCCTTTCCGATGCGACATTTAATATCTTGGGTATTGTCCCACAACTCATTCAAAAATGAGAGAAGAAAATAAAATATCTAATAAGGATGACATTCTTCAGAGTTGGATGGAACATACTAAGGATTTGATGTACAATGATGGTGACAATATTATAGATATGCAATTGAACCTTAACCCTTAACTACTGACGTGGATGTTTCAGGACGTAGACTCTGACATGCGGTATGTCATACCATTGCCTATTCTCCTTTGTTTTTAATATGAATTTATCTTATATCACTGTATTTGTTTTTTATATCAACTGCGGAATGATTCTTCACATTGTTGTAGCATAATATACTGCTACATGTAAAATAAACTTTACTTTTTCAAGAATAGTATAAATGCATGCATAATATTTAAAAAAATGGTGGACGTTACTACAAAATCGTTTATAAACTAAATTACAAGAAAAATTAATTACTTGTGACTAACAAATGGTAAAATAATGTTAAAAGAAACAGACTAATGATTTAAATTTAATGAGCAACTAATATATAAAATTCTGACAATAACCAAAAATTACAATAAAATAACTAGTCGTTTTGCGCGCAAGGTCCGCAATTTTTCTTTGAACACTGTAAGCACACTGGTTCCCCACAAGAAAAGCACACATAAAAAGTCTTTCGCTTTAATGCACTTGGGCATAAGTAACACGTCTTCTTTTTCTCAAGCCTTCCTTCAAAATCTGCTTCTTTTTGGCGTTTTTGTCCTAGTAACCATAAAATAATTCTCTCGGGATTCTGGGATTTTCGAGTCTTATTTGTAGATGAGGTAAAACTAATTGATTCGCCAACTCTTTTGTGTAGTTTAGCCTTTCCATATTATCTTCTTGTAGTGATTGATACACAACATGCGAATTAACAGCAGATATATCAATGATGCGGTAAAAAATAGTAAGTGGCCATCGGCGAGAACGACGGTTTACAGAATATTTGGCACACTTGGCATCTGAAGTATCGACACCTCCTTTCGTACGAATATAATGAGCTATAATTTCTGGTTTTCTAGTAATCTGATCCGTGCCTATTGAATGGTGCATCGAAGAAATAAGTAAAACAGCCCTCGATTTTTTTGGCACATGGGAAATTAGGGATAAACTTTTCGTAAATCCGTAAGTAGTTAAATTTACTTGCCTACATCGATGTGGCTGGAATTCCGGAGGGATTTCCCGTTTATTTTTTTTGAGAGTTCCCACATACGTTAACTTCTTTACTTCTAACTGCTTTACTAATTCTTATAGAACTAAACCAATTATCAGCTGTGATATTACGGTTAGTTCCATAAATAGGTTTAGCAAGCCGAAGAATAGATTGAGTTGGTTTATTGATCTTCTTTTCTTCCTCAGATAACCCAGTTCCGTTAGTGTTTCACAGGCTTATTAAGCATTATTACATTTTAAACCTACACCTTCCCCTAAAGCCGACCAACATTTCATCAATACAAACACATGTGCCTACGGAATACAGTTTTTGACAATTTGATATGAATATATTAAATATGTTACTAATGGCTGCTGTTGGATCTATCTTTTTTCTTTCTTCTCTATCCAGAGAGTTATCAAAATGTAAAACATTTTAGAAATATTGTAAATCTTTCTTTTGACATAACACATCTGAATATATCTCTACCAGTTGCCATCTGTAGCAAATATAGAATTTATATCTTCGTCATTGGATTTGAAAGCTGATGAGTAATCACAAAAAGGCTTTTAGTTCTATTTCATCAATTTCGTTTAGTTCTGGTCTATTCATTCTTTTATAGTTTTCACGAATTGCACATAATTTATTATTTGTCCATTTACGTATTTCTTGTATTATATCCTCAGAAATAAGAAAAATATGACTTACCATTATCATTTAAATGATATTCGTCTTCAGAACTTTCCGACTGCTCACTTCCAGTGTCGTGTGAACTTTCAATACATACTTCTTCGCTTGCATCGTCAACATCACCATCACTAAAATATTCTAAATCACTAGGTACTTCATCAGCCCATTGAGATAAAACAGCCTCAAAATCATGATCTGAAAGCTTTACAGTTTTGCGGCTAAATTTAGAACAACGGAATGAACTTGCTGCCATACTAACAGCAAAAGAATACACTACACTGCTTTTAACTATAGAAACGTAAATACTGACATGCGGTAGTTGATACCGCAAGAAAACTTTATGTCAACGTAGCTCAAAGACTAAACGTGTACTAAAACTGCAGCAGTTGAGAGCAGGTACAATTAAACCCCACCTAAAGGTACACAGATGGTGTTCTAAGAATCTTTTATAAAACACGTTTTACAACAAAATATATTTTCGGCTCGGTATGGCATACCGCATGTCAGTGGTTAAGGGTTAACCTAAATGAGACTGAAGTCGATTCGTCGACCTTACAGGAAACTAACAGGGCAATCCAGAACCTAAAATATAACAAAGCCGTGGCTGCTTGTGAGCAAAATTATCGGTGGGGCACTATTATTTTTCGCGTTTCTTAAAATTGTCTTATACACTAAACAGTTTCTAATTAGAGATCACCCTGGCGGTACAGCAGTTGAAAGTATTTTTCTTCGGTCCTAAAAAATTTGCAATTTATGGTGGGATTTAAAAATAGTGTTTAGTTAATTTAGTGCAATAATTAGTTGATAAACTATAAGTCATCTGTATATATTTATTAAGCCGCAAATCAAATTGGTTTCAATAAATATTCTTAAAATTTCATATAGAGGTGTGCATGCCATTGTTATCCAACAGGACAGGTCAGTACCGAAAATTTTGGAGCCACTGTCCAAGATAACTATGGAGTCAAATATTGAATCGATTTCCACCCATATTCAAAGCTAATCTACCCCCGTTAAGTCATATTCCACAGTCTTAGCCCAGCAGCAATTTCCAAAAAAGATCAGGCCATAATTTTCGACGCAATCGATGAAGCTCGTCTTCAGAATTACCTTATCCATTTAGGAAGCATAATAGGACCCAATAATATTATTTTCTGTTCCCGCTTATCAAATAATAGAATTTACATATATCTATCTAGTAAGCAACTGTTAGAGAATTTTATAAGTTCCCATAGCTCAATCGAGGTTCAAGACCAAATTATAAAGGCACGTCGACTTATAACATCAGCTAAGAGACTTATGCTGTCAAATGCTTCTCCAACAATTTCTGATAAAGTGCTTTACGAAGAATTAAAACATATTGGTTTAAAGATGATTTCACAGATTTCTTTTCTTATGATTAGTTCAAACTTACCGGAATATAGACTAAGTTTTCGAAGACAAGTAGATGTCAGTCCATACAATTTTGTTGTACCTGATTCGTTTATAGTAAATTATGAAAATACATTCTATAACGTCCAGTAACATAAACTAGAGCTTATAATAGCAATATCTAAAACCGATTTGATATGTCCTGGAGGAGTAGCTTAGTAGTCAATCCGTCATTTACTTCTTGGTATATTACCATCAACGGAACATAAATTGGATCCCCATAATTCATTGTGAGCATTAAAATCTCCGGTAATAATACAATTATTGTTAATTTAAGAGAAAAGACCAACGTAATCTTGCATTGTTAATCTAACTTTTGCTGGACGGTACACATTCAGAATACAATATATTTTTTGGTCAATATTAATATTTACACCACAAATTTCGAGATTAGGATTGAAATTGTTTAAAAAATGAAATGGACTCATAAATAATTTTATTTGCTAAAATTATAGCAACTCCTACATATCCCTTACTTCTACTTTTATTAACTACATTGAAATTATGGAAATAAACAGCATCAGATGGTTTGAACCAGGTTTCTGATAAAAGAGCTATGTCAAAACGTTCTTCAAAAAGTAATTAATTTAAAGAATATTTGCTTGCATTTAGCGAACGAATATTCCATTGAATAATTTTAATGCTTTTGGAAGCCATTAAAGGTACGTAAAAATGTTACCTATAATATCTTCAATTTTATTTTTTAATTCAGTTTCGTAAATTTTATGATTAGATTGTACATTTGAGAAAGAATAACAATAATCCTGGCTACTTTGTTGTATCAAATTTTTGAGTGAAGCACTGAGCTGACCGATAGACTGATTGAACTCATTAGGAGGTTCAGGGTTTCCAAACTGAAATATAGATCCCGAACAAAAGCTGGTCTGGTATTGTCTACGAACAGGAGGAAAATTAGAAGTTGTATTACTATTTTTTATTTCTTTGGGAGACTAACTGTAGATTAGGATATATGCTTGTGGGTATTATTATTCTTGTAAACGGTGCTAGAATTCGAAGGTTTAGAAGAAGAGCTTTTTAATGGGAAATGTCGGTGTAACAGGTAGTTAAGGGTGCAAATTTGTTTTTTTTTTTTTAACAAAACTGGAATAATTTGGATTTTCAATAGCTCTTTTAGCTTCTTTAAACGAAATATTTAAGTAAGCCATAGCTTCTTTAGTCTTCTTTTATTTCAAGTATTCGGAGCATTCTTTAAAAATTGACTCGTGGTTATTATTTTTACAATAATAAGTGCAAAATATCAACATTTATCAAGGCAACCAATTTTTCCTTTAAAACCGCATTTTTTACATCTTTTTTTACTTACATTGGGTTGTTGAATGACCATATCGAAGACAATTAAAACATTGCATAACACATATTTCAACCTTTATTTTATTTTGTATTTCTCACGACTTTACGTATTTATTATCCAATTCTACTAGACATGTTTTGTCGCTCAACTTTTTGCATCATTCATCCTTACTTTAACTACCATTTTCTTTTCTATGATACATCCTTTTGTATTCTTTAGCTTAAGCATATTTGAATAATCCGTGTTAATTAGAAGTCCTTAAACTACAATATTCTTTTTCTTCGATACTCGTTTTTTTTTTTTTTTTTTTTTAAATCTTTTAGTTCTTCAGTTAGTATGTTCATTGCTACCGCCTAATTTTCTTTGTATCTATAATATTCTTTTGTATGTTTGTTTTTATTTCCTTTGTATCTTCAGGCAGTCCTTCTAGTAAACCCATTATTTGGACTAACATATCTAGGTTTGGATCATCACTTTTTTGGCGATCTAATCGTTTTCTTAAATACATTTTTCTCTTTCTCTTTCTGCAAAGCGATATGAGTTGATACCCAGGTCCACCCTTCAGAGATATGCACCCTTCTCACTGCAATTAGTTTCTTACTAAACTTTGTTATTTACGTTAAACAACTGTGCTAAACAGCTTTATGTTGGTACCACCGCTTTATATTTATCTTGGACGTCGGCTTAAAACCCGCTGTTTTGTTTATCTATTCAATATAACCACTTCTTTCTATTATTATCAGTATTGTCTTTTACATCGAATATTACTTTTTTGCTGTAATTTTACACCTGTTTATTCACCTAGTACTGTCAGTTAGTATTTCATCTTCGCGACAACTCTCGAAATTTTCGGAATTATTGCTGACAAAAAAATTAAACACTTTAACACTTTATATGCCACGTTGCTACTTCCATACAACGAAATGGCTGAAGCCAAATATGTGCTTCTTGCAATAAAAATTAGATGCCTCCAGTGGGCAAGATATCTGACCAGAGCAAGTGAAAGCTACCCTGCAGGACGTACTTCATTGGCAAAATCCTAGGGAACTAGACCATAAGGTAGACCAATCTATCCAAATGGATGTGGTAAACTGACAAGAAGCAAAAAATAGGCCCTAATGAAATAACAGATTTAGAAAGGTCAAGGCTTAACTAAGCTTAACACGGGAAAACAGAAAAAAGATATATGTACCAACAAATATAGGCGGAAAGTGGATACAGATAATGTTAGATAGGCCATAGAAAATTAAAAGAGACTGCAATTAACTGAGAAAATAAATCAATACCGCAATATCAAATGACGTCAAAAAAGTTACTACATTTCCTGGGGCAGTTATTGGACCTGATCATCAACCACTTGTAGCAGATATTAAACTAAGGTTAAAACGAATTCAGCGACAAAAACCAAAAACCAATGTAATTAACTTTGACGATATAAACATAAAACATAACATGAAAAAAGAATTTAACAATAGAATAAAAACATCGGAAAACGACTAGAAGATCCAGAAGAACTATGGAGTGAATTTAAAAACAAAATTATCGAAATCTCCGCAAAAAATGATTATAGAAAAAACTAAATAAAAAAAATAAATGGATGTCAGACGACATATTGAAATTATTGGAACAAAGTCGACTAATAAAATCTAATGAAACATAATATAGACACCTGCAGAAAAGAATA
The DNA here is from genome assembly GCA_918026665.1 of Diabrotica balteata. Classification (NCBI taxonomy): domain Eukaryota; kingdom Metazoa; phylum Arthropoda; class Insecta; order Coleoptera; family Chrysomelidae; genus Diabrotica; species Diabrotica balteata. The sequence goes on from OU898285.1 coordinate 25,732,161, forward strand.
AAAAAGGAGATCAAATTAGCCAAAGAAAAATGGATGAAAGGAAGGTGCGACGAAATATAGGATGTAATATATAAACACGACTTATTTAATGTGCACAAAAAACTAAAAGAAATGGGTAACATATTTAAAAAACGAGTTCCCTCTGTACTCGTTGACGATAATAACGTTGAAATACGAAAAGAATGGCAGGAATAATATTGCCGAATTCCACCAAAACTGTACTGACGGCCCAGAAATTATGAAATGCGAGGTACAACACGCTATAAATAATGCTAAAATTAGAAAAGCTTATGGTCCAGATGATACACCAACTGAGTTGCTGAAACTAATAGAAAATAATAACATGAAAGTAGTAGCAAGACTTTTTAATTTAATATATAACACCGGAGTGATTTCCACAGATTGCCTCAAATCCATCTTTGTCTAAATACATAAAAAACACAATGCAAGAAAAATACCAGAATATCGATTAATTAGCCTAATGAGCCACACTCTTAAAATTTTCCTAAGAATAATTCACAACAGAATTAGACGCATATGTGAAGAAGATCTTGAAGATACTCAGTTCGGTTTTAAAAATGCTATGGGATCCAGGAGATACTTGCAATTAACATCCTATTACAAAAATGCCGTGCTCAAAGAAAATATGTATTTGTATGTTTCGTGGACTTCGAAAATCATTTGGTAAAGTACAGCATGTAAAATTAATGCAAATACTGAAAAATATCGGAATAGAAGACAAGGAAATTTGTGTCAATAAAAATTTGTACTGGAATCAAAACTGCTATCGTAAAAAATTGGAGATAACTACACCGATGAAATCTCTATACAACCAAGAGTCAGACAAGGTTGCATTTTGTCGGCAACATTGTTTAATGTTTACTCAGACCAGTTATTTAAAAGGCATTTGAAAGACCACCACATGGAATAAAAATCAACAGGGAACTACTAAATGTGATTAAATAAGCAGAAGATACAGTAATTTATATTAGATAATATTAAAGGTCTTCAATTTTGCTTGATCGTATTCACGAGGTAGAGAGGAAAATGGACATTAAAATAAACTCAAACAAAACCAAATTTTTAGTGTTTAGTCGTGACCCACATCCCGATGCAAAGCTTCAATGTAACGGAGTCCAAGATAAGAAAGTTTACAAAATGAAATATTTGTGAACTGTGATAACGGACATAGATATTTTAATAAAAATGAAGTCATTTCTTTGCAATAGCCATCTCAGTTTCGAACTAAGACAAAGTATTATGTTTGGTCTGTACTTTGTATAGTGCAAAAGTGTGGACTCTAAAAGTATCGATCATGAACAAAATTGAAGCACTGGAAATGTGGGTTCATAGACGAATGCTGAAGATATCTTAGACAGTAAGGAAAACTAGTGAATAAGTACTAAGGAGCGTCAATACTTGCTAAAGACTGTTAAACATCAAAAAATGTCCTATCTGGGACATATAGTTAGCGGAAGTCGATATAAAATATTACTACTGATCCTTAAAGAGGGCACTATAGTTGAGGATATTGAGAGAAAACAGCTCATATGGTATGGACATGTGAGCCGAATGGGGGACGAAAGATTGCCTAAAAAAAACGATGATGTGGCAACCCCCAGAGAAGAGAAAACGAGGAAGAACACCACAGAGCTGGAACCTGGGAGTTAAGGAAAGCGATTAGCGCTCGAAATCTGGACGAAAGACCTCACTCAAGACATAATACAGTGGCGTTTGGGAGTCGGACAACGTCGTAAGACGTTATAAAACCGAATATATATATATACTATATATATATATATATTATATATATATATATATATATATTCTTAAAGGCAAAATAGAAGGCCGTAGAGGTGTAGAAAGAAAACAAATGGTTTCTTGGTTTAAAAACTATTCGTAAGTGGACTCAAATGTCAAATGCAGGACAATTATTCCATATTGCAGATGATCGAGAAGCCTTCGAAATGGTGATCACCAACGTCGGATAATTCTGATATGGCACGCAAAGAAGAACAAGAATCGCAATATCACAAATGATCAGAAAATAAACTATATACGTATATATATATATATATATATATAATATATATATATATATATATATATATATATATAAAATTATATATATTATATATATATATATATATATATAAAATTATATATAAAAATCCATATCCAACAACATACAGACGGACAATTCCCTGTTAACACCAAAACCAGTCACAAAATATGCTTCTCTCCCTATTTCCCACAAATTACGAATAAGCTTACTAAACTATTCAAAAACTTACCCGTCAAAATATCCTTAAAAAACACTAAAACCATTGGAAAGTTATATCTCCAAGTCCAAAACTCCGCTAAGCTCTTTAGAGCACACTAATGTTGTCGATCAGATTCCCTGTTCTGATGCAATTCCTGCTACATTGGCCAGACCAGTCGGTCACTTCTAGGGCGTATAACTTCACATAAAAGCGACTTCTCAAATACTAAAATACTGGCCAAACAAAATAACCATCAAAAACGCTCCTTTATTGAAATGTGTGAGATCTTAAAAAAACCCTTTCTGCAATAAACAAAAGAACCGACATCGAGAATTTGAGCCAGGTTTACCACTCTCTCATCTTACGAAATAAATAATACCATTATTCATCATTAAAAATAGCCTTATTTTCCGTTCAAAATTTACACAATCGTCCCATATCTCCATACCGCGTCACGTCGTTTGCAGAGATTGCAATAAATCAGTGTTTGGTTTGTCTTCATTGGAGAATGATCTCTAAATGAAGCCAAATGTACGTTTTAAAAATTTTGTTAAATCTTCGTTTCTGCGAATGAGATTATTTTTTGCAAAGTTTTTGTGTTCTTTGTTTCTGGTTTTTTTTTTTAAGTTAGTTCTATATTAATGAGTAAACTTAAGTTACATAGTTATTAACATCTTTAATACTACATATTGAGTTCTAAGTAATAAATGATTATATCTGTATTTCTATAAACTCTATGTCATCTTTGTATTTTAGAGAACTGATGAAGCTTTAGAAGTATAAAGCGAAACGTTTTCTATAAACTTATGAAGTAGTTGACTTCTGTTTTTTATTTGCCAACCTTAATGACCGATTAACCTCTGAATTCACTAGTTGAATAATTTATATATATATAATATATATATATAATAGTATATATATATATATATATATATATATATATTATATATACGTATATCTATTTACGTTTTTCACAATACTTTCGCAATATAATATCGGTCTGAGCATTTAAAATAAATAATGAAGATTTTCTAAACGACAGGAAATCCGTTTTCAAACGGATTCAATAGTCATTGATTAAATCGGCTTTCCGAGTAACTAATGCCAATATTGATTTTTGTTATTTTGTTTTCTTGGAAATCCAAGTAAAATCTGAAATTAAGATTAAGTCGTTATGATTTAGGCCCCAAATTTGAATTGCATAATAATACTTTTCCGTTTCTCAAGATTTAATTTGCAAAATATTTAAATAATAAATAAAAACTATGAGAATACATTAGACATCGTGAAAACTGACGATACTATTTTATCTAAATCAATTGACCAGATAAGCTGATTATTTATTATAACTTATAGATGTAAGGGGATGCTTGATTTTAAATGTTACCTCTGCCGATTTGTCAGTGTTCACCTTATTTTAAACTGAAAAGCCAATGCTTGTCAGATGTCTAAAAACACTACAGCTTACAATTTTTATTCTCTAGTACTGATTGAATTTACTATGTTGGTACATTTTTGTGTAGTTGTTTAGCCAGAAACTATAAATATTTAGATAATTAATTAAAGCCGTAAAGCCGAACGGCATTCTGTGGGACCAAACAATATCTAAAGCGAACAAACAACTCATATACAACACCATACTTAAAAGTGTAATCACTAAAGCTCGGATTATAGGCAAAATGCCTTTTTTTGCCTATTTTGCCTATTATAAGTGTTTTTTGCACTTTTTTGCCTTTTTTCGTAAATTCCGCCTATTTGTGCCTTTTTTAAATTTCATGGTACTAACCCATGATATTATTCTATTACTAAACCATTCTATAATAAAATTTTGGGTCAATAATAAAATATCAATGGTTTGTTTATATAATAGATTTCTAGGAAAATGTACCTGATCGAGACTTGAGGGTTAACTATTTGGAAATCCCTAAGCTTTATTAGTTTATTATCAGTTGTACAGTCGGTTACTGTATCAGAGTTTACTCACAAATTAGCAAATTGCTATATCCTAGTTTAGTTTTGTTGCGTATACCGAAAAGCAAAGAACACGTTTTAAAACGTTCAAGACAGTTGTGTGAAAAGATGACATCTAAATTAAGGCTATGGATCGCACCTTATTCGGAACTTTCTCTAGAAGGAGATGGAGCATTTTGTAAACCATGCGGCAAATCGGTAAGTTTTATTTTTTTTTCTTTTTTTCTCGTCCCACAACATAACTAAATTCTAAAGCGGTTTAGAATTCTAATTATTTTTTTTTAATTCTCAGATTTCAAGTAGAAAAAAGTACTTTATTGACCAGCATTGTGGAACCCCACTTCATAAACGTAATTTGGAAAAATTAAATTCCTCTAAGTTAGCCCAAACATCTCTGCGGGATAGTTTAAGCAGTTCAAAAAAAAAAGGAGGAAGACGCATTTAAATTTGATTTATGCCAGATGATGATTGCATCCAACATTCCTCTATATAAAGTTAATAACCCTAGTTTTAAACGCTTTTTTGAAAAATATCTTAATAAATCCTTACCGGACGAGAGTACATTGAGAAAACATACTGTGGAAAAATGTTATGTGGAATGTATTTCAAAAATTAAGCACGAGTTGGAGGGCAATTTTTGTATATTATCGTGGATGAAACGACAGATGTATGCGCAGGTATATAGCTAATTTAATGATTGGAATTTTGAACGAAAACTTTGCGAGAAAACCTTATTTAGTTGCCGTTAAAGAATTGGAAAAAAACAAACAATTTAACAATAAGTCGATTTATACAAGATAGTTTAACAAACCTCTTTTTACCCAACGCTATACCAGTGAATAAAAATAGTTTTAATGCTTTCAGATGCTGCGGCATATATGTTAAAAGCTGCTGTTAATTTAAAAATTTTTTATCCTAATTTAATTCATTGCACTTGTGTAGCCCACGGGTAAATAGAATTGCTGAAGAAAATAAGAAATCTGTTTCCGTTGGTAAATAATTTTATAAATTTTATGAAAAAAGTTTTTGTAAAGGCTCCGTTGAGGGTGCAAATATATAAAGAAAGACTTCCCGGTGTCCCTTTGCCACCTAAACCAGTAATTACAAGGTGGGGAACCTGGCTCGAAGCAGTCTTTTTTTACTTTGAACACTGCAATGAAATAGAATTAGTTATGTCAGAATTTGATGATGATATTTCCGAAGCCATTCGAGAAGCAAAAAAAATATTAAAAAATCCCAAATTGAAACAGGAACTCGTTATATCAATGACAATTATAAATTAATAGTTACCACAATTACCTTATTAGAAAAACAAGAGATAAATTTATGTGAGTCAGTAAAATTAATAGATAATTTAAAGACGAAAATTAAATCGGCACCTGGAAGTAACGGTCAATTAATTTTTAAAAAAATGAAATATGTTGTCGACAAGAATGAAGGTTTTTCGTTATTTATCTAATGTTGCTAAAGTTTTGAATGGGACATTTTCCGAGGAATTTCAAATTATGCCAGATTTATTATCCGCTCTGAAATATGCTCCAATTACATCTGTCGATGTCGAACGTTCGTTTTCAATGTACAAATTAATTTTAAGTGATCGAAGACATAGTTTTAAGACCGAAAATATTGAAAAACATTTAGTTGTTTCTATTAATGATAAAATTTTAAGTGGTTACAATGTTTAATTATTAATTAACAGTTATTTAGTTACTAGTTTATTTATACTAATGTTATGATTATGATGTGTAATATACTTGCCTTAAGTTAATATTACGTTTAATTTACTTTGTACAATAAATAATAAGTTATATTCCTTTATTGCCTATATTTGCCTAAATGTTAATATTCCTGCCTTTTTTAATAAAAATCTTTGCCTATATAGGCGCCTTTTTCTTCAATTTTTGTTGCCTATAAATCCGAGCTTTAGTAATCACATATGGCAGTGAAGTTTGGCCAATGAAACAAAGAACAGAGAAACTGTTACTAGCAACAGAAATGGACTTCTGGAGAAGAGCAGCAGGCAAATTAAAAAAAGATCGGATACCAAATGAGATAATAAGAGAAATGATGGGAGTCAAGCATACAATAGTTGATGACATAAAAACACAACAGTTAATATGGTACGGCCATGTACAGAGAATGCCAGATGACAGGATTCCGAAACAGATTTTTACGTGGACACCACAAGGAAGAATGAAAAGAGAAAGGCAGAGAAGAAGCTGGAGAGAGGGAATTAAAAAAGAACTAGAGGAAAGAGAAATCCTTCCAGGACTATGGTTAAATAGAGAAGAATGGTGGTTAGGAGTCAGAAGGCGTGGGAGAACGCTGTAAACCGATAGCAGTAGTAGTATTAAAGCCGTAAAGCTATGCTAAAAGCCAATTTGGTACAACTTTACACAATTATTAGCACATATATAAAAACTTATCCTTTAATAAGCGTACATTCTGCGAAAATTATTAAAATTCTGGTCTAGTTCGCAGTGCAAGCATCCTATTCATACAACGACGAGTCTCTGCCTCCCTTATGCAAGAGGTAAAGCTTATAAGTAAGAACACGCGTAAGTAATTTTGCAATTTGACGAAGCACAATTTTTACATGACAAATTGCAAACCAAGCCATTCTTTAAACATCCACATGAGCTGGCATAGTCTTTTTGGAACTAAAAAAACTTAAACACATAACACTTGGTGGTCCAGGAGGCTGTGTCATCTTTAATTATTGACAGGAATTTTCTTTAAGCTCCCTCTAATCCCTATAGTTTTGTTTAAAACTATAATTCCTAGAGGACACGCACCGTTTCACTTCACTCCACACCATTTCTATTGGGTTCAGATAAGGACAAAGTATTAGGATGTGGACATCTACCATGGACGTATAAACATAGATGGACACAGCAATAACATACCTTTTAACACACAATGTTTTGAAGCTTCCATAGAATGTGATGCTTCCGCAATGAGCATAAGCGTGCTTGAATTTTTACTCGCGGGTAATTATTCAGATTTTAAAAAATTCGAAGTAGTAATAATGTATAAAAACACGTTCAACAGAATTAAAAAAAACGAGAGTTTAACTATTAACAAATCACGTCTTTATAGAAAACATTAAAATACAATTTTATTTGCTTTAAAATTAATACAATAAAATATAGTTGAATTCAAGTTAATTTTTTAATAGGTATCAAAATAATGCTACAATAAAAAATCTTTATGTTTCTATGTTTGCTACCAAAATAGTTCGATCGTCAATATTATTTGGAAACCTACATAGAAAAATAAATGAGTTTTATTCATTTCACTAATTTATTTGCATCCACGAGAAATATTAAATTAAAAAGGTACTAAACAGATCGTTTTTAATCAGATGATGTCTACTTACAATTTAAAAATGTCTACTAATTTCATGAACTTATATCTTATTCAAGACATTAATGAACATGAATAAACCCAATGGTACGCCTATTAAAATGTAAACAAACACGCTTCCTCATTTCCTCATCTTAAATAATGTAAATTGTATGTACTATACAAACGAAATTGGGAGTTCGGGATGTAAATATTTCGTTTATTTTGTTTCACTTTTTCACAAATATCACTCAAAATACAGCCAAAATATCGAAAAACAACTTTTACTAAAAAATAAACAAACATGGAACAGCATTTGAAGTTTGACGTAGATCCATAAGACAGAGAAATGTAAACAACCGTTGCCACTTATAAATAAATAGTTTTCAGTGCTTCTACATATAAAATAATTTATTGATATCTATTATACGCTATTATTAAATGATAATGCACACTATGTGCACACTTTATATTTTGATTACAATTAAATATATTAATCTAACCAATAAATTATTATTTTGGTTTGATAGCAGCTGTAGAGTATAAAATACGGAGTAATATTTTCAGCGACTCGCGATTAAGAAATTTTGTAATAAAACGTGACAACAGTTGAAGGTGCTGAGAATGTGACCTATTGAAATAATTTTGACTTAACAATTTTATGTAAATAATTGAGTCCATCTGTGTTTATACGTCCATGACATCTACAGTTCCCATAAGTTCTTTTTTTAAGTAATCTTCTTCAAAATAAATATTCTTTTCATAAAGCCTTAAGTTCTTGTTTGACCGAATATTGGTTGGGAAAATTTAGTTTTCTAGATTGGTAAGATGTATTTTCCGTTATAATCACATACTTTTTATTTTTTTGGAGATTCGATATTAACATGTCTAAATTATTTCTCAAATAGATCTCCGTCCATCTCTTCATGATGCTTTCAATCTTCAGCACTATTTTGTGAAATAAATCTTGGTCATTTTCCGCTTCGAGTCCATTTATAAACGCCTGTCTCTACTTGTCCATTGGTAGTTCCTGTATTAACCCACGTCTCATTCATATAAATGAGACTGGCTCCTTGATTTCTCGGTTTCTTTATTTCCCCAAAAAAGTGACGCCTCCAAGCGAGTATTTCTTGTTTTTTTAATAGTATGGAATTTCTATACTGCTTGCCATATACAAAACCCATGTCGTGCAATAGTCTTCTAAATGTACTCTTACAATCTTCAACAAAGCCATCTTGATTACGTGTACGGACTAAAACAAACCTTGGTCTTTTCCGCTTGGAGTTTTTAAACCTGTGATAAGTTTATATATGAAAGCCTGTCTCTACTTGTCCATTGCTAGTTCAGCATTAAACCACGATTCGTCTCTATGATATTGGCTCCTTGATTAATCAGTTTCTTTATTTCCCCAAAAAGAGACGCCTTCAAGCGGCTATTTCTTGTTTTTTTTTTTTAATAATACTGAATTTCTAACCTTTCTGCCATATAGAAAACCAACGTCGTGCAATAGTTTTCTTAATGTACTCTTAGTCAAATTCGGAAGGTGCTCCGTATCGTTATTTTTTTTCTAGTACTACATTAAGGGTTGGATGAGGAGCTATGAGTAGACGAGGCGCACCTGCGGTAATATGCAGATGGATAAGGGCATCCCTAGAGAATATAATAGTAATGTCCACTCTGGGTAAAGCAACCATCAAAGCAAAAGTAGGTGGAGGCAGTTCCACAAGGAGGGAGTTCTGTCCCCTCTACTTTGGGCAAACTTGGTAGATGAATCTCCTCAGAAATTTGTCAACAGAAGGCTTTTATTGTCTAGGATATGCTGACGATATAGCAATTGTCGTCAGGGGCAGGTTTGCTCAGGTGGTGTCTGGGGAGAATTTGAGCAGCCCTAAATATAGTTGACGACTGGTGTAAAGAAGAGAGAGGCTGATAGTCAATGCTCGAGAAAACACAAATCGTCAACTTTACCAAGAAAAACAGCACTACAAGGCCTAAAACCACCGGTGCTGGGAAGAACAGAGATTTCATTTGCCAAAGAAAACAAAATACCATTGGGGTTATATTTTGATCATAGGCTTACATGGAATACTCATATTATAAAAACCACACAGAAAGCTACTATTGTCCCTGGGCAGATGTAGAAGAATGTGCGGTATAGAATTGGGGGCTAAACTCCAAAATGGCCTCTATGGTTATATACAAGGGTTATTAGACCCATGATAACCTATGGCTCGGTGACGTGGTGGACAAAGACGAAGCAAGTGGGAGCAATAAGGCGCTAGGTAGTACACAAAGGCTAGCATGCCTGTGTATTACGGGGCCATAAAAACATACTCCTACTGCCATCGTGTGGAAGTCCCTGTTGAATTTACCACCACTTCATATCTTTATACAGGGCGAAGCCAGATCAGTGATGCACAGATTAATCCATAGTCAGCGACATATAAGCCAAACGCATGGTACTGACAACAGAAAGCTAATTGAGGAGCTAAAAAGCCGATATTGTGATGGGGAAACCTATCGATGTAACAGCTACTAGAATATAGCTTTAACAATAAATTCACAATTAAGATACCGGGCAGGGAAGAGTGGAATAAAGGGGTACCCATAAAAGCTGCTGCTACCTGGTCAACACGGATGGCTCAAAAAAACTTGGAGGGTGTTGGAGCCGGCATAGTAGGGACAAATCAAGGGATACATTTCCCGGTTAAGTCTATCTAAGGATGTGACAGTTTTCCAGCGGAAATAACTGCAATCCATCAGCTGTGTTGAAGAAGATAGAAAGGCAGGAAAGAACGTTCTGTTCAGTGTGCACATCTTCACAGATAGTCAGGCAGCGCTTAAGGCACTCAATTCTGTAGAGGTCAATTACTAAGCTAGTATGGATTGCGTGTGTGCCCTAAATAAACTAGGAGACCGTAGCAAGGTTACGGTATGCCTGGTACCGGGGCACGAGGGTAATAAGGGCAATGAAAAAGCAGAATGAAGATGGCCAAACAAGGCTCATCAATGAAATTCATTGGACCGGAACCCTTCTGCGGCGTTGCCAAAGTCCAGGTAACAAGAACGGCTACAAAGAAGTGGGTAGCTCACAAATCTCTGAAATGGTGGAGGAATTTCACCAGGACAAAGACAGGCGAAACAAGTTCATTAGAGAACATTCGCTAAAATTTACGGCAGACCTAATTAGCAAAGATAGGAAAACAGTCAAAGCCATAGTAGGTCTTCTAACAGGGCACTTTAAGCTGAATAGGCACTTGAAGCTAATGGGATTATCAGATGATGACCTGTGCAGAATCTGTCACCTCGAAGAAGAAACGACAGAGCACATTTTATGTCAGTGTGACAGTCTGGCATAATGTGCGGTTTTTTGCATTAGGAGAAGAAAATCCACCGGCAAACAGCTACATGAAGGTACAGATCTCGAAGCTACTGAGCTTTATAAAGAGGGCCAGGCTAGAGAATGTTGTCTAGGACTAGAGGGCCACAATAGATCTGAAAAGGTCGTAGTGGAATAGGCCGAAAGGCCACCACTCTTAATCTAATCTAATCTAAAGGGTTGGATGAACGTTGTCTATAAAAAAACCGAGCCCTACTTCTTTTATTCTAGAGTGAGTACCTTTATCGTGTTTATTCTTACTGCTATTCGAATAACCGGTTTTTTTATGCGAATTACCAGTGACACATTTTTACCTTCACCCCTATATCGGTCTATTGTTCGTTTGGAGACTCTAGTCATAGCAGAAATTTACCGCACTCTTGTTGATACACTTTATCATATTGTTACTGTTTGATAATTAGTTAAAAACATACTTTGTGCATTCGTTATTTAACAAGTTATCGTTTTCGAATGTTATTAAACTTGCGGCCATTTTGCATTGTCAACACGACACAAACGTCTGCCATCAACTGAATATCATTTTAATAACTACATTTTATTTTACATTTATCGACCTATATTATAATTACAGATATTAAAAAACAATGTTGAATTAACAATTATATGTTCTATAATTATAAAGTATTTTTTAAAAGTCTTCTTTGACTTTTTTTTCTCTTCTTCTTTTTATATATGCAGACTGTCTGTTTTTCAATGTGCCTCCAGTAATGTTGTCGTTCCATCGTTTCGTGGTCTTCCTACTGATCGTCTTCCTATTGGGAACCGTCTCTTGTCGTCTTTACTACTCTATTATCTTTCGGCTTATATGATCGTTTCATTCTATTCTTCTATTTCTCACCCAGTTCTTGATGTTATCCACCTTGCATCTACGTCATATATCTGTACTTTTAGCTCTATACCATGGTGTTGTCCATTCAATTTTTCAAGTATTTTCATCTCTACTGTTTCTAAAATTCTTTTTGTTCTCTCTTTATCAGGTCTTGTTTCTGCCGCGTATATCATTATTGGTCTGATGACTGTTTTGTAAATTCTGCCTTTCATTTCTTTCCAGATATTTTGATTTTTCCATATTGTTTCATTTAGGCAGCCTGCGGCTCTGTTTGCTCTATTTACTTGATCTTCCACTTCGATTTTGAGCTTTTCGTAGCTAGATAATGTGATGTGCCTAGATATTTAAACTTCATCACATGTTTTATTATCTGACCTTTTAGCTCCAATTTACATCTCAGTAAATTTGCTGTTATAACCATGAATTTGGTCTTTTTTTGGGAAATAAACATATTACATTTTCTGGCGGTTATCCTAAATTGGTGCGGCATACGTTGTAAATCATAAATCATTCCATCCATAATTAGGTTAAACAATAGAGAACTCAATGAATGTCACTGTGTTATGCCATTGCTAGCTTCAATAGAGCCAGTTAGTTCTTCTTCTACTTTTACTTTTATTTTGTTGTTTTGGTAGATTCTTTGTTGTATTCTAATGATTTCTTATGCACTTGCCTCATTGTAAATATAATGTGCATAATCTTCCCGACCTAAAACCATGTTGTTCTTCTGCTAGTGTTATCATTTCATTAATTATTATTAGTTATTATTATTTCTTGGATTAGTTTTAATATTTGTTTTGTCAGATCTGATCCTCCGTACTTTAGGAGTTCGTTCGGTATTCAGTCCTCTGGTGATTTTATATTTTTTAATTTTCTTAATGCTTCCTTTACCTCTTCCTCATCAATATTGATTTCTTCGTTTGGTATTACCTCTGGTGTTGGTGGTTCATTATTGTCACCTTTAGCAAATAGGAATCGAAATTAGTCTACCCATGTTTCCTTCTGATTATCTTTAGTTCTTAGAAGTTCAATCATCTGTTTTCTTTGCCCTCTAATTATTCTCCATATTTCTTTTTCTGTTCCGTAGAAGTCGTGTTCCCTCTGTTTTGAGAAACTCTGCCAGTGTTCCTTTTATATTTGTCTAACTAAAATATTCGTTTCATTTTTTATTCATTTATAGTCGTTGTATGCCTGTTGTTTTTGTTTTGTTCTGTATTCTAAAGAGCATCATCATCAATGGCGCCTACAACTCTCCGTGAGTCTTTGCTGCGTTTACTATTGCCTTCCATGGTTTGTCGTCCTGTGCCAGTAATTTTCCAGTGCGCACATCCCATCTTCTCTGAATCTTCTCTGCCTACATCTTTCCACCTTTTTCTAGGCCGCCCTACAGACCTTCTTCCATCTGCCTTTCCCAGAACACATTGTTTATAAGGCGATTGTCGTTACTGCGTATCACATGTCCTGCCCATATGAGTCTATTGGCCTTTATATATCTGACCAGATTTTCTTTTCCGAATAGAGACTCTAGCTCGTTATTCTATCTGCCCCTCCATTCGTTTGTCACGCTGTTTTAGGCCATATATCATTCAAAAAATTTTACGTTCCTATACCAGCAATTTATTTACTTCTCTTTTGTTATCGTCCATGTTTCGCTTCACATACGCAACTATTGTCGTATTATGGTCTTATATATCCGGATTTTGCACCTCGTGAAAGATGTGTTCGAGTTCATTAGATTGTTGCATTGCAAAAAAAGATCTATTTTCTGCCATTATTCTCGTTTCAACTTCTCGCTCTAATTTGTTGTCATTTGGTGATTGTTGCTCCTAGATATTTAAATTCTTTAACCACTTCGAAGTTGTGATCATTTTATGTAATGTTTTGCCTTATTCGCCGTCGTTCTTGTTTTGAAGACGACCATGTATTTTGTTTTGTCTTCGTTTATTTTTAGATCGATGTTTAATGCAGCTTCTCTCAAAGCGCGAGAAGATATCCTTGATGTCTAATGCGATTGTGCTACTGCGTCTATGTCATCTGCAAAGGCGAGTATGATTTTTGCTCGTCCGAGCAGTTATGTCTGGTTTGATTTTTGAATATATTTTTCGCATGACATTATTCTAAGGCCAGATTAAACAACAATGAGGACAACGGATCTCCCTGTCTCAGTCCAGAATTTTACGCAGAAGGCATTTGATTATCTTCCCCCTAGTCTAACTTGTGCAAAAGAGTTACTTACACACATTTGTGTTACCGCAGCTAGTGTCTTGGGTATGCCGAGCTCGATTATTGCCTTCCATAATGTTGTACGATTAGTTGAGTCATAAGCCTATTTGAAGTCTATAAAAATCTGATGCACGTCGTCGTATATATTCCAATACTTTTCAAGCATTTGTCTGATTGTAAATATTTGATCAATAGTCGATCTGCCAGGCCTGAAACCACACTGGTAGTCACCAACTATTTTTTCGGCGTTTGGTACTAATCTTTTTAATAATATCGAAACCAATATTTTTATATGTAGTGTTGATTAGTGAGATTCCTCTGTAATTCATGCATGACGTCCTTTTTTCCTTTTTTGTGTATTGGTATAATAATAATACTACCACAACCACCATTCGTTCGGCATTATTTCTTGTTGCCTAGCCATTTCATTAATTGAATGGCTTTTACTGTATGAGTTCATGACCGCCTGTTTTAATTAGCTGGGCATCAATATTGTCCAGACCAATATTTATCGTATTTATCGATTTATCTTATTCTAAAGAGCCTTTCTTCTTTTCTTTACATTTTATCTTCACTTCCTCTTTAAACCATGGTGTTTTCATTTTCGATATGTTAGTGTTTGTTCGTTACTTTCCTCTATTCAAGTGATTCTGTTGCTGCGTTCATTTCCTGTACAAGTATTCCGTGGATTTCGTATTTGGTCCTTCGACTTTGATTTTTGTTTATGTTGGCGCCGTTAATGTGTGTAATTGTAAATTCAGGTAGAAAGAGTTTAATATCATTAACATAGATTATACAAATAATTATTTCATTGCCACGAATTGTAAACAATTTTAAAGATAATGTGTAAAACCGACAACATCAGATTCTAAATATAACTTTCTATTTTTAAAATTTCAACAGAAAAATTACATAAATAAAAAAAAAATTACAAATGTGCAATATTTTTCCATTTTGCATTCATAAATATCTCCCAAATTATAATCCTTTTATAGAAGCCGGCACCTAACATAGGATAACACCTTTGACAACATTGTACTTATTTCTGAAATATAGAAAGGACAGGTCTATCTCTGTAATGCTGCCATTTTAATGTGAATTGATGCGCTGGGTGCATCACCTGGATCAATTCCAAATCACTGTATTTGAGCGAAAACTGCATTAACAATAAATGAGTTTAGAAAAGCTCAAAATATAAGTTTTCAATTGTAATATGGTCCTCATTAACATCATACTAAATTTTTTGATAGCATACCACCAACATATTGTTATAAACAAATTAGATTGTTTTTTTACACACCAAAATTGTATATTTTAATCCTATAATTTTATAAATTTTTACGTTGAGCAAAAGCAAAGTGATAAGCTAAAATGTCTAATATAGTCAATAAATTATCATTTTTTAACAATGCATTTGCAATATCTCGACTACGTTTAGTTTTGACCAATTTTAGTTTTTCAAAAATTTGGTATTTTTTTAAATAAATTAAATATGATTTAAAAGTGTTTATTGTTTACCACATATAAGCATTCAAACAAATAAATTGTTAATAATAAGTTTCTATCCAAAAATTCGAATTAACATCGTGAAGATTCCCGGTCAAAATACATAAAAAATTAGCTGTTAAAATACATCTTTATTTAACCACTAAACCAATTTTTACGTAAGATTACTTTTAAAGAATATTAAAAAGACGTGCTTATGTCGCAAAAAATCTTTTGTACTCCAAAGAATACACGATAGACTATAAAAGTTCAAATGACAAGTTTCAATATTCCAGCAAAGTTAAAATAATTGAAATCACGTACAGTTCCATTTATAAGCCATAAATCCCCAACGGAATACAATAACTCTACGGGAAACCTATATACTTCAGCAGGCTGCGGATCAGTTATACGTTTATGCTGGACTGAACTTCGTTTGTCAACAGAATATATATCAACCCATCTATCTTCTCTAAATAAGCCAACGAGAAGTGTAGTATTATAGAAATATACTTCTTAGAGCTAAAGTAAACCCAATCCTATGATATGTGTAAGCCTCTATTCCATTCAATTTAAAATTGGTTTTTAGCTTGAAATAATCAATTAGTAATATAGAGTGATGTTGGATAAAAGAAATTTTATGAATATTACTAATTGATTTATTTTATAGATCTATATTATTTATCATTAAAGATTAAGCTTCGATGTATGCGAACGTCACGTCGCAATTTTATTAAAATTTTATAAGAAGGATAACACTTTGACCGCTGTATGTATCGAAAAGTATACACAGGTGAGGGTAAAAATCGCTGCGTGTATACCTTTCGTCATGGAAGCAGTATAGGCACTATGATTTAATACCTTGAGTTTGTTTTCAATCCGACGTCGGCCGACGTCGCCCGATGTCGGATCGGGAGAAATACGGTTCCAATGTAGGTGTACACTTACAAGCATTTACGAGACGAGGCATTTACAAGTTTCAGTTACAGATGATACAAATGAGTATTTTTTGGTAACAGTTACGTTACGTTCCGGTTCCATGTTCGTACCTGTTCCAAATACTAGTTACTTTTTTAACCTAGTATTTTTACATTTGTATGCCGCGCCACGTCTTTTTTCTAAATGTTTCTAATGTTTTACATAAACTTATATTTTGTATTTTGTTAACTACTCGTGTATTATTTTTTCAAAACGATCTCATTGTTTTTTTTTTTGTTTAATTTTTGTGTTAGGTACACTTATCTAGTTTATTTTAGTAAATAGTAAAGAATAATTATTTATGTACTCTTTTATTTTAGTTTCATGGAAAATATGTGTTACGCTCAAACAAAATCAAATTAAAAAACTTCTAAAATAATATAGTAACAGCAAGGGACCAATATTATGACAGATTTAATACGTATAATTTCACATCTTGCATACACCACCGTAATAATCCCGACGTCCGAACCGCCAATCCTCAGTAACTATAAACTAGAACTATTACCTACCCAAAAAATACAACTGATCCCCGTGCGCATCGGTATCCAAAATACCAATACCAAAATATCAATATTAAAGTTCAGCGCAGGTATCGAATACAGTAATACAGTAACAGTATCGGTACAGTAACAGTACCAGTTACAGTTACCAGCTTGATTCATTCCGTCGTGTCGTTTAAAAAATCTAGTTGGAACTGGAACTAGTATTTTAGAAACCGGTAACTGTTACGTTACGTTATATGCTCATACCTATTACCAAATACTTGTTCCTAGTATTTCATATCATCTCTAGTTTCAGTAAGCAATTCTACTGCAACTGCACGATATTATTTAAGACTTCTTGTTGAAGTTTGGATATGACGACATCTGCTTAAATAAATCAACTTTAACTATCGTTTTAAACATGTTTTGTTGTGAGTATTAACACGTCACTTTTATCCTTCCACTGGAGTAGGACTATGCCATCTTCCTCTCTGCCTATAATTTCGCCTTTTTTCAATTTTGTTGACAAAATTTATTTTGGAATTCCTTTCCTATTTTTTCTGATTGTACTTACAAGATGGGTTTTCCATTCAGGTAATTTTTGTGCTAACTCGGTGATGGTATACCAGTTATCGGTATACAGAGTCATGCCTCTATCAAGACACCAACCCATAAGTTTAAAAACAGTCTTAATGGCTACCAGCATATCATTTAGTTTTTCTGTTCCTCAATATATTTTAGAATGGTAAGTATACACTCCAGGGAAACATAAAGAGCTAGAATTCGAATTTATGCCGGTTTTCTCTGACATATTGTCGAAAAATTAAGCGCCCTCGAAAGAGTACAATTGATTTGTCTATAGATAGTTTCTTCAGGAAGGATAACTTGCTTGAACTTCTTATTTAGGGAGTCAACCAGGAGTCGAATTTTGCTGAGTTGTTCTCCTTCTTTGCGTTGTTCATATTGTTAGCGAAATGCCACATTTTTAAATATTTTCAAAGCGATTTCGAGACATTCGATTTGCCGTTTCAAAACAATAAATTTCAGAAAGTTTCCAACAATCCTACTCCTAATTACACTTTCTAATCAATTTCGCATGGGTTGGATAAGTTTTCTAATAAATTATTGAGGCATTGCTTCCCATTCATCATTAAGCGCAGCTCTCAATTCTATTATGATCCTTGGTGCTTGATTTCCCGAATGTCCCGATGTCCCGAATCCTTCGTTGAAGCTCATCTTAAACATACTTTATTGGATTTATATCCGGGCTCAACGTAGGTCAATTTATTGTAGGTGTACCAATCTTAGTCAGATAGGTGGTGATTACTCGTACGTTATAGCATCGTGCATTATCATGCAGTAAAATAAAGGTATCACCAATAAATCTCGCTTATGGAATCACATGTTCCTCCAATAAGTCTCTAATGTAACGGTCCGCCGTTTAACCTGCTCCACGTCCTCCATTAGGCACGAAAACTAACTCGGTTTTTCCATCCATGGAAATACCTGACCAAAAGATACAAGAACCGCCTCCATATGACACAATTTCTCGTATATAATATTAAGCAAATTGCTCTCCTCGCCTTCTATAGACTCGACGCCTTTTGTCGTTGTCATGTAACCGATCCTACTTTTGTCGGAGAATAATACCTGACTCCATTGATAGTCGTCCCAATCCAGATGTTCGCGAGCAAATTCTAATCGCTTGGAACCCGTAGCTGCCCTTTTTGGTGTCAGGTTGGCTGTCTTCAATCTCCATCTAACTGTCCAAACGCTGGTAACCAAACCTCGGACCTCTCTAATCTCTTCTTTGAGATTACCACCAGTCAAATGTAGACTCTTCAGGGAAGAAATCGATCATCTCTCTCCGTTGTTATTTATTTACGGGCTCCTTCTGGTCGACGTACATAATCACCAGTATCTTGGTACCAACAGTACACTAGGGACACAGCAGAATGGCTTAAATTTAGTCGATTTGTCACGGCCCTCTGGCTCAGGTTTTCTCTCAATAAGGCTACTGCTTGAGCTGCTTTGACGGATGTGGTATCCATTTGTAATGCAGTTGCGAACTTAATTAACTGATGTAGTAGTGGGTTGCTATGGAAATTGATGCGTACGATGTTAACCAAACGCGTTAAGTAGGTGCGTGTAGATTTTTATGAGTCAAATTCTGACCCCCTCTCTACATGTTACATTATTTAAAGTGTTGCTTTTATTTAAAGTATTGCAAGTAACGCCTTAATAAGAAATATACACGATACCTACTACCACTTAGGACAAACACAGTTGTTATATAAAATAGCACTATTTTAAACAGCCAAAAATATGACTACTAACGTTAAGAAATTGTGTGATAATTATTGTGATATCTGTATAAAAATAAACTCTCATCAACCAAAAACTTATTGACACCTTTTAGTAGACCATTTCTCAAGATAAGCTTATCTTTTGGCATCTAAAACACAAAATCCTAAGGGCTTCATAAAAATAATTAAAAATGTGACATAAAAAACATAATTTAAACTATATTGACTGATTAATATCCTATCTAAAATTCCAAAGAATTCAAAAAATTTCTATGGAACAAATAAAATGATATTCACTGCTGTTGATGCAACATTTTTAAACGGCATCAATGAAAGAATAAACCAAACATTGGTTAATAAAATAAGATACAAAATAAATGAAAGTGATAAGAAAATAGCATGGACAACAATTCCTCAAGAATTTGTACAAAAATATAATGAGACAAAACATATAATTACAAAATTTCAACAAAATATTTATTAGTAGGAAGAGATTCAAGCATTCTACCTAATGAAATGAAAAGTAAAGGTACAAAGGTACACAGACAGATCTCGAAAGAGACCTGAAAATTGCTTTCTACAATACAAAACAATCACACAATATAATAAAAAGCGGTTCGATCTACATAGCAAATAAATTGAGTCACAATCTAAAGATTAAGTATATCTTATGTCTAAACAGAAAAAAGTTAGTTGAAGTACGGATTGGACCATAAAAAATATTAAACAAGATTTTCAATTCGTCGTTATTAAAAAAACAGTTATCGTTATAATAATCTTTTATAATAATGGTTCTTCTTCAAGGGGGGGGGATAATGTAAAGAAAAACAGAACACATCGTTTTGCCTTTTTTAATTATTTGGGTTTTAATAATTTTAATAGTTTGTTACGCCACTGTCAAAATACTTAAAGTCCTATTTTATTTTTGGTAGTGACTGTTGTCTCATTTAGTGACTGTTGTTTCTTAGTTTGATTAGATTGAGTTTTATAAATGACACTTTGCAGATTGAAGAAACATATAGCTATATATATATATATATATATATATATATATATATATATATATTATATATAATATATATATATATATGTAATACATTACTATAACAACTGCCATTATAATGAATGGATATTTAAATGATTTTTACATATTTACAGGAATATTAATATTCGTACGCGCTTCAAATGCAGAGTATATGAAACCATATATCAATAATTTCTATATCTGATGATTGATTATCGTGTGTTTTTAGATTCTATACTCTCTGTTCCATATTTTGCCGTTTTTATATTCTGCTTCGCTTGTGATTCCCTTATAGTTACTAACAGTACAAAACCAATCTCGGATCTAAATGGGATCACAAATTAAATTTCTAGGGCGTGGATTTTGAACGTGATCTATTTCATGCCAGTTGCTTTTTTATAACACAATTCAAAACAAATCGATTTCAAACAACAAATAACAAGTCGATAAATTATTTGTTCTCAGCTTTATGTATTTAAACATACAGTGCTAGTCAAAAGTCCGTTCCCCCCTAGCATCTTTTGAACGGTTGTTATTATATTAGTGAAATTTTGAGGGAGATAACAAACAGACGTAGGCTTCTCAACTAGTCATAACAGGTGACGTAATAGTGACAGATGACGTTACAGCGCCACTGTGACAGAAAATTTTAAATAGGATCTTATGGCAAGTGATACCTCGTTTAATAAGCAATCAAAATAGCTATTCAGTCATAATAATTTTGTTTGAGTTTAAGCACCTTCTGATGATTAAATTAAATAAATACTAAAATTGTAGCTTTTAATTTAATTAATAAGTATTTAACCAGTTCTTATAGGAACTGACAGTAATGTATCCTATTTCTAAATTCTTGCCGTACTCGTTCAAATGTGCCGGGGGAAATGTGTCGTTCAAATGTGTGCTCTACATTCTTCAACAATTCGTTGTTTTAAAATGTCAATATTTTCGGGTGCTATAGCGTAAACTTTAGACTTCAAGTATCCCCACAGAAAAAAAATCTAATGGTGTGAGGTCCGGTGACCGAGCTAGCCATTCTATCGTACCTTGTCGTCCAATCCATCCACCACGATATTCCTTATCTAGGTAACGTCTTACAGCACCATAATGATGTGCAGGAGCACCATCTTGTTGAAACGTTATTTCCAAGTTGCCGAATTCATCTTCATTATCCTATAGAATTTTAAGTATTAACTGTTCAATTGCATTTTGTAACATCTCCAGATACACTTCATCGGTCATCGGTCAGGGTCATCATCTGAAAGTTGGTGATCATTCTTTAATTTGTATAGATAAAATTTGTTTTTAGCCAACAGTCGGTGTACTGTCTTTTGACTGATTCTATATATAGATAAAACTTAGGCTGTAGAAGAAGCTACCTTAAATAAGCTTTCGATGTAGGGCGATCGGGATACCTCTTCTTAACCTTAGATTGCCACCGTTACCCGGTAGTCGCTTGTTGCCAGGCATACGTAAATTTTAAATAAATTAAAAAAACACGATAATCATTATAATAAAAAAGACAGTAGGTACCTTAAAAAAATAAACAAAAACTTCTTGCTTGATATGGAAGATTCTTCACAGTTTTTCAACCCTGTGGACATCTCTTATTTAGATGCTCACCAAAAATGTGCTTTTTGTATATGAGATATTTTACTTTTGTCATCCTTTGCTTATAATATAAACAGAGATAACATTACTTTCTAGATGCTTCCACAGTCTTTTCGGAGGTGGATGGCTACTCTGTTTTTCCTCCACATACATTAGTAATGGTTGTTCTCAACAAGAGTTGAAATCGTCAGTATCTGCTTCTGCCATTGCTGTGTTAAATTCGTACTTGATTGTAACATAATTTCAAATCTACGTAAAGGCTTGTCATTTTTATTAGCTTGGTAAAAATTATGTACATAAATTATATAAACATTAATGCATGCAATGTTAAGCATGTTATAAAAAAACATAGCGGCCATCTTCTAGTTTTTTTGTTCAATTCATATTATGGAACATCTGATCAAATTCCTTTTTTGTTGAGTTATAATTCATTACAACTTCTGGCTTTTTAGAGGTCTCATTTATTGTTGCTTCTTGATGACAGGAGGAAACCAAAATCACCAGTTGTTTTGCTTTTGGCTTATACGACACTAAGCTCATATTTTGATGAAACAAAAATTTCCTCTCTTGAAAATGAATATCACAAAATTCGGGGGGCAATTCTTTTTTATTCTTCTTCATAGTGCCAACAACAGTAAGTTTGTAGTTTACGCGTAAGTTTGTTACTAGAGGTACACTACTAAACCAGTTATCCATAGTATTATTACGATTTGATCCTTTTATTGACGATACTAAATTTTCAAAAAGTAGTCTGGTATTGGTTTCCCCAAATCTGTTGCTTGCTTACCAAGATAAGGGATGGCATCAATTATATACTTCGTTGAATTGTTAAACATCATCACTATTTTAATTCCATAACGATCATGTTTAGAAGTTTGTATATATGAAAAAGACAGCGACCTCTGAAACTAACTAGTTGTTTATTTATCGTGACGTATAAACTGGGTTTATAATTGTCCCTACAATTGATAAATAGCATATCCCATATTTTTGAAATAGGTGCAAGTCTTATCTCTAGCGATATCTGTTCACCTGTATTTTTGTCGTCAAACCTTAGACAAGTTATAGGAAAATTAAACCTTGTTTTCGACATGGTAGCTTTGTATCCATTACCACCATACTCACTGTTAAACAATATTTAACCGGATAGGTGGTTATCTTTCAACGTAGCTGACATTATTCATCATCATCAATGGTGCTACAGCCCTATGAAAGAGCCTCGACCTTCCCAAGTCTATTACGCCAGGCAGTCCTATCCATTGCCAACCGTTGCCAGTTTGCTGCGCCTATCTTTCTACCATCCTCATCTACACCATCCTTCCATCTGAGTTTTGGCCTACCCCTTTTTCTGCTTCCC
Organism: Diabrotica balteata; assembly: GCA_918026665.1. NCBI lineage: Eukaryota > Metazoa > Arthropoda > Insecta > Coleoptera > Chrysomelidae > Diabrotica > Diabrotica balteata. The sequence continues at coordinate 25,755,436 of OU898285.1, forward strand.
ACGGGTTGTGACATAAGGATTCTTCTAGGAGGGTTGTTCTGCTGTGATCTTGCTAGATGTCCTGCCCATCTTAATCTTCCTATTCTTATAAGAGATACTATGTCTTTACCACCAAATATTTGTTTATATCTGTGGTATACCTCGTAGTTGTATCTCCTCCTCCAAACACCATTTTCACAGATGCCACCAAATATTCCTCTCAGGATCCTTCGTTCAAATATAAGCAAAAGGTCTTCGTCTGCCTTGGAGATGGTCCATGTCTCCGATCCATATGTCAACACTGGCTGTATAAGGGTTTTGTATATAGTTATTTTTGTTTTTTGGCTTAAGTTTCTACTTCTCATATGTCTACTCAGTCCAAAATAGCATCTGTTTGCCATTACTATCCTTCGCTTGATTTCTTCCGTTATGGCGTTCTCTTTGGTGATCAGGGAGCCTAAGTATGTGAATTTGTCAACCACTTCAAAGGTAGAGTTATCAACCGTGAATTGGGGACCGATGTTCCTGGCTCTATTGTTGGGTGTTGATGCCATCATCTTAGTTTTCTCCTCATTTACTTGCAGGCCCATAGATTTTGAGGCATTTGAGAAGGTGGTATACATTTCTTCTAGCTTGCGTGTTGTGCGGGCAACTAGGTCCACATCATCTGCATATGCCAAAATTTGGGATGATTTATTAAAAATATTTCCTCTGTTGTCTATTCGGGCATCTCTGATCGCCTTTTCCAGTGCTATGTTGAAAAGGAGACACGCCAGCGCGTCTCCCTGTCGCAGCCCAACATGCGTTCCAAACGCCTGTGATTGTTCGCCCTGTATTTCGACTTTGCAAACCACATTACGCATTGTAGCCTTAACCAATCTTATCAGTTTATCGGGGATGTGGAATTCATTCATTGCTTCATACAATTTATTTCTTAGGACACTATCATAGGCAGATTTGAAGTCTACAAAAAGATGGTATGTATCGATATTGAATTCATTGGTTTTTTCCAGTATTTGCCTTAGCACAAAGATCTGATCTGTTGTTGATCGACCAGGCCTAAAGCCACTTTGATATTCCCCGAGAAGTTCCTCTGAATATGTACTTAGGCGACCATATATGATCCTCGAAAATATTTTGTATGCTGTATTAAGGAGGGTTATTCCCCTATAGTTTCTACATTCCAATTGGTCACCCTTTTTGTGTAGCGGGCAAACGATTCCAATACACCACTCTTCCGGGATTTGTTCCTCATTCCAGGCTCTCAGTATTATTTTATATATTTGATTAGTCACAGAAGCACCTCCACATTTGATAAGTTCCGCGGGTATACCATCACTTCCTGGAGATTTATTGTTTTTTAGGTGTTTTATTGCATCTCGTACTTCTTGAATTGACGGAGGTTCTAATGGTGAATTGTTGCTTGCTCCTCCGGGTGGTTGATTTGGATCTGGATCTTCTACTTCTATAGTAAGTAGTTCTTTAAAGTGTTCCACCCACCTTTTCAGTACTTCTTCTTTTGTATTTAGTATATGCCCCTCCTTATCCTTACATAGTCTGAGCCTTGGTTTGAATTCCTTTCTTGCGTTATTCAGAGTTTTGTAGAATTTTCTTGTTTGGTTTTCCTTTTTTAATACCTCAAGTTCTTCCAATATTCTATTTTCGTGAGTTCGCTTTTTCCTTCTATGAATGCACTTCTCTTCTTTTCTGAGATCTTTATATTTTTGCTGTTTTTCTCGGGTTCTTCTTTGCTGCATCAGTTTATATGCATCGTTCTTTCTTCTTGTAATGTCCTCACACTCAGCATCAAACCAGTCATTACGTGGTGGTGGTCTTTCTGGCCCTAGAATATTATTTGCTGCCTCTTTAATATTATTTTTACACATTTCCCATTGTTCACTAATTGTTAGGTCCTCATGAATTATGTGTTTAGTTTCGATATAGTTTTGAAACCTTTCTACTGTTTGCGGATTTTTGAGCATTTCAATATTGAGACGCGTTGTTTTGGTACTTCTCTCCTTCTTCGCATTTGAGATTCTAGCTCGAATTCGTGTGCCAACTAGAAAGTGATCTGAATCAATATTGGCGCCTCGATAGGTGCGGACATCCATTAGGTTTGAGAAGTGTCTAGCATCTATGATCACATGATCAATTTGGTTGTTCGTTAGTCCATCAGGTGAGGTCCAAGTCCACATATGAATTTTTTTGTGTAGAAAACATGTGCTTCCTACGATCATGTTCTTTGCGGCTGCGAAGGTGACTGCTCGGTGTCCATTCGAATTTGTATCATTATGGAGACTATATCTACCGATGTGCGGTAGATATATTTCTTCCCTTCCGATTTTTGCGTTCAGATCACCGATTACTATTTTAATGTCATTTCTGGGACAACTGTCATATGTTCTTTCTAATTCCTCATAGAAATTGTCTTTTTCTTCGTCTTCCTTGTCCTCTGTTGGGGCATGTACATTAATAAGACTAATATTAAAAAACTTACCCCTGATCCTTAAGCAGCTCATTCGTGGATTTATTGGCTTAAAATCTATAACCAAATGCTTGACTTTATTACTGACTATAAAGGCTGTCCCAAATTCATGTCTAGTTCTATGGCAACTGTAGTATATATTGTAGTTTGTTTTTTCAATTATGCCATGGCCTATCCATCGTACTTCTTGTATTGCAGTAATGTCAGCGTTATATTGTGCTAATATGTCACACAGTTTTCGGATGTTTCCAGGTTCGTTGAGTGTGCGAACATTCCAGGTAAATACTTTAAGATCGTTGTCCTTATTTCGTTGCATAGGTCGTCGTCGAGATTTCCGTCCAGCATTTTTAACTTTAGATTTCGTAACTATGGGTTTTTACAGGGTTGGGTAGTTAACCCAACGCCAAACCCCCTTTTCGGAGGGCCATTTCACCCGCTCTCGTCAGTTCCCGACCCAACTTTCCACCCGGGGTTGGATACCGGATCTCCAGCTGGGTTGCTCGGTTAACAGGGGACACCATCGTGAAGGTGAGAGTCGGATTTGAGTAGAAGAGGCTAATTGGAGTAAACTGGAATCAACTCCATATATTCGCATTCTACCCCTTTACCCCTCTGCTGACAGCTGACATTATTAGCAGATTAAATAATGCATCTAATTTTTCTAGGTACAGGTCTTTTACAGAAGGGTCTGTGGGATTTTTGTCGTTCATTCTTTGGCGACGAAGTTCCTCGTTGAGATGTAAAACGATTTCGTTTTTTATTTCCGTATTAATAAATAAATTAAAGCACTCACGGATATCAAAAGTATAATTTGTGATTGGTGTGGGTCCTGTCTTTATATGTACAAGCATCGTCTTAGGCATTTTACTATTTGAAGTTTTACCAGTAGTTTTTCATTTGTACCCGTTTTTCCCAAGTAGTTCTGTTGAAGTTGATTTTATTATAAATTAAAAGTCTGTAGTATTTCTCACAGTTTAGTTTCCTTTCTGCTCTTGTTCTTTGACCTGATGTTTTTGAGGATTTCGCGTTAACTATATCTTGTTCTATGAAAGCGATAGTATCATCATCAATTTCACGAACCTCAGGAAAAAAAATCCGGATTATTCAAACTGTCATCCAGGTTCTCATCCTCTGAATCTGCACTATCTTCTACTGCCACATTATCTTCCTCAAATTCGCCGTCATTGGTTGGTTCTTCTAACATTTCCCAAATTAATACGGGATCAGTATCCGCCGAACTTTTTCCAATTTTTTACTCATAATAATTTAGCTCACAAACAAATTGGTATGGTACAGAAAACCTAGAAAACATACAAACTACAGAATAAGAAAATAACATATTAAAAAAAATCCTGACTTTTACCAGTTATACGCTTTCTCGACGTTAAAATTTATACGTTTATTGCCAGGGTTACGTCAAATGAACGTTCAAACAACTTTTAAATTTATCACCACTCGACTGGTACAACACGCACGCCGTTATGGCACGTTTTCACGGATCGATTTGGATTGAACGATTTATATCGATTATTAAATCGAAAGCAAATTGAATATGTAAATCATAAATCGACTTGGCCGTTCGGCGGAGTGAGTCGATTCGACGAAAGTAGAAAGACTGTCTACTTTTGATAGGCGATTGTCACCGAATCGATGTCAAACAACTGGAATCGAATGTGTAGACACCTCGTCGAACAGAAACATAACGTGCCGAAAGCTGAGTAGAGTACTTCTAGTGTGTATGAAGTTGTTGCTTTTAATGCGACTAGCTATAATTTTGGGAAAAAAATGACTGAAAAATTGGTTAGATGCAGACATGACAAGATTTTTGGATGCTTATCAAAAATATGATGTATTATGGAATCCATCCATCTCAATCTATAAGCGAGGCAAGCAGCATTATAAGAAATTCTACAACATATGAATAAACCCAAACTGTCTGAAAATGACTTGAAAAATAAAATTAAAAATATTATAACAACATACAATCGTGAATTGAGCAAAGTATTGAAATCACTAAAGAGTTATTCTGAACCTGACGACTTACATGTACCGGTTCTAATTTCGTTTAAACATGCTGAAAGTTTTCTGAGAACAGTAATGATGGGAGGCAAAAAAAAGCCAATCAAACATGGTAGGTAGATAATATTTTTTTTATTTTGAAACAACATACATTTTGTTGTACTAGTCCTTAATAAATCCTTTCATTTTGCAACGGCACTGATCCGGGGCACACAAAGTAGTCAGCAAAAGTGTCCCGGATTTCTCAGGATAGATCACAGCCACACTTGTCCTTAAATACTATCTACCGTCAACGTCTGCTACTAGAACTATCACTAAAATTGCAACTAATCCTTCAAAAACAGGCCTAATAGAAAAAAAAAAACAGAAAAGGGATATACGAAAGATTTTAACACAAGTTCAGTTGATAGAGCAGTTAACTAAGTTGGAGGAGATCTCGATGAGTTTTTCAACATTTGACAAACATATTGCTAACCAATTGAGACAGTTGCTGCTGCAGAGATTTTTTAAAATTGAACAAAAGTTCCAAAAAACCTGAACGCAAGAACGCCGTAAGTATTTAAGTTCAACGACATTACCAACATATCATGTTGAATCTTTCTCTGAACATACGAGCACATCAAGCGATTATCATTATTCGGATATCCAGTGAGTAAAGTTTGTTCACCGCCACCACAGATCCCAGCACATACTACGACAATGCCAAATATGTAAACTAACGACTTGCTATTTTTTAGCTGCAGCGTTGGCAAGTATTAGGAATGAAAACGACGATTATCCATAAACATGTTGTAGTGTTAACCCGAGTTATACTTATAATAGATAATATCTTGAAGCCGTTTATCTATCCAACATCCAACACTTACGGCAAAAATAGCGATATGGAATATTTTGGTACCCGATACAAAGCTTCGAGTGACGCGTAGCTGTCTCCAGTAGCTAGAAATTGAAGGGCTATTTGCAATTTCGGCCTTGCCGGTAATGCTTCACGCATATTTGTATCGTTTTTTTTTATTTTCCCAGCAGTTTTTTCTAAAAGTTCTTTAAAATGTGCATTATCCATTCTTAGAGGATTTCTACCTTTGGATCTTCCACAACCATTTCTTGGAACATGCTTTGCGATGCACCATGAGAATTTCGTCTTAAAATCCACGGTCGGATCCAACACTTCGTTTATTTTTCTTTTTGTTTCATTTGGCGATTTCTTCTCGAATTGCATAACCAAATAATTGTTCACCTACATTAAGAGTTTCACATTACGCCATGTTGTATAACAATTAATTAAACATTGATCGACTGTCATGTAAACCTTTTTGCATTCGGCACATATCGAATTATGGTCGAACGATCCAAATCGTTCAACCCAGATCGATCCGTGAAAACGCGCCTTTACGGATCTAAACATACTGAGAGGATAGTTCGAAGAGAGCATAGCTAGCAGATGCGCTTAATCAAACAGGCGTTTTACGCGATAAATTTGAAATCGTATATGTCAAATTTACGTACACTGGTAATCTAGGGTTAAAAAGACGTAAATTATTTCCACCTTCACCAATTGTTAACACAGCTGCTACTTTGTCCGCTACAGTACGTACCATTCTGCCTTTTTAAAAATTTAAAAGTCTCGTTAAACAATAATTAACTAAATATTAACTAAGAACAACTAAATAAAAACAACTTGACTAAACTTGAATTCAAAAGAAAAGGCAAAAAAGTATTTTTGAAGTGTGTATATTTTTAATAATTCCTAGCTGAGCGCTTTCGGCTTTAAAAATCCATCATCGGAGCTATGGTCAATTTATAAATACCACTACAATGGAGAGATCTCATTTCCTTATTTGTTGAAATATTGATTTGTTAGTTAATTACTTAGTTGTTAAAACTCTTAAAAAAACATACAAAAAAACCGACACTGGACTTCACAGACACATTAAAAAATTAAAAAAAAATTTGTCATGGTACGGGTGCAAGAACCCGACCATTGTTTACTGTGAGGAGGTAGACAGAATAGAACTAATAATAACTTTCTCACATAGTAATGTGAGAATTAAATCAGAATAATTATAATTCCTTTCTGCCTTTGTCTTGGTCTGCAGAGTCTCAATTTCTTCGCATGTTTCCCTTGATTTTGTTTCCAGCAATCTGCAACGCACTAAATCTATGTTTCAGCAAAGGTATAAATTTTCTTATCATTCTATATTATTCTATGAGTGCCCTAAAGGATATCAAACAGATGTATCCTACTCATACCAATTTAGCACAAATAAAAGATATGCCTTACAAGGCACAAACAAGCGGCAAAAACATAAGATTCTTATGGGTGCCATCCCGTGTCGGGATAATAGGCAATTAAGCGGCTGATAGAGCAGCAACAGAAACTGTCAATTCCATAACAATTCCTATGATGCAAAACATACCATTTTCAGACCAAAAAACATTAATAAAAACCCAACTTCATAAAACCTGGCAGAAAAAATTGAGCCAAACGGAAGTAAAATTAAAAATTATTAAACTTTTGCTTTACTACCACTCCATGCTCAAAGACGTGACCAAGTAGTCCTCAACAGATTGCGGCGAGGTCATTCATACATGGATACATAATTTCCAAAGACCCTCAGCCGATGTGCTACAACTGCTAAATACCATTATCAGTACAACATATATAATAATAGTCTGTCCAGTGTATTCAACAGCAAAATCGACAGCGAAAATACAGTCCAACCTAAAAGAAGCTTTAATAGAAGACAGTAGTATAACAATAAAATATCTTAAAAATTGTAAATTGTATAATAAACTGTAAAATTTCGCAACCTACTTTCAAAACTACTATGTACATAAATATATGTAAATATGTCATCTAACCACTATTTCTAAAATAAAAAGAAACCACACCGCTAATAACTCTAGCGGTTGATGCGCTAAAAAATGTGTATATAAAAATTAGTTTAAGAATATAGATAGTATATAGAAAACATCTAGAATTACAATGACTTGTATCACAAATATGATATTTCTAAACTAGGCCAAGCAAGTTAGGTTTTTACTCATCACAAGTGTATAGACGGGTTTGACAGTTGAAATAAGTAGTATGAGGTATTACAAAAAGACTCTCATCTAGGGATTCATAAATTTTTTATTGGAAATATTTTTAAATAAACAATTAAAACGTCAATATCATTATTTTGCTCATAACTTATAAACTTGTCTATTTAGAGATTTGACGTCCACAGACGAGTTGTTGAGAAAGAAAAAATACACAAAACGAGATATACTAAATTAAAATCGGTTAATAAACAAAAAAGTTATTGCATAATAACCAAGCAAAAACGGCTGTTTTTGATTATTGTTAATAACTCTTTAAGTAATCAATAAAATTTATTTAAATGTATCTGAACTTAAAGATCCCATCGTGTTCAAAGTGTGTGCGAAAGATAGGCTAGATCCGTCAAATAGTTTTTGCACAATTTAATTTGTTTATAAGATTTTTTGAAAAAATGCACAAATTTCTAAAGCCGGTCCAGATAATTTGACTGAATGGATCTTAATAATCCGGGGCTTATTTTCTTCGATGAGACATATACTAATATCTGTGAAAAAAAAAGTTAAAAAAATTGCGTTTATGTACATAAAATGATTTATTAATAAATAGCACTTTTTAAGTTTATAAACATTTACAATAACTCCGTACTATTTAGTTTAAATTAAATGGCAATAAAATATTCGGAAGGCGGGTTAAAAAACACAACTTTTAAAAAAAAAAAAAAGGTCCTGCGACCATTAGGAGCCGAGTTAGTCCTTTTTTTTTTTTAAAATCACTGTTACGTCAATTAACAACATTAAGGGCTGAAATTAACCAATCTTTTAGAAGAAAAGTCAAAGTTTTTATCAAAATATTTAGCAAACAAAATAATTGAAAATTGATTAAACAGGAGTGTTGTAAACCAAGAGTACTTTGCGTTCCGACTCAAATGGAAGGAGTGGGGATTGCCGATTGCACTCAAGCCGCGCTCTAAAAAAAGTCGAGCGCCCGTCGAAAGCAGATGCTGTTAGTTTTTACAACTCATTTTTCTGCGACTATACAACCGGTTTGTTGTATTGAAATATTTAGTGTTTTATTTTATTTAATAATTGTTACAAATAATTAATGGTAAGTAAAATTCATCTGAATATTAAAAAAAAATACGTGTTGTGATATATATATTAATATAAACACATGGTTGTATCACGTTGTCTGAATAATATACGGTTAACTTTGAATATAATATTATTTTACTATTATTATAAGTATACGTGAAAATGAAAACTATGATATTATTTATATTAAAAAATTATTAAATATTTCCATTTTTATTTTAAATTTTAAAACTAAATTAATAAAATTACTTGCTGACAGAAAAGATCTGCAAATATTAGCTTCCAAATTTTACCAACCACATACATCTGCAAAAATAATTGGACAAAGTGAAGTGCAAATAATTGCATGTTTATATGGCGCAAAAGAAAACAGTGACTTGGGTGAAATACGATTTTACCACTTCAAGAATGCTGCTTTGAATACAAGCGTTAAGTTGGAAAAGCCACCTACAAAGGGTAGTGCAGAGCAGCATAGTTATAGAGTATACCTTCAAGTACAGGAATGGTTGGGCGTGAAGAAAGACACTACAAAATGGGGATGGAAAATAATTGATCAGAACTTCACACCTACATATTCATCTGATCCATGGTTCCTGAAGAATTGGCTAATTCAATCAAATGCAATTGCAAAAAAGGATGCAAAACTAAAACATGTACCTGTCGCAAAAATGGCTTCAAATGTACAGACATGTGCGGTACATGCATAGAAATTCAATGTACTAATATTTATGAAATTATTAATGTAGAAGAAAACGATACAACAGATGAACAAGAGATAATTGATGAAATGTATTTAACTGGGTTTGATGAGAATAGCGACAATGAAAATGAAATGATTTATGAAAGTTATAATACAAGTGAATTGAAGATGAAACTGAAGATGAATGTTTACATAGTAGTAGCAGTGACGATATAGAAATAAAGCGTAGAAAATTACAGTAAATTAAATTATTTTAAAAAATCACTACACAAAATTTCAACTTCTGTAATAACATAAAATTAATTTATTATTTTCATTAACAAATTTTTAGTAAACATTATTTAAAATGTTCATTTACTTATAACATTTATTTAATATAATCATATTTGAAATAAATAAATAGAAAAATAACAATAAAAAGACGACTTAAGAAAAAGTTTGTACATTCCGTAGTCATTAGCTGCTTTGTTTTGAATAATTTTGCAATGAAAGTACGTTAAATGTTATTATTTTAACGTTGTACCCCAGTTTAAAAAAAAAAAGAACAAATTTGGTCCACTAGAACCCGAGATATGTCTTTTTTTTTCCAAGCACTCTATTTTGAAACCCAGCGCTCGACTTTTTTGGAGAGCGCGGCTTGTGTGCAATCGGCAATCCCCACTCCTTCCATTCTAGTCGGAACGCAAAGTACTCTTCGTTTACAACACTCCTGTTTAAACAATTTTCAATTATTTTTTTTGCTAAACATTTTGTGAATAACTTTGACTTTTCTTCTAAAAGATTGGTTAATTTCAGCCCTTAATGTTGTTAATTGACGTAACAGTGATTTTTAAAAAAAAAGGACTAACTCGGCTCCTAATGGTCGCAGGACCTTTTTTTTTTTTTAAAGTTGTGTTTTTTAACCCGCCTTCCGAATATTTTATTGCCATTTCTTCTTAGTCGTTAACCTGATGCAGGTATCGTGATATCATGAAGCTGTTAGGTAATTTTTCCAATGTTCCTCCACGTTTTTCTATCTTCTGCCAATCTAGCACATTCTGACAATGGAGCGCCAATGGTAGCAACAATATGGTCCGTGTATCGTGTAGGAGATCTACCTCTACTTCTTTTGCCTTCTACTTTTCCCTGGATGGTAAGTTTTTCAAGACCATTTCTTCGAAGCACATGTCCAAAATAGCTTATTATCTGTTCTGTTATTTGTGTTCTTAGTCTTTTCTTTATGTTTAGCTGGACCAGTATGGATTCATTTGTTCTTCGGGCCACCCATGGTATTCTCAGCATTCGTCTCCAGCAGTACATCTCAAATACATCTATGTTCTTTTTGTCTTTCTCAGTAAGGGTCCAGCATTCCGATGCATAAGTAAAAACTGGAAAAACTAGACTTCTTACTAGTCTCATTTTTGTATCGGTAGTAATTTCATGGCTTTTCCAAATTTTTGTTAATTTTGCCATAGCGCTTTTTGCGATTGCTGACCGCCGCTTTATTTCTTCAGTACAGCCTCCTTTGTTGGTTATTAATGAGCCCAGATACACAAATTTATCTACAACAGCGATATTGTTTATCCTAACCAGATGATTTTGATTGTTGTTAGCTCTGTCAATTATCATGATTCTCGTTTTATCCCTGTTTATTTTAAGGCCCATCGATAAGGTTACGTCTTCTATCCGTTGTAGCAGGTGAATCAATTCAGTTTCAGAACTAGCGAGGATAGTAGTATCATCTGCATATCTCAAGTTGCAAATCTTCTTCCGCCAATGTGATGCCACCGTTCCAGTCCTCAGTAGCTTTCCGCATTATCCATTCACCATAGATGTTAAATAAAATTGGGCTTAGTACGCAGCCTTGTCTCACGCCCTTTGTGACCCTGAAACTGTCAGTTAGTTCCCCATTTATTCTAACTCTGGCATAATTGTTATTGTACAGGCTTTTAATTAGCAGTATCAGATGATTAGGGACTCCCATTTCAGACAAAACCTGCCACATTTTACTCCAGTTGACCAAATCGAAAGCTTTACTATAATCTATGAAGCACAAATATGTTGTGCCATATTGCCATTTAATTTAAACTAAATAGTACGGAGTTATTGTAAATGTTTATAAACTTAAAAAGTGCTATTTATTATTAAATCATTTTGTGTACATAAACGTAATTTTTTTTAACTTTTTTTTCCACAGGATATTAGTATATGTCTGATCGAAGAAAAAGGGCCCCGGATTATTAAGATCCATTCAGTCAAATTATCTGGACCGGCTTTAGAAATTTGTGCATTTTCAAAAAATCTTATAAACAAATTAAATTGTGCAAAAACTATTTGACGGATCTAGCCTATCTTTCGCACACACTTTTAACACGATGAGATCTTTAAGTTCAGATACATTTAAATAAATTTTATTGATTACTTAAAGAGTTTATTAACAATAATCAAAAACAGCCGTTTTGCTTGGTTATTATGCAATAACTTTTTTGTTTATTAACCGATTTTAATTTAGTATATCTCGTTTTGTGTATTTTTTCTTTCTCAACAACTCGTCTGTGGACGTCAAATCTCTAAATAGACAAGTTTTATAAGTTATGAGCAAAATAATGATATTGACGTTTTAATTGTTTATTTAAAAATATTTCCAATAAAAAATTTATGAATCCCTAGATGAGAGTCTTTTTGTAATATCTCATACTATCCATTTCAACTGTCAAACCCGTCTATACACTTGTGACGAAAAAACGCTTATTTTCTACTAACTTGACTCGTCTAAACCTCTTATTGCTCCATCATATAATTTGGAAAATAAAAGTCACGTTACTAGATGAGTATGAAAGTTCAACCCAAAAATTCACTAAGTACTATATTTCTTTAGTTAATGAGCACAAACTGTTTTATAAAACAGTTCAAAGAAAGTTTATATTTAAAGTAATGTTGGAATTTTCTGGTTGAACTGGTACTTTAACGTAATTTTTTAAAAGAAATGCATTTTACTTTTAGAGAAACAGTAAAAGTAGCTTAACAATTAGAACATTAGTTGATGGTACCTCGCTGTAATAATATTACTACTCACCTTTTAGAAATAACACCAAGCCAGAGTAATTGTAATTGTACTGCTTGATCTAACTTTACTATCTTCTTCCTTCACTCTAAATACTGCACTATCTCTATCTATCTTTACTCACACTTTTACCAATTCCAAGCAACGAATTTGGTGTGAAAATTTTTGCGAATTAGCTGGATTTACTGCACTTGGTTGGTTGTATTTACAGGTATCATGCAGCTCCTGTCCTGTAACAACGCCATCTGTAGTTACCACGAGGATTATACGACAAAGTTCGCAGCCTGAGGCGTCTGCCCCGTGCTGTGGTTCTAACTGCGTGCATGGCACTTCGGCCTCTACATCTTTAAGACAACTAAGGGACCATAATGACGGTATAGCTGGCATTGCAGCTGATTCCCTACGAATCAATGGTGCTATGCGGAATTTCCGTCAGGTATGCGACGATTGATTATGTGACAGCGATGACAACTATACACTTTATCTAGGGATTCCACCCCAGACACTTTTAGACCACCTCCCAGTAACTCCTCTAACTAACTGGATATACATGAATGCTATACAGCTTAGAAAATATTTATTTTATTTTAAAATTAAAAACTACTGTATCAATATTATATATAGGTGTATATAATTTGCATCCAACAAATTTATAATATTCTGTTTACGTTTTAAACATTTAAAACATCCAATAAATGTAACAAATGTTCACAAATATGTATAAAATATGAAGTTTACATCGACACCTTTCTTTTGTTTATTTCCTTTTAATGTATAAGTATAGTATGATATTTCCTACGTTATCATCATTAAGATTAGATTTGTCTCCATCTGCGAGCGAGCTCGGCTTTCCTAAGAAAAGTTCTTTATATATATACATATGTGACACTAAGACGAGACACTGATATGTCGCGTCTTAGTGTATGGTTAGGTATCTATGTATTTTTATTTTCATTTCTCTTATTCTTCTTAGAAATTCCAGACTAGGGCTCATCATATTGGATGATTCTTATTTTTGATGTTTAACCTGTCTCAACTTATACTTGCTGATATGGTTATCGATAGATGTCACATCTAGAATTTCACTAGTAATTTTATTTTTGATTGCATCATTTTGGTAATTTTCGTAATAAATTATATATTTAAATTTCAGTAGGTACTATTCATTTGTTATTTTTTGATTCGTCTTTATTTTTACCTTCTTCTTCTTAGAGTGCCGTCTCCCTACTAAGGTTCGCAATCATAATGGCTACTTTTATTTTTGAACTTGCTGCTCTAAACAAATCAATCGATCTCCATTTATACCAATCACGTAGATTCTTCAATTATGAGTTCTGCCTTCGACCAACAGATCTTCTTCCTTGAATCTTTCCTTGTATTATGTGTCTCAAAATTTCATATTTTGTTCCCTTCATCACGTGGCCTAGAAAATCTCAGCTTCATATAATAATATTTAAAAGATATAACAGCGAATGGTAAGTAGTCTGATCTCCAAATTTAGATTTTTGCACGTTAGGAGTAACTTCATTCGTATAAATGCTAATCTGGCAATCTTCATTCGCCTGTTTATTTCTGCAGTATGATCATTGGTGTCATTGATCCAAGTTACCAAGTACTGATATTTTTCTACTTGTTCTATCACGTTACCATTGATATACATAATTGATGTATATTTTGTGGTCTTTTTGTAATTTGTATGTACTTCGTGTTTTTAGCGTTTATAGTAATTCCCATCTCAGCACTATTCATACTTAAGCTTTCGATAAGATGTATCTTCTATACTCGTTGCTATGATCACAGTGTCGTCTGCATGTCGTAAGTTGTTAATTAATTTTCCGTTAACGGTAACTCCCGCTTTGACATTATTGAGCGTGTTTTGGAAAATTTATTCAGAATATAAGTTAAACAAAAGTGGCGATAAAACACATCTCTATCTAACTTCTCTACAGTTAGTTCTTCATTTTTGATCAGTGTTGCCCATCAATTTGAACTATGGCACTTTGGTGCCAATATATACTGTTTGCACTATATTTACGATTTTACTGTCAATCCGCTTGTTCATAAGGATTGATATTGATTTTTCATGTCTTATTTGATCGACAGCTTTTTCCTAGTCAGCAAAGCATAAGTGTTGATGACAAAGAGTCCTTCTCGAGTACCCATTCCATTTTGAAATCCGAACTATGTCTCGCTAATATCCTCCTCTAGAAAAATTAATGGGAAAATCCCAGTAGTTGGCTGTATACCATCATTTAAAAAAACATACAGAAGTTAAAACACTTCACAATTGTATTTTGGTATAAAAAAATATAGTTAAAACTTTTAAAAAGTGCCGTCAAAATTTATATAGTAGCATAACGTTTTCGAACTAATCGGATCATCCACAGTACTTTATGTAGTTGAAACTAACAATAAAGTTGTGGCTGTGACATCCATATATGTGTATACATAATTCCAAATGAATTCATTCCATTCGACCTAGAGTCACAACATAATTTAAATTTGGAATGATATAAACCCATATATAATTGCCACAGCCACAACTTTATTGTTAGCTTCAACTACATAGGGCACTAAGGATGATCTGATTTGATCGAAAACGTTATGCTACTATATAAATTTTGACGACACTTTTTAAAAGTTTAATTTTACGTTTTTATACCAAAATACAATTGTGAAATGTTTTAACTTCTGTATGTATTTTTATTCACCTCTAGCTTTTCGTATATTTTCTTATGTATTACTTTCAGCAGTACTTTTAAAGTATATCTCATGAGGCTCAGTGTTCGATAATCAGAGCACTCTTTTCTTTTCTTTTCTTGCTTGTTTTTTAGGGATGATTATAAATGCTAACTTCAGCCTCTCTTGTGGTATTCTTCCCATATCGTACACCGTGTTGAATAAATCTGCCAATACTTCCAAGTTTACCACAAGCTTACAGTTTTAAAGATTAAATTTATTGTTATCTGTTAAATCTGCTCTTATAGTGGTATATACTATACAATTTAACTCTTAGTTTTTAGCACACGACACACCACTTGCTTAATCTGTCTATCTTTCAACACACCACTCGCTTGCATTCGCCTCTAATCTCTAACTCTACTAAACGCACAACCGGCTATCTTCTTAGTGCTCTTAAATACTATCATATCTTGACTAATGACCGTTAAAACTATTCTACTATTGAAACTGTTATAATATTCTAGATATTCTCTGTCTTATCTTCAAGCATATGAAAGTACAATTTCTGTTTTCTCATATCTATTTTTTCTCTCATACTAAGCCGAATATTTCTCATGATGTTCTTATTTTGTTATTTTTGTGTTTATATATTAAAGGATTTCCTGTAATCAAACATAAGATTGTAGGAGTGGTAATTACATGGCCTTGATGTTGTGATTGTGTTTGTGAATTGTAAACAGTTGGTCCTTATAAGATGTTTTCGACGTGCAGCCCTAATGAATTCTTTGTGTTGGTTGTGTTATAGTAAAAAAATAACAAGCTACCAACATACTAACGTGCTTTCGTTTTAAAATTCGCCAATAATTCTTAAAAAAATTTAAAAATTTTTTAAAAATTTTTCGTAAACTGTGTTTTCTGTAAAACTCGCAAAAATGTTAAACTTACGTGGACCAGATTTTTACTTGAATTTATGTGTCTATAGAAAGGATAATGCTTTCCTAAAATTGTTCTACGCATTAAGCGCACTCCAAAATTTTGCAAAAATACATTTTTTAGGCCACCCCTTAATGCCAGGCTACACGCGGTAGAAAAATATGTATGCCATGTTGCGTTTGGTCACATTGATGTTTTTGATATTTGACAATATTTGAATTGTCAATATTTTATTTTATGATTAAATTATAAACAGCAAATTTTCACCAATAATACCACTACTAGTAAACAATAAATAGTACTTTGTAAACAATAAATTATATATTATTTACAAAACAATAACGGTGATGAAATGAATTAAGTTCACGAAAAATCGCAATAATGTTGTATTCAGGCAATTATGCGGGCACTGCCAGATCTTTATTTAAAGTAAGATATTATAATGCATTCCAATTCAATTCCAGGTTATACAAAAATTTAAATTTCAATATAGTTTTAATGTGATCCTTGCTAAAAATAATTTATAATAATTTCTAAACACAAAGCTGTAACAAATGTTCAAATAAACCATTTTGTACTAAACAGTATCCCACTTGATTGTAAAATTCTCGTCTAACGTGGTGTTATTTTTGCACTCTTCAGTAATTCGAATTTTTAAGGCTTCAATATCTGTAAATTTTTGGTCAGAATAGATTTTTGATATTAGATGCCCCCAGATAAAATAATCATTTGGAGCTAGATCTGCTGATCTCGAAGGCAACTTATTATTATAGTCAGATTCAATCAAACAATTATTAAAGCTGTTTTTAAGGAATTCCTTAACCTCCAGTTATTGTGCATCCATCTATTTGAAACCAAATTTTCTCTTCATCTGGAGCTATTTCTGCAAGTCTGGGTGAAATCCCTTTTTGTATCAAGTCTCAACACTTTTTTGAATTTTAATTTTCCTCATAGAAAAATGGTACAATAATATTGTGTCTAAATATTCCTAACCAGACATTTATTTTTTGACGATATTGGGTATGGCTTTCAATAATATCTTCAGGCTTTCTTGTCAACCAAATCCTATAATTTTAAACATTTCGTTCATGATTTAATGTAAATGTACATTCATCACTAAACAAAATGTTTTTAAAAATTTAAATTTAAAAATTGTCTGCATTAGCCCTGTCTAAAATTTCAGATCTAAATTCCTCTCATCGCTTAGCAGGTCCTTCTCTTAGTTCGTGATGACATTGAAATTTATATGTATAAAATTTATTCCTTTTGAAAATTTTTAAAAGCCGTCGAATTATGAATATTAAACTGATCTGCAATAGTCCGAGAACTTATTTTAAGATTTTCTACAACTGCTGTTAATACATTATTTATTTCATTTTGATTTTCTAATACAGGTACAATTAGAAATAACGGTCCCAGTCTCTTTAAAATTTTGTAAAATCCTTTGAATTGTTGAATTACTTGTAATTGGTATATTGGGATATGTTATTGCTACTTTCTCCTCAACTGAATACATTTTTAAATCAACTTTATTGTTTTTCAAACAATAAATCACAAAATAATAATTTTGTCAATTCAAATATTGCCAAATATCAAAAACATCAATAGGACCAAACGTAACATGTCATACACATCCTTGCACCGCGTGTGGACTGACTTTAAGGGGTGGCCTGAAAAATGTATTACATTCTTGCAAAATTTTGGAATACGTTAATTCGTTTCAACATTTGTTTTCGATACATCTTTAAGTCCTCCACAGATAGTTTATCTTGACTTTTGGTGTAAAATAACTAGGAAACCAGAAATTCAACAATTTAGAATTTCCCATTAAGTTTTCCATGACCCGTTCGACGATTCACTATATAATAAACATATATAATTCGTAACTAAATATAAAACACACAACACTGACGAATAGACATAATAAATACAAAAAAATATACGTAAAAATCTGGTTCACGTATGTTTAACATTTTTCCGAGTTTTACAACAGTTTACGGAGAATTTTTAAAAAAAATTTATATATTTTTAAGAATTTTTGGCGAATTTTTAAAAATATTAATGAATGCATGTAAGTATGTGGGTAGTTTGTTATTTTTTTACAATAACACAACCAACACATAAAATTAATTTGGTCTAAACTTCTAATATATTATTATATATAAGAACTAAGTGTTTAATCACAACCTCAAGTCCATGTAATTACCACTCCCTTAAGAGAAGACACTGCTCAACCGTAAAATAGTAAATGACAGGGGACGTGATCACACAACCTCCAACACATGACAAAGTAACATAAGAATACCCTCGGAAAAATGATATTTTAACAAATTGCCACTCCCTTGAGAGAAGACACTTTGATCAACCGTAAAATAGGAAATGACAGGAGACATGATCACATAATCTTCAAAATATGACAAAGTAACATAAGAATACCCTTGGAAAAATGATATTTTAACAAATTGCGTTTGTGAATTTATTGTATGTGTCTTTATATTTTAACAGTTAAATAATTCACTCCAATAACTATAATTGACAAAGGAAAACATAACTAGATTATAAGTGGAGAGAACAACTACCTACTACATACATATTTCTTAGTTACATACATGATAGAGATAAATATTCCCATGAATGAGTAAATGGATCCCTTAAGGATGGTGGTGAGCTGCAGAATTATTTATAGTAGAAGAGCCTACTTATGTCTGATATGTATGTCGTAACTTTCTTAAATTTTACAAACCCTTTATCAATTAACTAATTAATGACTGACTGTATTGTACAGTTTCTATCAGACTGGTTATAAGCAATTCTATTCACGTCTCAAGATATTTTGTATTGTGTCAATTATCTCACTTAATTAATATTACAGTTCTCATTTAATTAACATTACCTATAGTATCAACTCTGCTACTTAATTAAAGTTATAGCTGTTGGCTTGATATAATTTTAATTTTAACTCTTGTTTTGAATTAGGTGTTCATTGTTTGTTTCATGTTGTTTTGAACTTATAGTTTTTGTTAGAACAATGACTTATGTACTGTGGCCTGATGATGGGCCATATATTGTAAGCCTCTCAACCGGTAGCCCAAAATTTTAAAAACAATAAAAAACTACTTAACATTGTGCGTATTGACTCATGTCCTATACATTAGTATACTGGCCTCACATTGATAATCTTTTCATCATTTTTAAAATAAAAATCATTAATGGTATCACCACAAAATGTGAAATATAATATAATCAGAAACTGGAGTCTGTACGTTGATTTTTTGTCCTAAAATGTTTCCTTGCTTATAACTTTTTCAGTTGGATCATTGTCAAATTCTAGTTTCAAACAATATTTTGGTGACATTTTTACAAAAATCTAAGGTCCGACTTTCTACATTCACTTAAACTGTTTTGAATAGATCCTGATATTATTATTTACTAAATGTCAGTTTTGTGTCTATTTGATTTTTCATAAATATTTTAGATTGCAAAAATTTTCTCGATATCTACTTTTTATTCATATCCAAATATGATTATACTATTTATTGTATTTTTAAATACTTATGTATTTAAAGTAATTTCCAATATGTTTCTTATATTATATAAATTTACTCTCCATTAAAACTGACCTAAAATATCAGTCCTTTGGAACTCTGAAATCTTAATATTGTTATTTGCTTTATTATTATGTTTATGTTTACATATTTCAAAGCGATGATAACGAAAACTGATCTTGGTCAAAGATTGGTCATAAATTATACCACGATTTATTGGGATGAAAATACCTTACCCGTATGCAAATGGCACAGAAAAAGTTACAAAACGAAATTTTTTAATATTGCTCCAAAAACATTTTATGTGTTACCATACTATGGCCAATAAAATCAAAGTAGCGAAAATATTTTTTTT
This sequence comes from Diabrotica balteata, assembly GCA_918026665.1. Lineage (NCBI taxonomy): Eukaryota > Metazoa > Arthropoda > Insecta > Coleoptera > Chrysomelidae > Diabrotica > Diabrotica balteata. Next base: position 25,775,311 of record OU898285.1, read on the forward strand.
CCTGATTTTTCTATTCTCTCTTTGATCTCTGATTTTGGGGAGCTCTCCAAACCTTTCCTCCGCCCAACTTTTTTGTAGTTTATTATTTGATTAAAAGCTAGACGTAAATAGATTTGTTAGTCATTTAATATTTGGGTGCCATGAGTTAACGAGTCACCCTGTCTGATTAACGAGTCACCAGACAGGGTGGCTCGTTAAGCCCACTTCTCTTTAATATAACAATGGACGAAATAGTACAAGCAGTACATAAAGGTCATAGCTACAGAATGGGGAACAAAGAAATCCAAATATTATTTTATACAGACGACGCCGCATTCATCGCCGAGGCAGAAGATGAGCTCCAAAGATTAACACACATCTTTGATACAACAGTCAAGAAAGACAATATGATAATATCAGCAGAGAAAAAAACAAATGTATGACAATATCTAAATACCCACTACGATGTCAAATCAAAATTGATGGGAAGATAATAAAGAAGAAAGCAAGGTTTATATATCTGGGAATAGATATAACTAGTTACGGAGATGTTGAAGAACACCGCTTAAAAGCAAGTAAAGCGGTGAGACGTCAAAAAAAGAATCTATATGCCTATCTATATTAACATACACGACGAAGACAAGACAACACATCGAAAACGAGACGACTACTAGAAACAACAGAGAAGAAAATACTCCGACGAATGTCAGAGAAAAGTCTCTTGGATAGGGAGGGAAGCAAAAACGTAAGAAGGGCATACAGTATAGAAGACATAAATGGATGGGTAACAAAACGGAAACAGGAGTGGAACAAACACATTAGTAGAATGGCAGAGGATAGAATAGTACGAATACCACGAGATAAGTCACCAAATGGACGAAGAATTATTGGCAGGTCAACAAAAAGTTGGTGCGACAATTTAAACAATTTAGGAGGCTAATATTGAACAAGAAACAGGCTTTAAAGCCTATAGCCAAAAAGGAAGAAGAAGAGAAAGTAATAGTACAGATATGCCGTATAAATTCAAAAATAGTACATACTACTATTAAAAGAGAAATCATTTTGCCTAAGATATAACTTTTACAAACTTCCAATGTTTGTATGTTCTTATTACTATTAATGTTCAAAGTTGTTAATTTCATGAGGTCTTTTTTTTTAAGTATATTATTATATAACTAGATAAAATAAATAATGAACAAGTCGTAATTTGTCAAAAAAAACCTTGGATTGGTTTCATCTACATACGTACGGCAGTGGTTTATGGCTTTCACAAACATAATTTTCACACAATTTTTCCATACATACGTATGGGAAATTGTTGTGGAACACAACAATTTCCCTACTCGGATAATAAACTTTATATATGTGAAAACTAATATTGTATTATTTTAGCATTTTACATTTTTCAAAAGTGTAAACTAAAATACAAAAAACTTAAAAATAGGTATTTTATTTTATTGACGTGTCGCTTTTAATCCTATATTATGATACAAAATTTGTGGGACAATGTTTCGATATGCTTTATAAACATCTACAAAAATCGAGAAAAAATATTTTTATTGCCTATGACATGGTAATACATAATATAAATTTTTAAAATTTGTAGAACCGTTTGGGAAAGCAAAGCGCAAATCTTGGATAACATACGACGTTTCAACAATTGAAAATTCTACTCCAATGACAACTGTATGGAAAAAAGTAAAAAGAATATCTCGTACAAAGTCACACAAGTGGATAAATCTGTTAGAGCAAAATAATGTAATATATAAATCTCAAAAGAAATATCAAATATACTGGCATTAGGTTATGAAAAAACCCAAGCGATGCAATTTATTTAACAAATTTCTTAAAGAACAAAAGAAATGGAATATATATATATATATACCATATACTATGAAGGTCAAAATAAAAGTGACATAAAGTTTTCAATATCGATGGATAAATTGGAAACGATAATGAAAAACTGGAAGAACTCGTGCCCTGGGTCAGATAATATACCCACTATTTTTCTAAAAACCTCACCTACCCATCTAAAAAATACTTACTCAGCATGCACAACCTAATCGTCTCGAAAAATGTATGTCCAGAATCCTGGACAAATTCAATAATAATTCCTATTCCTAAACAAAGTAAATCAAAATCAGATCCCGAAACATATAGGCCAATATATCTTACTTGTATTATGGGCGAAATGCTAGAGAAAATAATAAATAACAGATTCATGGGATATCTGGAATCAAAGAAATTAATTATACCAGATCAAAGTGGCTTCCAACAGCTTCGTTCTACTGTAGACAACCTTATTGATGTAGAATTGGAAATATATGAGGCATTCAGAAGCTGAATTAAACAACACCATATTGGAATGTTGGAATTGGAAGTTGAAAGTGACGAGGAAATTTCGACCAGAATAGAACTCACATGGAAAAACTTTATTAACTGGTGTTCTGTATTATGCAGTAGAAGTCTGTCGTTGACCACACGTCTAAGAGTATTGACGTGCTACGTCTGATTCACTTTGTTCTATGGATGTGAAACCTGGACAACAAAAATAAAAAATCCTAACAAATTAGAAGCATTTGAATTATGGTGTTACCGTCGCATGCTCAGAATCCGTGCACAAAGAGCGAGAATTGATCAACATCATCAAAATTAGAAAGGTCCAATACTTCGGTCATACAATGAAAGGAACTAAATATAACAATGTAAATACTCCGGTTAATCATTCAGAGTAAAATCGAAGGAAAACGTTGGGTCGGAAGAAAACAACTGTCCTGGCTGCGTAACATTAGACAATGGACAGGACAAACGGTCGAAGAACTGTTTCATCTAGCTGCCGACCGAGAATTATTTCATCAGCTTGTCAATATGGTGATAGCCAACGCTTGAATACAAGGACGGCACACAAAGAAGAAGATATTGGAATATTTTTCGACATTAGTAAAGCCTACGCTTCAGTATGAAAATATGCAATTTTAAAAACTCTCAGCGAATGGAAAATAAGAGATAATATACTCAAATAGGTACATATCAAACTTATAAAAAATAGACAATTTTAAGTCAGGCAGACGGCGTATATTCCTTAAAAAAAAATCAAGAAAATGGTATAAGTACCACAGGACTCGAACTTGAGCTCTACTCTGTTTCTTGTAGCTATGAGTCCTATTACCGCAAAAATTAAACATTCTGTAAAAGCTAGGCTATATGCAGATAATTTAGTTGTACTTTGTAGAGGAAAGAATCTAACAACGACCCATAACCATATCCACAAAGCCATAAATCATATTGAAGAATGGTCATTCACAAGTGGTCTTCAGTTTAATACCCTCAAAACCGAAACAGTATGTTTTATGAAAAGTCCAAAAGACCAAATACAACCGAAGAACTTATATCTAAATGAAGGACAACTTAAATATCTAGACAAAGTTAGATTCCTTGGTATGATCTTTGACCAAAAACTAACTTGGAAGATACATTTAGAATATTTAAAAAAGACATGTCAGCCTGGAATAAATTTGTTACGATCACTCGCAAACTAAAAATAGGGCGCCGACTCTTCTATATTACTACATATCTACAAGATCCTAGTACGTTCCAAACTGGACTACGGCTCATTGGATACAACTCCTTAAAAAAAAGTACTTAAAAACAATAGGTGTTATTCAAAATACAGATCTTCGAATTTCCTTAGGAGCACACCACACAAGTCCAATACAAACCCTATACTGGGAAATTGAAGAGATTCCACTTGCGTTTAGAAGACAATATCTAAGTCTTTATTATGCCACGGCAGTATCGTGTATATCTATATAAGTGTAATATCACACCCTTATTCATGTGAAGAGATAGCAGTTTAAATTCGTCTAAAAAGAGTTTATTATCGTTAAAATTCTACAATATAAATTATTAACAATAATATCATAACTAACATAACTCAACAAATATACAAACCTAAAAAGAGAATCAAGAACAATGCTATTTCTTACGCCATTAAGTAATTTGACAATACCATTTACAATATGTCAATGTCAATAAAACTTAAACAGTCATACAACCTAAAACTTTAAATAACTAAAAATAACTAAACCCTGCCGTTTCACTTAAAATAAACATAGGTTTACTTTTACATCCCCCTTCCAAAAAGGTATGATAAACCATCTAAGTATATGGTTTATCACAAGGCATCAATTTTGAAATATGGAAATAATTCATATCATTCTTTTTGTATCCAATATCTACTTCATATAATGTATTTGAAATTTGTTTTTTTTATTTGAAATGGACCTACTCTTACTTCGTCAAGTTTTTTTCTATTTAGTTTTGATTTATTTTCTACATATGCCCAATCTCCCTCTTTGAATTCATAGGATTTTCTATTTATGTCATACAGTTTTTTATTATATTCATGATGTCGTACCGAATTTTTATAGGCTATTTCTTTATCTTTTAAAACATTTGTTGTCTCACACAGTTCCTCGGTAACAATCGGATCTGCTTTTCTAAAAAGCAAATATTCTGGGCTATATCCGGTTACAGATTGATCTGTTTTATTGTATTCCTCTATACATTCTTCAGCTATTTTTGTCCATGCTCGAATTCTAGTTTCATTTTGTTTGCATCTTATTCTGTTAACTAATGTCTAATTAAGTCTTTCATTTAATCCATTCGAGAATGGACAGTCTACTGCTGTAAAAGTTAATTGAATATTTAAATGTTTCATATGATTTCTAAATATTTTGGAATTAATTCCTGGATACTGATCTGTTAATAATGTTTTTATGGGGTGTTTGTCTTGAATTTTGGCGATTAATTTTATGAAATCATCTGTGGTCTGATTTTTAGAAGTAACTGTAAACGCATATCTGGTGAAGTGATCTACAAGTAAGTGGAGTTATTTTTTTGTCGAACGATTGCCACCAAATCCTCCTATTGTATCTAAGGACATTATCTGAAAAGGTTCTTTTGCTGGACCCAATTGTGACAAAAGACCATATTTTGGACCGATTCTTGTTTTATTTTTACAGCAGATCTCGCATTTTTTACAGATATCCTTTGCTAGTGAATCTATATTCTTAATGTAGTAAAAATTTCTAATTTTGTTTGTTACTTTACCAGCACAAATATGACCATAAAATTTGTGAACTTTTGTTATTAACTCTTTTCCAAAATCTTTGGATAAAATTATTTTTTTTTTCATTCTTCCTTAATTTATAAAATATATCTTAGTTCAAAATTGTTCCTCTCATTGTAGCTATAACTTGTCGATTATTATTTTGGTCTTGTTTTATCTCAGTTAATGTGTCTAGGTTTACTGTTCTTATGAATGTTTCTGCATTTTTAATATTTTCCAAAACTGGGTTTCTAGAAAGGCAATTTGCTTCTACATTTTCTTTTCCAGGTTCATATTTAATGTCGAAGTCAAATTGTGAAAGAAAATGTGTCATGTCTCCTAATTCTTCATCTGGTCTTGTACGAAGTTATCTTCCCTCAAGGGGTTTATGATCAGTAATAACGAGAAATTTTCTTCCCATTAGCCAGTATTGCCAAAATTTTATTGCTTCTTTAATTGCCAGGCATTCTAAAAAATAGCCTTAATATTTTTTTAATATTTGTTCAATTTTTTTGAAAAGTATGCTACGGGTTTCATTTCTCCATCTCTTTGTTTTTGTTTCAGAACCGCACCAATTCCTAGAACACTAGCATCTGTATATATAGTTCTAGGAGCATTTGGGTTAAAAATGGCTAGTATAGGTTCAGAACAGAGGATATTCTTTGCCCTATCAAAAGCTGTTTGGCAGCTTAAAGACCAGTGGAATTTGATATCTTTTCTAAGTAAATTATGTAGTGGCTCTAATAACCTAGCTGAATCTTTTATATATTTGTGGTAAAAATTTACTTTTCCCAAAAACTGTCGTACTTCTTTTTTTCTCGTGTCTGGTGCTGGAAAATCTCTGATCTATATTAAATTATCATGTAACGGACGAATTGAATTGTTTCCCACAATGTGTCCCAAATATTTAACCTCTTCTCTTGCAAAATTACATTTTAGAAGTTTGAGCCTAAATCCCTCTTCAATAATTGCTTTCATAAGTCTTTCTGTATGGTCTAAGTGTTCTTCAAATGATAATGTGAATATTAAAATGTTATCTATGTAGTTTATACAAAATGAATTTAAATTATGCTTCCTGATAATATTACTTAAAATTCTTTGAAATATTGCGGGAGATGTTTTAAGCCCAAAAGGTAAGCATTTCCATTGCCAATGACAAGTAGTTTTCTGTTCTTCTGGTGTTCTAGTAGTTTTTTGATAAAAATTTGGTTTTGTCTCCAATTTATTCTTCTTTTTTATAACTAAACTTTCCAAGTTTCGTAATTCACCTACCAATTTTTCCATTGTTGTAACGTCAGCTCTATTAATATTATCTTGTATATAAATTGGCAAATTTGTTACAATTAAATCAATTAGTATATCAATGGGAAAATCATTCTTTTGCTATTCCATCAAGAAACAAACGTAGAATCAAAATCTTGTCTTCATCAGCAACCACCTCACATCGCAAACATTCTGATTCGAAGGTCTTGAGCCATGAATTCATTGGAACATTATTTCCATCAAAATTTCGAAGTACAAAATCATCTTTTATTTTTTTTTAATTTTTCTTTTCAACTTTAGGTAAATTTGTGTCATTAAATTTCTGAAGCAACTCAGCAAATCATACACTGGTAATAAGGTCTGTTGTAAGTACTCACTTTGATAAACCACATTACCATCTGAATCAAAATAAATCTCCTTCAAATTGTCTTCTAACGCTATAGTACCTGTTCTAAAGGATCCTCTTGTTTTCATAGATGCTAACATATTCTTCACTTTTTTCAGATGAAATAGTTCAGAATGATAAATTTGAAGTTGTTTTTCAAAGGGGATTTCATAATAAAAACGGGACCCTGTTGGCTGCAGCCACTTAAATTTATATACATTTTTCTTACTATCACTACCGTTTGCTTCTATAGCCATGCAAATTCTCATTGATGTAAAATTCATTCTTAAATATCGTTTTGTCCAAATAATGGCTTGGAAATTTATAGTTATCACTATATTTTTTTATCAGCTTAAGTTCTTGATTTATAAGTGTAATATCATACCCTTATTCATGTGAAGAGATAGCAGTTTAAATTCGTCTAAAAAGAGTTTATTATCGTTAAAATTCTACAATATAAATTATAAACAATAATATCATAACTAACTTATCTCAACAAATATACAAACCTAAAAAGAGAATCAAGAACAATGCTATTTCTTACACCATTAAGTAATTTGACAATACAATTTACAATATGTCAATGTCAATAAAACTTAAACAGTCATACAACCTAAAACTTTAAATAACTAAAAATAACTAAACCCTGCTGTTTCACTTAAAATAAACATAGGTTTACTTTTACATCTATATCGCAAAATAACAAAAAAAACGCACCTACTAACCCAAATGCAGAAGTGAATACGAAATCTCTTCACACCGACCTGAAAGCATTCCTTAAAGAAAAGATTAATTCAATATGGCAAGGTACATGGAAGAACTCCCCAACAAATCTGTACGAGGTTGATATTAATAATCAAAAATTTCCAAAATTTAACAATAGAAGGGAACAAGTAACCTTCACTCGCCTACGAATTGGTCATACTGGGTAAACACACGAGTACCTACTAAAACATGCTGATAAACCGGGGTGTGACATCTGTAAAAGTGTCTTATAGGTAAAACATTGTTTATTGCAGCGACCCAAGTATGATGTGCAACGCAAAATGTATAACATACCATCAACATTAAATAGTGCTCTTGGAAAAGACAGTGATACTCGAAATATTTTCGCATTTCTCAAAGACTGCAAGCTATTATTAAAAACCTAATATTTGACTTTTTATAGATTTAGGTTTATTTCTAATTATGTATTGCTATAGTTAATATTCTATTGTTAAGTTCTAACTCTGTATCACAATCTACACACGCTAATAACGCTGAGTGGTTGATGCGTAATGTAAGAAAAAAAAACCGTTTAGAAGCAATATTACAAAATTTGGTTTTACTTTGTAATTTTAACACCCCGTATCTTTTTCTGGATCTACTTTCATTAGGACAAACCGACTTATTTTCATCCCCAAAAATCAGTGTATAATTTATGACCAATCTTTTTGTAAAACCCCGTATAATATATATTAAAGGTATTTAAACTTTGCAACAGATGACTTAAAATCAACATACCAAATTATTGAGCAAACATATAAAGTAAAGACGTGAAGTAAAGTGAAGAAGTAAACTTATAAATAATCGCCAAAGGAGACTTATCAACGTGGAAATTTGTAAATATTCTCAGTTTATATTTCTATGATGGTAACATTTACTCTTAGATAGTACTCAACTACTTTATTAATATAAAACATGGAAAAAAACTCATACATTTATTTATATAACCTTATTAGTAACCTTAGTCTGACAAATAAAAAATCACAAAAAAAAATTTAACTACAGATAAGTGGAACGCAAACAAATGTTGGACTTTTAAATTTAATGTAGTTAAAAGTTTTTCTTATCTGGACTCTTTTTAAAAAGAAAATCCTGGAATAGACAATAAAATCCAAACAGAATAGCAACAGAAATCAAATGTTAAGAAAGATTTTAATTTTCATATAACTTAAAAGTTCTCTTGCGAAATTTTCATTAATGTTTTTTATTATAGTAGTATTTTTTGATGAGACTCTGGCCAACAAACATTATGATAACGATATGATAAAGACAAATAGCAATTTATCCAGTTGTTTTAAAAAGAAATCCATGTCGTCGTTTAAGTTTGAATTGAAGAAACTGCATAAAATTCTATCAAGTCTGAAAGTTTTTGCTATATACAGCTCCAGTTATTTACCACAAGCTTCCTATTTTGTTTTTAAAAAAATTAATATAATTTCAGGTAATAGTTCGGTGCTAATTAGAAATCGTCATACTTCAAGCTTGGTTAGTGTATCTTCGACTTCATTTCCTTGAATGCCACCATTGTTTGATCACAGCATCTCAGTTAATAAAGAAAAAAGCTAAAAAATCTTACATTATATAGATCTTTGAAGGTTCTAAAAGGTAGCTGCTGAAAAACCCATTAAGATGTACAGCTGACTACTTTAGTAAGCTACGGTTTGTTAGAACAGTGCCCAGCTCACGGCATACACGTACAGCAGCATCTGTTTTGGAGAGTCGGTTTGTTAGAGTCGTATGGCATACATAGATTTTGTTGCGTTGAAGTTTAAAAATTAGTTCAAAGTTTGTTCTCTTAAAGGTTGTATGTTTAGAAAAATTACTTCTCGCAAACTTAACGCAATATGTTAATTCTCCAAGAAGAGGAGGAAGACAAGAGTTGATAATGTCAAATCTAAATAAGAGAAATAAAAATGTAAACGAAAAATTTTGAGAATATTTTAGACTTTCCAGGGATTTATTTGAAACTCTTACAAATTCTAAGGGATGATTATATAAATGGATGGATGGATTACTAAAAAACCATACAAAAGAAGACATCACCTAATTAGTACTATTAATTATACACCTAACTATAACTATTACAATAATATTAACTATAAAATATAATTATATTTCGATGTAAATGTGTACACTGTGAGTTTAGCTGAACGTTTGCGTCCAAATCAAATCGCAGTTGATTCCAGTGCACACCGTCGACGTACACGGCTATCGCTCTGCAGTGCGCTCAGCTCAGCAGAACCTAACAAACTGTTATCATAGAGAACCATTCTTTTGATTTTGACGAACGTGCGCGGCGTTCGACTGACTGTGAGTTATGCGTCGCTCACTGTTCTAACAAACTTTGTTTTTTTTACCAATCTTTAAAAAGTAAATAACATATTTTGTTGCATATTAAAAGTTTATTATACACCCCAGAGCAAAATGTTTCAAATAAAAGTTATAGATCACAATTGGTTTATCGAACCGGATAGTGGTTTATCGAACCGGATAGAAAGCCGATAATGCTTTATCTTTCATATTCTTTTTATTTCATCAAACTTCTTAAACAATACCATATATCACTGTTAGATATTCTAGTAAAATTCTACATCGTTTTACTCTTTACAAACATTCCTATATACGAAATTTTTACATTCTGAACACTAAATACAGTATCCAGCAAGACCACTTATCTTTCATTAAACATTGTAGATCCAACACTATTTTCACTTTCCAAAATAAATTCTACAGACAAATAAATGGTGCCCTAAGATTCCTCACTATTTCCATTAATTGCCAACATCTTTATGGAAGACATTGAGACCTGAGTACTTCTCACATCAATGCTCAAACGCACATGTTACGATCTATTGACAATACATTTGTCATTTGGCCCCCGATAGGAATGCTTTTGTATATTTTCAAATGAAGGGTAGACATTTTAGTATCCAGTTTACGATGGAAGTGGAAACTCATTCATCCCTACCGTGCCACGATGTTATCATAAAGAAAAATCAATCCCCACGGTTGTTATTACTCTGTTTATTGAAAACCCACCCATACCAATCGTTACTTGCATACCAACTCTCATCATACACCTTCACAAATTAATTCAGTCATCGGTTCAGTTCAGTTTAGTTGATTCCCTTATCTCCAGATAAATACGCTTTTTTAGCTTTTCTTTTACGCTCTAGTTCTAGTTTAAATACTCTTATCGAAAACAGTTACTGCGAAAACCACATCATTAGTAGCATCCACAGAGATCAATATCCCACTCAATCTCAACCCAAAGAGTCAGACCCTCATCATACAAAAGCTTTTCTTTCTCACATCAAAGGTGTCACTGACAAAATATACAAAATTTCTACATCAAGAGGAATACAGACAATATTTGCCACCCAACAAAAACTTCCATCTCTCGTCCGATCAATCAAAGACAACATTCCAAATGAACAACACGGAGTTTATGAAATTCCTTGTGCAGTCTACCTCCGATCTTGTACAAGCCAAACAAATCATAGCACTCAAAATAGGATTTCTAAGCATTCCATTTCTGTTCAAAATTTCAATTCAATTTCAGCTCTAGTTCAATACCATCTTCATACAGTTACAAAATTGATTTTGAAGACTCCAGAACCATAGCCGTCATTTGCTTATCCATGAAGCCATAGAAATTAAAAAAAAATCAAATTGTCTCAATAAAAGATGTGACGGAATACGGTTATCTTCGACATGGAGACCGCTTATAAAGAAAATATCGTCCACTCCACCCTCCAATCAAAATCCGCCATTAGAAATATTCGCGGCTACCTCCGCGCCAACCCCTACGCCAACCCCTACGCCAACCGCCACCCATACCTTGTCACTATCGGCGGTATAAATGAAACGTCCGATGTTCCCAGTCCGCAATTGCGCATTGATTAGTGATCTGTATAGTAGTAGACTGATCAGGATACTACTATATACTAGAAGTAAAGGGACTCAGGAGACAGATTTTGAAAAACCTGAAGAACATATCAGAGAGGATTTGGAAAGCTCGGCGCAGTGATAATCTTCGCAGTTCAATCTGGAAGCCTTCTGAGTTTAATATTAATTCTTGTAACAGTATTAATCTTAGGTTTGGGTATATATACATATATATATATATATATATATATATATATATATATATATATATATATATATATATATATATATATATATTGAATGCTATTTTAAAAGCTTCCAACGTTTATTATGTAAATAAAACACAAGTAAGAAACACTTATATTTAGCATTGGTATCAGAAACAATCAAGATAACAGCTAGCTGGGACATGATTGTTACTGTTTTGTTAAGTAATCTTAACTAATATATTCATATTTGTGACCAATGAGTATAAAACATGAGTTATATCAAGAAATACAAAAGTGAAACTCTACAAAACAATAATACGCCCAGTCCTAATATATAGTTCAGAAACCTGGACTTTAATAAAAAGCAATGAAAACATGTTAGGATGTTTCGAAAGAAAAATACTAAGACGAATGTATGGAGCGGTAAATGAAAACGGTGTCTGGAGAAGACGATACAACTTCGAAATCTATAGAATATACCAGGAAGCAGATATCTTAAAACACATTAAGATAGGACGTCTGAGGTGGGTAGGCCATGTACTACGGATGGAGCAAACCGACCCAGCTAGAAAAACTCTTCTTGATAGACTTATTGGTCAAAGAAGAAGAGGAAGACCCAGAACAAGATTCCTAGATAACATAGACCAAGATATGAGGAATATGGAAATACGTGCTTGGCGGAGGAAGGCGATGGATAGGGACGACTGGAAGAGAATCCTTGGAAAGGCTCGGACTTACACAGGGTTGTAAAGCCAAAATGATGATGATGATGAGTATAAAACATGAATTTACCTGTAATGATTTGAATTATTTCGTTATGACCCAAGTAGGCTGCTTTTCTTCGTTGCACTATTCTTTGCAGCAGCAGTTCTCTGTCTTCCCTATTCGACGTCGAATATACAGATTGAACGAATTTAAAACGGATCATTCAATTTAATATATGTCTGTTTGAACTGCATTTAAAATAGTGAACCAATATAAAACAGAAATAAATCCATACCCGGTGATAGACATTGTATAAAATATCGTTCAACTATCTGTCTCCTTTTAGGACGCACCATAGTCTATATTGCCGATCAAAGTCAATGTTGCCAATCGCCGTGTAATAATCCGATTTGCGTATCTTTTTGAGAGTTTCTCTTCTTCGTATCTTTAAATAAATCGGATATTTGCCTATATTTTTCATTGTAGTTACCAATTTACTACTACAGACTAATAACAAAAATAAACTTAATGGTTTGTAGTTATTTCCTTTCTTTTCTGTAAATATTTTATGGTTAACACCTTATTTGAGAAACATCTAGAGGAATGGGATTGGCAACACCGCTCAAAATATCAATCTGAGTGCTTCGATAAACGAATGCCTAAAGCCGGCCACTCACGATACAGCGGCGTTTTTCAACTTCGTCGAGTTCGACGAATTGACAAGGATTTTGATCGTGTGTGACCATGCATCCAATGAAATCGTACAATTTGACCGCAGACAGACTGGCCTGTCTGATGCAGTACTGCAGAGTTGATATCAGCAATAATTTGTTGAGCGTGTGTGACCGTTTACAATTTTTAACTACACACTTGCTTTGATTATATTATAGAAACTCGACATGGCTTGATTTAGCTAGAATTTTTTAAGAGAGTCATTTGAATTATATAAAAAACAAGAATGCTTATAGCGAATAAAAGGTAAAACGGATCACGATGGAAACGCACGAAAACAGGCAATGGACATTCTAGTTTTAAAGTTCCAAGAAGTAAACAAAGATGCGAATGAAGTGTATGTAAGAAAAAAAATTAACAAATTTAGAACATCCTATAGAAGAGAATTAAAATTAGCATTGTAGTCCAATAAATCGGGTGCAGGGGCAGACGAGATTTATTTTGCACCAAAATCTTGGATTCTTTGTACCAGAATCTACGTTTTATTTTAGGTTTCTTTTACGCTTTTTACGCCTACACAAAGTAAGAGACGCGAAAATGATTGTTTGATTTGACATGGTCGAGAACGTCAAACGACAGCGCTGTACCGTGAGTGGCCGGCTTTAGGAAGCGATATGTAATTTGACAGCATAATGAAATCCTAGATTTATGTGTAGCTTTCAATTTTTATACGTGATGGCCGGGGCAACCTATTTGGGTGGAGTTTTGACTTGTTCTTGAACGAGTTCAGAATCCAACAGCCCGCGTATGTATTGGATTTTTATAATATAATTATTTGACAACCTTTTGTTGGCCAACCACCTCGAGCGGAGTTGAGCCGAAACACATATATTTCGTATGTTCCGAATTTATCTCGTTTAATCATAGTACGTCCAAAACATTTAAGGATTCTCCGGAATACCTATATTTGGAAAGCTTTAAGGCATAACGTAGCGTTTTCTTATTGCTAATCTGAGCTTTCAGATTCATAAAAGTACATACTTCACTTGTTAAAAGATCTGAAACCTACTTATAAGTTTAATTTTAATTTCTTCTTCTTGTTGTAGGGCATTTTGCTGTTTATTCTATCATCCTAGCTCTTGTGATGTTTGTATCGATTTATCATACCACCTTTTTGAGGATCTTCCTAGGGTCTTTTTGTATTACGTTTATGTTTTTTTTTTTCATTTTGTCGACCTGATCGCTGCATCGACACTGGCGGTATCATATTCATGTTCATCTCACCACATCCTCGACTTGAGTGTTTCTTAAAGTATCCATATTTTTTATACTCTATCTCTGAGAGAAATTTTTCTTTTGCTTCTTAACGGTTTCATTTCTTTAACTTTCATCAATCTTTTTTTAAGCGACGTTTCAGCTCTTGTTTCCTCTGCATATGTTACTACTACTCTTATATAAATATGCTTAATATATCTGGATTTTCTATCTAAGCTCATACATTTGTTGTTTTATGTTCCTTCGAATATTCAATATATATTCAATTCTGTAGCCAATTTTGGTTTCATTTAAGCCGGATTTATAAACGGACATAAACATAATTTTAGTCTTTAACCATAATCTTATTATATAAGCATAATGTTAAAAGTTAATAAATAAATGTACCCATTTAAAAGCATCCATAATACATAAGACATAAATTTAGTCCTTAAAACGTGACCTTGAAAGTTGGTAACTTTCAACATTTATGAATTAAGTATTAAACATTATGGAAATATTGGAATATGCGCATGCGTTGGTAGAATCATCTGCAGTTTCCTCCTATACATAACCCTACTATTTTAATTTAATGTTTTTGGAGCGAATTCAACCACATATTTATTTATTTCACTTTTCTATGAATCTAAAGACCAGAAAAAAATTCTTCATGCTCTATAAAAATTTGGTTAGGTTTGTATTTTCTGAAGTAGTTCTTAAATATTATGGTTATGTATTATGTCTAGTTATAAACCAATCTTAAATCTTATGAATTATGATTGTGTTGAAGTTATGTTTATGACTTATGATTATGTACTATGTCCGTTTATAAACCTGCCTTTACGCTTTTTGTTATTATGTCCATTACCGTATTTATGATATTTAGACTAAGGCCATCGCTCTACCAGATTCCTCCCGTTACGTTTATTTCTTTGTTCAGTAGACTGTAAACTGGAACAGCGTTATTCCTGTAATTATGTGAGTCGGTTTTTAGTCGTTTTTTGTATACTGGTGTTGTTAAGCTTGTTCTCCGTTCCTCTGGTATGTACCATATATTATTATTATTGAAAATATCTCTCTCAGTTCTGTCACGATCTCTCGGCTACTGTTATTAATAAGATCGTTATTAATACCATCAGTTCCTGGCAATTTTTCATTTTTCATCGAAAATTACAACAAAATGACAATTTTAATTTTATTAACGTAATTTCAATAAATTTTATAACCACCTCCGGATGTTTTTATAAAATTTTTTTAGCAGTTTGGTCTCTTAAACCAAATTGCTATATTCAGCAGAATATTTGATGCAAATTGTATACACATATTAACAAAATTTAATAAAGGTACAGTAAAAACGGTATAATATAATGTACATCCAGTTAGTTGATACACTCAAAACCACTGACAACCAATTTTTAATTTTGGCACCGTGGTAAGAGATCAAATCTCACAAAAATATAGGATGATTAATTTTATGGATTCATCATAGATTATAATACTAGAGTTATTGATTCAAATTGGTAATAAATCAAATTCGTAATAGAAAAACTGTATTAACAGGTTGACTGCCACGGCTGTCCTACACGACCTTTATATGTCATGGTGGTCGTATAGAACCGCCCTGCAGTCGACCAAATTTTTATTTTCCATTTTCCAACAGGGCTTTTGCCTCGTTTGCTGTCAAGCTTTGATACTATTATTACTTCAGCCGCAGTTACAAATGGAATATTAAAAAAAAACAAAAATTTTAATTTTAATTTTTTTACAAAAATATAAAAGAACTGTAATTAAATGAAAAGGCAGATATCGAGAACACTTTATTAATTAAATCCTGCCCAGTACTTCCGCTTCCTAGAGAAAGAATAGTGTCTCTCCTGATGCCAACCATAATGTAGCTTTGCCTTTTTTTAAAAAAAATTTAAAGTGTTTGTCCTTGTGAAGTGTAGTGTTATTTACAAATATGTTTATTTCATTCTCAACAGTTTATTGGATAGGCCCAAATTGACGAAATGCCCGGAATATGCTCTAGGAAGCGAAAGTACTTTGGACAGGATTTAATTAATAAACTGTGCTCGATATCTGCCTTTTCATTTGATCAAAGTTCTTTTATTCGAGCATTCAACCTTATATCAAAAATATAAAAGCTACACTAAATAAAAAAAATTAATAAAATTAACAACTTTTTTAGAGAACTATTTTACATGTAAGTTATAACATTATAAGCATAGATGACGCTCGCCCTCTTATGAATCACAATAATTTACAACATTTTTTACACGATATTTTGTTGTTTCTCCCCGCATTTTTTTTGCGTAACAACCTTTAAATATATTTTGATTTTGTCGAAAGGCTCTTCTCTTTTATTTTTTTTGTGGACTCGACCTGGTACTTCATACTTAAGAAGAGATCTTACTAGTTGTTCTTGAAATTCTGTAATTTTAATTTTGTTATTGTCAAGGTTATACAGGGTGGTCCTTAAGTAATTGTACAAAAATAAACCGTAGATTCTAGACTTTAAAATATTACGTCTTAGTCAAGTTGCTTGAATAAAATGTTGATATTAAGAAAGATACAGGGTGATAAAGTGGAAATTTTAAATTTTATTTTTCGCTATAACTTTCATGTTCAGCAACATTTATGTATAAAAATTTACAACTAGGTACTACTAAATATTAGAAATTATAATTTGATTTAAACTTTGATATAGCTGATAGAGGGCGCCACATATGTCACATATGTGACATACATTTGCACTTAACTTTTTTGCTCTTTAAGTTACCAATATTTTTAATAAAGAATATTAAAGATACATTATTTTAACAAAAAAAGGTATACTAGTTAATATCTTCAAAACTTAACAGTTTTCGAGATTATCGCATTTTAGAAATCAACTACATAATTCTGATTTATCGCAATTACTCCAGGCAACGAAAGAAAATAAAAGAAAAACATCAATACTTCTGAATTTTGGTATAAAATACCTTTAATAAAGTTAATAGTTAACGAATTTTTAAATAAAATAAATATATCAGCAGGATACAATAGGATTTGATAAATAACAGAATAATTGGATTTTCCATCAAACATTTTACGTTTTGTATTAAATTAAAGTCATAAATAAAACAATTTATTTACAAACCAAATTAAGAAATATTTAAACTAAATAACATTAAACTTTCTATCAAAGTAAGTGTTCAATATGTCCACCATTTTCGTTAATTCATTTGTCAATACATTCCATAAAATATCGTCTTATATTAAATAGCATCATTGGTTCTGAAGAAACTGCTGCAGTATTTATTATAAGTGTTATAAGTATAATAATTTTTTGAAATTTTTATGAATTAAATAATTATATTAATATCTTACCACAAGACTATGACTACCACGAACAATCCAACGTTGCGGAAAGTTGTATTTAAATACTGTCTCAATCCGCTTTCTCTGTAATGTAATGGTGTACGATCTTGTAGAAACCATATATTTCGCCTTAAGTTTGATGACAATTCTTCCAATAAATCAATAAAATCATTTTATAAAAAAATGTAGCTAAATTTCGACATTCAAATTGTAAGGTAATTCGCACATCCGTAAAAAATAATTACCAATGGTTCCAAACCATAGGACATGTATTTTAAATATGAATTTTGAATGATATTTTACGGATATGCGAATTATCTTTCAATTTGAATGGTGAGATTTATTTACATTTTTTATAAAATGATTTTATTGATTTATTTAAAGAATTGACATCACACTTAAGGCAAACTATGTGGTTTCTACAAGATGGTACACCATTACATTGCAGAGAAAGCGGAGTGAGAAAGTATTGAAATACAACTTTCCTGAACGTTGGATTGTTCGTGGTAGTCATATTCTTGTGGTGAGATATTAATATAATTGTTTAATTCATAAAAATTTCAAAAAATTACTTAATATTATACTTAAAACAACTATAATAAATACTGCAGCAGTTTCTTTAGAAACAATCCTATTATTAATTATCCTGCTGACATATTTATATTATCTAATATTTTGTTAACTATTGACTTTATTAAAGGTATTTTATAACAAAATTCAGAACTATTGATGTTTTTATCTATTTTTCTTTCATTGCTTTTGCGTTAAATCAGAATTATGCAGTTGATTTGCAAAATGCGATTATCTCGAAAACTGTTGAGTTTTGAAGTTATTAGCAGGTATACCTTTTTTTGTTAAAATATTGATTCTTTAATATTTTTATTAAAAATACTGATAACTTGAAGAACAAAAAAGTTAAGTGCAAATATATGGCACGTATGTGGCATATATGGCGCCCTCTATTAGCTATATTAAAATATACATCAAACTGTAATTCTTAATATTCAATAGTACCCAGCTGTATATTTTTATACATAAATGTTTACAAACATAAAAGTTATAGCGAAAAATAAAATTTTAAATTTCCACTTTAACACCCTGTATCTTTTTTAATATCAACATTTTATTGAACCAAGTTGGCTTAAAGCGTAATATTTTTAAAGTGTAGAATCTGCGGTTTCTTTTTGTACAATTACTTAAAGACCACCCTGTATATTATGTGAGAATTCACAAGACTAGTTCCCAAAATAAATTATGTAGCCTAGATTTCTATACCATTTTAAAAATTTTCTTAATGGTCAAGTATACCTTGACCTCTGCCCAGATTAATTAATTGACGAATTTATCTCGTTATATATAATTATCGTCAAGTATATAATGTCCCAAGAAAAACAAAATGCCAAATATACAAAACCTTAATAAGACCGGTTCTTACATATGGCTTATAAACCTGGACACTCACTAAAAGAGAAGAAACGTTGTTATCCACCTTCGAAAGAAAAATCTTGCGACACATATGTAAGGGCACAAAACGAAATTTGGCGAAGAAGACACAACTTTAAACTATACAAAATATACCAGGATCCGGATATTGTAACATTCATTAAAATAGGACGGCTGCGTCGGATAGGACATGTAGAAAGAATGGAAAAAGGCGAAATACCAAACAAAATATTCAAACAGATGCCAGTAGGAAAAAGAAGAGGAAGCCCGAAGCTGAGACACTTAGAACAAATAGAAAATGATATAACAACCTTAAAAATAAAAAACTGGAGGAAAAAAGTACGAAACAAATCAGAATAGAGAAGAATCCTGGAACAGGCCAAGACCCAAAAAGAGTTGTCGAGCCAGTGATGATGATGATGATATA
The DNA here is from genome assembly GCA_918026665.1 of Diabrotica balteata. NCBI lineage: Eukaryota > Metazoa > Arthropoda > Insecta > Coleoptera > Chrysomelidae > Diabrotica > Diabrotica balteata. Next base: position 25,794,771 of record OU898285.1, read on the forward strand.
ATTATAATTATCGCCTTCGGCTTTTTAATAATAGTTTGACGTCGCATCCACAGATTAGGCGGTATGGATCGCTACTATTTTACCATAATGACAACCATCCAGCTCAATCAAAACCACTGGAAGCACATCCACCTAGATACAATATTGATGAACTGCAAAATAACTCAACATTATTTTTATATAAGGGCTTAACCAAAAATTAACAAACCTGATCTACTCCTCAGCCCAGAATACCTACCAAGATTAACTCACAATGATACGGTAGCAACCTCAGCACACACTTACCTATGTGAGTTTAACCATTTCGTAAACCACATAGGATTTTTTTTCAACAATGTTAATAGTACTGCCTTGACTATATTATTAGTTTATGAAATACTATTTTGTCGTAACCAAGTTTGAATGTTAGCCTTCCGCGTGGCACTGGTTGGCTATTTTTCATATTTCCTACTGTGGTATGATGCAGTGTAAACTGCATTTTCAGGTAAAGTTGGTAAAATTCTTTGTAACCACTCCTCGAAAAGATCTAAATTCATATCTTCGTGAGAGTCACCAGTTTTCTTAGACTCGAACAAGGGCAATCCATTTTCGACAAACCCATCTTTAAAGCCGATATGTAAGACAATGAGTATTTTTCCTTTTCCAGACGGATGTTTCAGTGCTGTAGATAGGCCGTCCACATGCGTTTGTCGAGCACTGGTAATTGAGATATCAGTCCAAACTTTGTTATCAGTATGACCAGCGTTGATCCAAGTCTCATCTAGGTAGAAGATACTTCGATTTTCTTGTTTATACTGCAGTTGTTCCAAAGAAGTTTCTGTATTAAATTCCTATTCGGGTGAGAAACTGTTCTTGTTAGGTTTAAGCAGATTTAATGGAACACTGGCCAAATCGTCAACAGCTTCCATTTTTTGCCAACCAAGCGTCGTTTATCAAAAGGAACTTGAAACAGTATGGTAGATCCCATACATTTTTTTTTTAATTTTAACATTTTTTTCCATTGGTTTCACTATTACCTACTAGTTAGTAATTTACGTTCATCCTTTATATTTTTTTGGTTAGAATAGTTTATATTTTTATATCGATAGCAATTAGAGTAAACTGCATACCCAAGCTTAATCAAGCCATTCAGAGCGATACTGGGAATATTTATATTCCACTATGCATCAAACATTTACCCATATAAATTACCATCCTTTCGATTTAATTTGAGTCTCTTACCATTCTCTAACACGTGTTTCTGGGTCTACCCGTCATCAGAGAGAGTTTGTAAAAAGACTCAAACCAAATCAAAACGCACAGGAAAAATAATTACCAGATTATGGTACTAGAGACCTCTAGTGAGGAAAGATGAAGTTGATAGCAATTAAAGTAAACTGTATACCCAAGCTTAATCAAGCCATTCAGATCGATACTGAGAATATTTATATTCCACTATGTGTCAACCATTTGCTCATATAAATTACCATCATTTTTGTACTCATTGCATCGAGTAAGAACGACAACAAAATAAATATAACTTCATATTTCCTCACTAGAGGTATTTAGTAGCATATTCTGGTAATTATTTTTCCTATAATTTCCATAGTAGTTGGTGCGTTTTGATTTGGTTTGAGTCTTCTTATAAACTATCTCTAATGACTTGTAGACCCAGAAACACGTGTTAGATATTGGTAAGAGACTCAAATTTAATCGAAACGCAACCGTTATTTATTTAGTTTATGTTTTCTTCTGGCTCTAAATCGGCACTTGATAGTATTTCTTATTCACTAGATGGAAAAAACATTTAATCCGTGTAAGAATTAAAGAAACTGAATAGATCTTTTTAGATTCGTCACTTAGAACAATAAAAAATCTATTTAAAATGATTTTATAAAATTAGTACCGTAATATACTTGGTAAAAATCTAAAAGTCTAAAAATATTATACTTTCTGTAAAGAACAATAATTTTTAATTCAAAAACTAATATGTTTTTATAGACAATTATGGTAAATGAAAGAATGGAACAAAAAAGTATTTTTGAGGTGTGTAAAAATTTTTAAAGATTCTGTCTACTACTTCAACTCCATCCAGATAATCGTTCTCTTACACCTGTACCATAAACAAATTTTGAATGTGATTTTTATCTAGTATAATGTGCTGCCTTTTATTATTTTTTTTTTTCAATAACTTTCTGAGATTTTTACCTTTTAAACGAAAATTTTGTATTTTTTCACCAAATTTGATCCCTCTTTAGTGGTGGTACTTCATAAACTTGACCATAACTCTAAAGATCGTTTTCTTCTTTATTTTTTCACAATAATAATTCCAGTGCCTGATATATTAGCTTTTTTACAAATGAATTTTATAGCACTTACATAATAAATACAATATAAACTATACGATTACGAATAATACGATGTATAGCGATATAAACTACATAGACTAATGATACAAACGAATATTTATGCGTGCATCTCCAATGTGTGACTAACCTAACCTATATGTCGTTAATGACCGTGCGAGCGTATACGACCGCCAGCTGTTTTTTGCAAAAATCTTAGCTATTTTAAATAATTTAAAAAACATGTAACGTAAAAGCTATTTCTCTACAAAAAAACAAACTTTAAAAACAACCAAAAATACAGCTTAAAACATTTTGATTCATACCGCAAAATCAGAAACTACGCCAACAAAGCAAGCGGTGGGGTATCAATATATGTTAATTTTAATCTAAAATCAGAAGAGATGGATTTACAATCTTCTTTAGAAGCCGTAGCAATTAAAGTTCAATGTCCAACTCACCTATTTGTATGCAATGTTTATATCCCATCATATATGTATTTTGTGGCAAAAGACCTGGAACATTTAATCGAACAAATTCCAAAACCTAGGCTTATTTTAGGTGACTTTAAATCTCACAACATTTGCTGGGGATGTTATTTCATAGACAAAAGAGGAAAGTAAATAGAAAAATTTATTAATGAAACAGATTTTGTACTATTAAATACAACAGAAAAAACTCGGTTTAACTCGGTTACCGGCAATCATTCTGCTATTGATCTGACTATATGTTAAAGTTCCCTAGCTCCCAGTATAAACTGGGAAGTATTAACAAATACCTACGATAGTGACCACTGGCCTATATCAATTGGAAATAATAATTCCACAAAAACAATTATAAATTTTTCAGAAACATTGAAAACTAAAGATGCAAATTGGATTGTTTACCAACAACAAATTAAAGACTACCTATCTAATTTTGGAATAATAGGAGATAACATTAATGTTGTTACAGACAAATTTACCTCAATGTTAACAAAGTTAGCCACAAATATTATAGGCAAAACAGCAAAATCAAAACGTAAACATTCAGTACCGTGGTGGAACAAACAATGAAAAGAGGTACTTAAATAAAGTTAGCATGCATTTAATGTTTTAAAAAAACATCATACACCGAAAAACATAACAGCTTTTAAAAAATATAGAGCCTACGCAAGGTACGTAATTAAGAAGAGTAAATGGAAATCATGGCAAAATTATGTTTCCACAATAACCGAAAACACTCCTTCATCAGAGGTCTGGAATAAAATCCGTAGGATTAAAGGCATTTCATACAGTAACAAAATTAACTCTCTTGACATTGAGGGAAACTTAATTACAAACAACAGTGAAATAGCCAACGCTTTAGTGAACTCATTTCAGACATATTCAAGTGATTCCGTACATGATCCATTATTTGTCGAAAACATAAAGAAAATAGAAAAAGAGGTCAAAATTACAAATTCTATCAGTCAGCTAAATGTTGCAAAAAGTATGCAAGAACTAAACGAAGCACTGGAAGGACTTACAAACTCTAGCCCTGGGCCAGATGAAATTTCAAATTGTTTTTTAATTAATCTTCCTTTAGCTGCTAAGCATCTACTCTTAGATATATTCAATTTTTTATTTTCGACTACACAATTTCCTAAATCCTGGAGTACCGCTACAATAATTCCTCTTTTGAAACCTAACAAAAACAAGTCAAATACAGAATCTTATAGACCAATATCCTTAACATTTTCTTTATGTAATTTATTAGAAAAATTTTTAAATAGACGGTTACAATTCTTTTTAGAATCAAAAAATATAATAGTTAATCATCACAACTGAAAATTAAGTGTCGCTAGAATCGGCAGTTAATGAGGCATTTGCAACCAATCGACAAGTTATAGCTGTCTTCTTTGATATAATTAAAGCTTATGATACTATATGGAAATATGAGGTTATTGTTAAATTACAGCATTAGGGCATAGATGTAAATTTTCTAGCATTCGTCAAAAATTTTCTAAATGACAGAAATTTCCTAGTTAAATCAGATCAGGAACTTTCAGAATACTATACACAAGAAAATGGCATACCCCAAGAATCTACACTAAGCGCAATACTCTTTTTGGTTGCAATTAACGATATCGAGAACAGTATCCGAAATTCTGTTAAACCAATTCTATATGCAGATGACCTCGTAATATATATTTCTCATAAAAATCTTAATATGGTATCAAACATTATTCGACTTTCTATTAATTCCCTACAAGAATGGTCTAAAATAACAGGACTGAAATTTTCTACGGTTAAAACTATAGTGTATTTTTATGTATGAGAGAGTAATAAAACAATCAATTATGTATGCAAATCCCTAAACTGTTGATACGGGTGACTCAATGAAAACAGATATTTGTCAACAAGTTTACAGAAGTATATAGGAAAACAATTTTAAATTGAGTATGACCACCAGGTATAAAGGTTGGAGCAGAATAGAATACAATAGTTGTGAGGGTTACTAATCCCTAAATAAGGTTGCCAGTGTCGGAGTGATGGAGGTTAACAGGTACTAATGAATTTGCAAGAAATGTAAGATGTTTATTTTATTGGTTATATATAACCAATAAAAGTTTAATAAGTACCTACCTATTTGCAAAATAAAGTTTAATTCTTTAGATAAAATAAAACGTTTTATTTTATCTGAAATAAGTGCATTCCACGATGTAAGGGTTTCAACAATCAAACATTTAATTCTTTAATTCCAGGAATCTACGACAGTAATTGACTAGATAATTACCTTCTAAACTTATTCCACAGAAAATGTGATAGTGGGTTTTTTCATTTTGTAGGAAGGTCCAAGTGGCGTATTCAAAATTCTTAACAGTTCACTAAAAGTAGGTACTTCAGTTGCAAGGTGCAGTTTATTGTGTATACTAGTGTTATGGAAAGTTTGGACGTGCCGTGTAAACGCCGAAAAAATTGGTCCTTTAACAGTTAATGAAAAAACATTAATATTTAATTGTTTTAAATCATTTACAGACAAACATTTATGTGAAAGTGTTGATGATACCGATGAGATAGTTAGCAGTACACTTGGTGTTGGGAAATCTACGATTTACAGAGTTATTAAAGAATAGAAATGTGGTAGTTTTCAAATGCCACGTAATGCTCCAGGGAAACCAAAATTTCAAATAGAATATCATTTTAAAGAAGGACTTCGACGGAAAGTGCATGAATTCTTCTTTAGACAAGAATTTCCAACATTGGATAAAGTTCTTGTCTCAGTTCGAGATGATAAGGATTACCCAGAAATGAGTTGAAGTACGTTATGGAAACTCTTAAAAGAAATAGGCTTCCGCTGGAAAAACAATCCCAGACAGTCTATTTTATTAGAAAGAAGCGATATTGTCATATGGAGGAGACATTTTCTAAAAACCATAAAGGAAATGAGAAACCAAAAAAGAAAAATATTTTATCTTGATGAAACATGGATCAACGAGGGTCATACACCAAATAAATTTTGGCAGGATGAAACTGTTACAAGTCAAAGGCACGCTTTTGTAAATAACTTATCTACTGGTTTAAACCCACCATCAGGAAAGGGACGCAGGCTGATAATAGTACACATTGGTAGTTCAGACGGTTTTGTTGAAGGTGGTTTATTAACTTTTGAACTAACTCGTACCGGTGACTACCATGAAGACATGAACGCTGATGTCTTTCAACAATGGTTCAAACAAATGATAGATCTTCTTCCTAAGAACTGTGTAATAGTAATGGATAATGCAAGTTATCACTCCAGACTTATAGAAGGACTGCCCACAACCAAGTGGTTAAAAAAAGACTTGCAGAATTGGCTGAGTTCAAAAAATATTACGTACCATCCCGGATCTATAAGAAAGGAACTTTATTCGTTGTGTGCCCTTCATAAAGAAAAATTTAAAAAAGACGAAATTGATGAAATTGCCAAAAATCGTGGAATGACAGTACTTAGATTCCCACCATATCATTGTGAATTAAACCCGATTGAACTGGTATGGGCACAGATAAAGAGTGAAGTTTCAAGAAAAAATACCACTTTTAAAATTCATGATGTTAAACAGTTGTTTTTGGAGGCCGTTAATAATGTAAAACCTGAAAACTGGGAAAAGGCAGTAAATCACACTATTAAAGAAGAGGAAAAAATGTGGAAGCTGGACAATATTACTGATAAAATGATCGAGCCAGTTATTATAAATCTTGGTTCTGAAAGTTCATCTTCTGAATCTGATTTGGATTTGTAACAAGTTGCTGTAAGTTTTATATTAATAGTTTTATTCATCTATTTAACATACCTTAGACGGTTTTAAAAACTCTTTTTCTCTTTTGTAATTTTTAAAAATTAAAAAAAATGTGAATTTTTTAAAACCCTTTTTAATGTAGGCCAGTCAGTTCTAATATAGTGTGTGATAAAAGAGGTCACTTTTGTTTACATACATATAACACTTTATAACACTGAAATAATTCATTTATTTTTTACAATTATTCAAAGTAATTTTTCAATTAATCTTGAGCACGCCCATGTAGTGGTCGGAGATACCAGTTAAAATTATGCTAATTACTCTCTCGTTCATAAAAATAAACTATAAAGTAATCTCCTTTTCCCGAAAACATCAAATTGTTGCAGATCTTTCAAAATTTATTCAAATTTTGAAATTTTGGAATTTTCAAATGATTTTGATTCAAAACTTACTTGGAACAAACACATTAAATTACTTACAAAATCATGTTTACAGAACAAAATATTCTTAGAGTACTAGCAAATCATAACTGGGGCGCAAACACAACACAGCTACTAAAAATTTACAAATCCTTAATCCGCAGTAAATTAGATTACGGATCAATTGTATATAATTCATCTAAGGACTCAACATTAAAAAAATTAGATATTGTACAAAATACCGTACTAAGAGCTACAAAACCAGTCCACTTAAAAGTCTTTATGTTGAAGCAAATGAATCTCCATTGTCTATTAGAAGATTACGTCTTAGTTAACAATACGCAAGTAAGCTATCAACTAATCCAAACAATCCAGCCTACCCTTATGCTTTCTCCACATATCACCGTTCTAATCACAATCAAAATCCTAATCTTCAATCATCATTTGGCAAAAGAATTACTAACTTCACATTTCCGGGTATTATGCATAACAATATTGATTATGGTCACCTTTGGACTATACAAATTCCATATTGTAACACAGATCTCTCAACTTATACTAAGGACAATATCCCTTATCTCTTTTTCTCCAATACTTCTACAATACAAAAAATAAATATTCATCCTGTCAAGTAGTTTATACCGATGCATCAAAAATACTCGACTTGAAAAGGGTAGAATCCGCCATTGTCACAGAGGATTCTGTGCTCAAGTTTCGACTACCTGAGGACTACTCAATATATTCTGCTAAACTTATTGCGATATCGAAGGCAGTATAACAATTTCTTAATCGACCTGAAGACATGACAGTAATATTCACAGATTCCTTAAGTGCAATCCAGGGAATATATCCGAATCATCCGATTTTAAAACAGATTAAAAAAGACCTTACGACTCTACAAAATATTCATAAAAAACTAATGTGGGGATACCAGAAAATGAGATAGCTGATCAAATGGCCAAAGAAGCTTGTAAAATGGAGAGATCCAATGATACAACTAACCAAATTCCTCACTCAGATATGAAAAAATGCATCAATGACTACACAAATAACTTATGGTTACAAAGATAGCAACTCTTACCAAATAATAAATTGCGGCAAGTAACCCAGATCTATCAGCGAAAATACCAATTTTAGTAAAGCGAAAGGACCACGTCGTACTACATCGTATCCGGATAGGACATACCAGACTGACGCACGAACACCTACTAAGGAACCTTCTAGAATATGCTACGCCTGTGACACCAATATAACTGTAGGCCACATTATTATAGACTCTCCATTATATCAAATGGAAAGACAAGCTACTGTACAACCAAGTGATATAAAGTGCGGTTTAGACAGTGCGGATTGTGACAAAACCATTAGGTTTTTAAAGAAAACGAAATTGTATAATCAAATATAAGTGATATTTCAAGAAAAATTCTAAATTATAATCAACTTTGTAAAAACTTTATAGTTTATATTTTATAAAAATCATAATATATTATACCTTCTATGGTTGATGCGGGTTATTCCCAATAAAAAAAAACCTATTTATCAGTTTATTATAGCACGTATTTTCTCCCTGGCAACAGTGGCATTTATAATGATTTTTATATGGCAGTCAACCTGTTAACACATTTCTAATTTCTGTCACTGAACCTACCTTTGTTTTTTTGTTCAATTTAATATTATTAGCGAAGCAATCATAACACGAGTTTTTTATTGGTTTTTCCGTAATTTCAGTGAAATAAGCAGAAATTTTACTTATTTTCTTTTGTGGCGACAAATTCAATCTATTGGATTCTGATTACTTTTTTATTGAATTCTGTTGGGGATACAGGTAATTTTATCCTCTTTACCGGGTAATTGTTAGTGAAAGTGTATCACTCCTATATAATTTTCAATAATAAAGTTTTTTAGTCTTAACTCACATTAAAGTATAAGTTATGTATGGGATGCTTAATTTGACTGACTTCCATCTCCTGTTATTCTAGGCAACGTTTTCTGGAAGGAAGCAAAAACAAATATTTATTATAGAAAATATATTTCCTGATTACAAAATATTCTCCATGAAAATAAATATACTATTTTTGATTATATGCGTTTAAACTAATTTTTTAGGCACCCTTTTCATTTGAACGCATAACTCCAAAACTTCTTCTTCTTCCTTCTTGTATGTAGGATTTAAAGCCTATTTCTGCTTCAATATTAGCCTCCTAAATATTGCGATTATCGCACCATCTTTTTTCTTGGTCTGCTAATACTTCTTCGTTCATTTGGTTACTTATCCCGTACTATTCGTACTATCCTGTTCTCTACCATTCTACTAATGTGTTCGTTCCACTCCTGTTTAATCCGTTTATGTCTTCTATATTGCATGCTCTTCCTATGTTTACGCTTCTCTCCCTACCCAACAGATTTTTCCTAATATTCGTCGAAGTATTTTCATCTCTGTTGTTTCTAGTAGTTGTCTCCTTGTAGATGCGTCAGGTCTTGTCCCCACCATGTTTGATAATATATGTCTAATTGCCTCTTTATAGATTGTTATTTTTGTATCTTATCTTAGATGTTTGGTCTGCCAGATTGTATTATTAGGTGATCCCGCCGCTTTACTTGCTTTTAAGCTTTGTTTTGTACTTATTTTTTAACATCTCCGTAACTAGTTATACCTATTTCCAGATATCTAAACCTTGCTTCCTGCTTTAATATTTTCCCATCAATTTCAATTTTACATTGTAGTGGGTATTTAGATATTGTCATACATTTGATTTTTTTCTGCTGAGATTATCATATTGTATTTCTTGGCTGTTGTATTGAAGATGTGTGTTAATCTTTGAAGCTCGTCTTCTATCTCAGCGATTATTGCGACGTCATCTGCATAACATAATATTTGGATTTCTCTGTTTCCCATTCTGTAACCATGATATTTTCGTACTGCTTGTATGATTTCGTCTATTATTATAATAAAGAAAAGTAGGCTAAACGGGTCACCCTCTCTGACTTAGCTTTGTACTTGTATACACTGTTTTCGATGGTTTGTATAATATTAATTGGTATATTTCTTTTATACCGTAGGTGTAAAACATCTTGGACTTGGATATCATCGAAAGCCTTTGTCAGGTCTATAAGACATAGATCTTCTTAAGGTGCCTTCTCCATTACAGAAGGTTGGCCATAACTACAGCAAATTGCTCTTTATCTTGAGCTGTTCTTAGTATCAAATGTATGTCCATACCTGTCCAGTCTCTTACATTCTTCAACCAGGAGCATTTTCTTCTTCCTGGACCTCTTCTTCCTTCCACTTTCCCTTCCATTATAAGTCGTAGGAAGTTGTATTTTTCTCCTCTGTAAATGTCCTAGATAACTCGTTTTTCCTGTTTTTTACAATATTTAGGAGTTCTCTTTCAAACCCATTCATCTTAGCACCTCGTTGTTGGTCACGTGCTCTGTCCAAGAGATCTTCAGCATCCCTTGAAAAACCCATATCTCAAAGGCTTCTATAGGCCTTATACTTGTAATTCCGACAGTCCATGTTTTCACTCCGTATATCAATATGGAATAAATAAACGTTTTTACAAATTGGTATTGGATCTCCAACGATAACGTTTATTAGAAATTTTTTCATTCTTTGAAATGTGGACCTAGCATATTCTATACGAGCACGTATTTCGACTTCGTGGTCAAGATTGTTTGTTATCCAGCAACCAAGATACTGGAATCTTTGTACTGGTTCTATATGTTTGTTATAGATACGAATATTAATGTCGACATTTAGTGCACGTGTAACAGCTATTATATTTGTTTTATTTGTGTTTATATTTAGTCCCAAGCTATCTCCCTCTCTGGTTATGAAATTCAAAAGTCGTTGTAAACCCTCAGCACTGTCCGCAATAATGACGGTGTCGTCTGCGTATCTTAAGTTGTTTACGTATTCTCCGTTGATTTTTATTCCTTCTTCATTATTCTCGAGGGCATTTGAAAAAATCTTTTCGGAATATATATTAAATAACACTGGAGAAAGTACACAGCCCTGACGAACTCCTCTTTTTATTGGCAATTCTTCTGTCAGACGATTGTCTATTTTGATCAATGCCATTTGCTCCCAATATATTTTTTTAGTAAGTGCTACAGTGTTATGGTCTCTATACCATGATACTATGACCTTTGCTATGACTTTCAAGATAAACCCACTTCGCAATCGAATTTTATACGTCGATGACCATGACGTCACTTGGTGATAAAAGTTCCACTTGTCGGTAAAACATATATGGAAAGAGAAGGTTGTTATTTAAATATTTAGAATATTTAGGGATGTTAGGTAAAATATTAGGTAAAATAATAGGTAGCCACCTACCTGGGGTAAAGAAACCCATATTGGCTCACAGAACTGAAGATTCAGCCTCGGATACCGGACGGAAATATCAGATAACGACACACGCTATGACAATGGAAAAACGAATTGGTAAACGAAAACCTAAAGACCCCATCACACGAATCGCGTGCTGGAACATTACGTCGTGGAACGGAAGAGACCAGGAGATCATAATAGAAATGAAGAAACACAATATTGACATCTGCGGAATCTCGAAACAAAGAAAAAAGGCCAAGGAACATCAAAATACGGAGAATTTATACTCATATACAGCGGGAAATCTAAACAAGAAAGAGCGCATTCAGGAGTTGGAATTTTGCTGCACGATAAATACACGCAAAACATCGAAGATATCGAATACATCAACGATAGATTATTAAAAATCTCTATAAAAATGCATAACATCACAACACACCTGATAAGCACGTATGCCCCAGACATATCTAAGCCTACAGCAGAAACTGAAAATTTCTATCAGCAACTACAAAACGTCGTAGATAACATAAATACGAAACACAATATTATCGTACTCGGGGATCTTAATGCACGGATTGGAAACGTTGTTATACCAGGTATAAAACAAAAGTACAACGAATAAATAATTAATGAAAACGGCGAAGCACTAATAGACTTTTGCGCTAGAAATGAAATGAGAATCAACAATACATACTTTCCTCATAAAGACCAACATAAATACACTTTTAACAATAATCGAGGCCAGCGATCAATGATAGATTTTATAATCACAAATCGAGCGATAACTCCGTCACAAGTACTTGATGTCAGAGCACTAACATCTGCTAACCTGGGGACTGATCATAACCTTGTTTTATGCAAGATGCTACTAGAACGTCCGCAACGAAACAGAAAACCCCCAATGTTTATCGAAAAACATAATATAGAGTCGCTAGCAACAGAGAGTACAAAACTGCTTTATGAGAACAGGATTACCAGCAAACTAAAAGAGATCGACTTAAAACCCGATTGGGGAGTAGAAGATACTTGGCAAAAAATTAAGAAATGCATCAACGAAGCAGCAGAAGAAGCGATTGGAAAGCGGAAAATTAACACGAGAGCGACAAACCACACCAAACCGTGGTTTTGCCAAGATGTAAAAGAACTCTCTGAATTAAAACGCAAATGCTACCTGAGATATAAAAGCACGCAATCGGAAGAAGCTCATGCAGAATATGTCCAAATAAGAAACGAAGTAAACGCCAGAATAAAATCAATCAAAAGAGAACATTGGGCCAAATTCACTTGCGACATGGACTACGATCTATATGGTGCCCAAAAGAAAGTATGGAAAATGCTCCGCAACAGGAAAAAACCAGTTAACGAGTTCGTGCAGACCAAAGGAGTACCTATAGGGGCATGGCAACAGCATTTTAAAGAGCTATATGATGCTGAAGAAACGCTGAATATAAACGAAGGCGAAACAGATGTGAGTGCTACAATCAATGACGAAGAAGTAGAAGCAAAGATCAAAAAGCTAAAAAACAGAAAATCACCGGGAACGGATGGTATACCCAATGAACTTTTAAAATATGGAGGCCCGGAACTTGCAAGTAAACTGGCACAACTATTTAACAAAATATTAAACAAAACAGAAACACCAGAGGAATGGCATAATAGTATCACAATCCCCATATTTAAAAAAGGACAAAAAACCTGCCCACAAAACTATAGAGGAATAATCCTCTTAAATACAACAATGAAACTTTTCACGGGTATTCTCAAGGACAAATTGGAAAATCAAATCACTAATGCTGAAGAACAACAAGGTTTTACAAAAGGGCGGTCTATAACAGACGCAGTATTTATAATAAAACAAATAAAAGAAAAAGCTATAGAGTTCGGCATGCCAGCGTATATTTGCTTCATTGATTTGACGAAGGCATTTGACAGAGTTCGCCTGGGAGACATTCTAAATATATTAATAGAAAATGAAACACCGACCAGTATAACAAAGATACTCCATAACCTAAATAACAACAACGTAACCAAAGTTAGAGCAGGAGACGAATTCACTGAAAATATTCCAACACCGGGAGGAATTAGACAAAGCGACAGTTTAAGCCCCTTCTTGTTTAATCTTCTCATGGACAAAATTATCAACAAAGTAACATCTCTTAATCTTGGATATAGAATGAGCAACAAAAGAATTGGTATGGTGTTACGCAGACGATGCAGCAATTATTGCCGAATCAGAAGATGATCTCCGAAGGCAGCTATTTCAGTTCTTTCAAACAAGCCGACTACTAAATATGAACATCTCTACCAACAAAACTAAATGTATGACAATAGCAAAAGATCCGCTCAGATGTAAGTTAGTGGTTGAGGACAGCCCCATAGAACAGGTGATGCAACTCAGATATCTGGGCATAGATATATCAAGCACCCACGACCCAGTAAAGGACCTGAGGAGTCAGATCAACAAAGCATCTGCACTGTCAGGATGTCTGCGGGAGATAGTCTGGTCAAATCCGTATATGCGCACAGATAGTAAAATTAGAATCTATAAGACTTGCATACGACCGATCATGACATATGGCATAGAAGTGCGCGAAGATACCAACAAAACGAAACAGATGCTAAGGGTTGCTGAAATGAAAACCCTAAGAACAATAATGGGGAAAACAAGAAGAGACAGAGTGAGAAATACAAACATTAGAGAGCAGTGCAAAATTCAAGATATTGTAAGATGGGGAAGGCAGCGCAAGAGGATGTGGTACAACCATGTAAGACGAATGGATGAGAATAGACTCCCAAAAATTGCCCTAGAAAACAATCCGCCCGGTTCAAGACCCCCCGGAAGACCACCTAAAAGATGGAGGGATAGTTGGCAATCTACCTCCCAAGAAATTAACCAGAGGCAGCTTCAGAATTAAACAGATCGAAAGATCTACAAAAAGTAGAAGAAGGTAAAATTTCTGCAATTAAAACTTAAAACTGTGTTATATATACTGATATCTCTGTTAGCCTAGCAATGTAAATTAATAGAATTTAAATAGATAATAAAATATATTTTATTTTAAAATAAATATACTTTATCTAAAAGCGCACACATTTATTTGTCAACGTACTAGATAAATGATAAAACAATACTAAATCTGACAAAACTCCGTACAATACAGAACATTTCTGGTGATATTTGTCGCCAAGTGACGTCACACGACTAAATCACACGTTTATCTTTAGTTCATAGTATCATGGGTCTACACCAAGTTGTGTTAGGGTTTCTATTAGTTATGTGTGTTTTACTCTATCAAACGCCTTTTCGTAGTCGATAAAACAGAGAAACACGTCTTTTCGCTGATCTCGGCATTTTTGTAATAATATCTGGAGGCCAAATAATGCCTCCCTTGTATCAAGCCTCAACCGAAATCCAAATTGATTGTCGCTCAGGTTTCTTTCGCATTCTCTGTATATTCGTTGATGTACAATTTTGAGTAAGACATAAATATAGATATGCTGGTTTATTGTACTCGATGGCCTTTTCTGTGAGTTGTCTTAATACAAATACGGCGTCTACGCAGAATCTTCCGGATCTAAATCGTTGTTGTTCATCTGATAAAGTTGTTAGTTTATTGATTTTGTTGGTTAGGACTTTTGTGTTAAATTTAACACAAAACACACAAAACAAGTGTTTCAAATTCATAATAACTCCTTATTCAATTAATACTAGGCAAAAAAATCCTAGCTGACTAAAAGTTGACAAGTAGATTACCCATCACTTCGATGCTTTAAGTGCTCGAATAATCACTTGATGTTAAGCTGTAAAAGCTGGTGAAAAATAGTCCGCCTTTAGCGGTTTGATTTTTTTAATTTTCTGACTGATTTTAACAAAAAAATTTGATGCACTATCAGGATTGATGGTTTCTTCTTTCTACTCAACATTTTTATGGCTTATCTTGAAATACCCATACAGTTGTTGATTGTTTATGACTCATCTATCATAATGCTGCAGTTATATTTTGTATCACTGTAAGTAACCTTTGTAAATATTTCCTTTCATCAATTGTGTAGCGTAATACAACGTGGGGTTATGTGAAGGTAAGGAAAACGCTGTCACCAAATGTAATACTTTATAGATCCTCAAAGGATGCTAACCCTGCGAGCGGCTGCAAGGAATACTGGTCACACTAGTCTGGAGGGCTGGCTCGTCTTCGTGGATTTACGAGAAGATAAGGGATTTTTGGGATAGGGGTAAGGACTCCTAGGTCTCAGGTCCTGTAAGGAGCAGAGGTTATGGGCTTACTTTTGAAGCCGGAGATATGCATAAGCAGAATCTCGTATTCTCCTAGTCTCTAATGAGTCGGACGAAAGGAACATTAAAAAAACCAATTTAGAGTCTACAATATATTGAATTTACCCTGAAGTTACAAATACAATCGTTAACAAGTCATTCGGCGCGTCGGGAGATGAGGAGCGAGAGAGTGAAGAGTTGACAGTTGTACTATTATAATTTCTCAGGTTAGTATATAGAAATCTGTTACCTTATGTGTATTTAGGCTTTCAACCACGACACGTTTCGGTCCTCTGGAACTCGGTCAGTTGAGGGTCTCCTCCTGTGTTACGAACTTACGAGCTGCCACAATAACCGGACTACACGAGATACTATGCCGAGTGTTAAGCACTCCCCGGAGAAATACCGACTGCGTCGCGTACTGGACGCTTCGCGTCCGATCCGGAGCTCAGCGATTACTGCTTTGAGTACTCCCCGTACTACCACTGACTCGCTATTACTGACTACCTCGTACCCGACGCTACCGCGTCGAGAGTACCCGGAGCAGGCAATTGATGCCTTGACGACTCCCGCCGTATCACTACTACTGACTGACTATTACTAACTTGGCTGACCAAGTTTTCTAGTTTTTATGTCCTGCAAACATTCTTAGTTTTGTTTTGTTATTTCTGCTGTACTATTCCACGTATTGGAATGTAACATGCGATGGTGTGTCGCTGCGTTGTATTACTTTTCATGAAGGTCTTCGGATTTCGTAATTCTTAAACATTCGTGCTTGTATCAAACTAGGTCAAATTGTTATACTTTGTATAATTTAAATGTATAAGGTAACTGTATTAATTATCCCTTATTTAATTCGGAATATATAATTATTTTGAATAATTATTATCTTTTCTATGCTACTTAGCCCTTATTTTTTCTATTCTTCACTCACTTGCTATGTTTACATTACAATTGACAAAAGTCTTTCTTGGAACAGGAATACTAATGCGGTAACCGTAGCAAGCACATATTTTTGACTGCCAAATGTTCACGTAATATCAAATGAACATACGTGAAACTACCTATTGCTTAAGTATTCTTTAATTACAAGATCGGCAATACTACGGTCTTTTGATAATAATTTACACACAGTATAGGGTAAGTCCGGGAGAGACGGGCCACTTTTTTTCTCACACAGATTACTTGAAAAATTGACTAGTATATGATACGATTTTTGGAAAAGAATACTTATTATAGTTTATATATTTATGGTGCAAAATAAAAAACATGTAACTTGAGCAATGTAAAAGTTATAGAAATTAACATAAATACTTCTTATTGGCCCATCTATACCAATACGTAGGTACAGATGGGCCATTGTTATTGGTAGAGTTCGGCTAATTTGAGACACATAAAATAATGATGTTTACCTATTTCTTTTTACTAGCAATTTTTTCACACGAATCACAAACATTTTCAAAATTTGTACAGTTGTCATGGCACCAGTGTTTGCAAATCAAACATTGAACCCAGTCATATTTTCTGGATGTTTTGCTGTAATCTTCACCACAACCAATGCTCTCATTTTCATTAAATTGTTCTTCGTCTTCACTGTCATCTAAAACTGGCACATCTGTATTCATATCATCATCAGATGAATCTAACTCATACTTTTCATATTGACACCTTTTGTTTTACTGCTTTGGAACTGTCTTCTTTTTTATTCTTGTTTCTTTATCTTCTTTTCTTGAATTTTATCTGCAATTTCAGAGTTTCCTCCACTTTTCTTGCTCGGCCCCTTACATTCTTTTTTGCAGCATCAATTTTATTTATTTATTTTATTGTCCAATACTTTTCCAGGTGTTACATTTAAGTCTTCAACATTAGACGTACCAGCTGGTTGATCTAAAATATTTAGATCTATTTCTATATTACTTTGTTCTTCTACTACAGTTGAGGAGCTCTCATTTAGGGACAAAAAAGCGTGCTCTGGAATTTTATCAGGATCAAACGGTACAATTCCTGTCTCAACAGTTGCACTGTTGGTGAAATTTTCTACGCATATCCTAACAACTCACCAAAATAGTAATGTGTAATTTTTCTTGTTGGATTATTTCTAATATGGTTTTGACATCTCGAGTAAAAATTAACATTTAAAGATTTGAAAAAAGCTCGCACTAACGCCTGCAGAAAATGCGTGGTATGACTGGATAAGTACAACATTATAATTTCGTTGTTTTCGGCGCATTCTAAAACTTCCACTGCTGCTGTATAAGACGTATGTCCATCTAATATTAGCAAAACTTTGCCTTGGGGCTTTCCGGGAATAAATAGATTTTTTAGCCAATGTAAAAAAATATCTGCATTTACGTAGGCCAATTTTTCGAATATTATAAACATTGCTCCAGGTGGCATTCCGTCCGCGTATTCTTCTTTTCTATTTTTTCCTTTAAAAATAGAATACGGGGGTAAAAATACGCCCTCAGCATTGCAGCAGCTTATCACAGAAATCGTTTCTCCTTTCTCTCCTGATGTAATAACAGGGATATTCTTAGATTCTTTAAATGCGAGTACATGTCCAAGCCTGTTATTTAATTGCAAATCTGTCTCGTCTACGTTAAAAATATGCCCCGGCTTATTTATTAGTTGACTATTGGTTAAAATACTTTAAGCAGCAGAACGAAGTACTGTTTGTCTACCTCCTGGTTTAATCCTTTTGCCCTGTCCAAAGAAACTTCTTCACCTTTTCGCACTAATGTCTGGATGGCGCCGTAAGAAAGACTGCAACCAGCCAAAACCGGCTTTATTGTTGTTTCTATTGAATTTGTGATTTGAATTAAATTTTCTTGCTAACTCAAATGCCACAGTTCGTACATTATAAAAATAGTTCTCGAAAAGATCAAGTTTTTTGCGAAATGTGTAAATTTGACCAACCAACTGTGATACTGTCTTATTTTTCCCCTGGAGTTATAGGTTTAATGTGTTCAAGTGAGACGTAATGTCTACTAGAAATGCCAGTTCATGAAGAAATGTTTTGTTCTTAAGCTTTGTTATAAATACGTCCGTGTTAATAACAATTTCCGATTCGAAAATCAGTAAGATCTCTTTTCTTAAAGAAAAAAAATTCTAAGGCATTTACCTGCACTCAACCAGCGTATATCGAATGTAGGGGGACGTCCTTATTCCTTATTCAGTATTTAATTCCTCCAAAAAAAACATGAATTTTCGGTGTCGCTGAGCTTTGTTTTTTCCTCTTCAGCCGTTTACTATCTGCACTAGAGTTTTTTTAGTATCGTTGATTTTAGTTATCTTTCCGCAGAGAGCCTTTTGGTGGATAATGCAATGAAATATATTACAGTTAACACCATTTTCCCGCAAAATTCCAGCCAATCACATTATGCGTCCCGTCATTGCTTTTGCTCCATCGCATCGGTGCCAACGAACGAGCACTTTTGAAAACCGCCTATATTTGTTACAGCGTCACTATCTGCTTCAAATATGTTTATACCTTTGGTCCCGTCTTCCATGTGGTGCAGTTTTAGAAGTTCCTCAGTTACACAAAAATCTTCACTAATGCATCTACCAAAAATTAATAGCTTATTTTTGTCAGTGGTGTCAACAGATTCGCCCAGGGCTGAGGTTGGACCACACTGTTTTAGATAATGTCTGGTCATAGTTGCATATAGTTGTTCATCTAGATATAAATATTGTTCATGAGTATACTTTTAGATTTTAAATTTTAATGTTCCACAGTATTTCTCAACTTTTAAAGACGATCTACTTTATAGATTATCCTTAGGTTTAATTTTTAAACAGATGCTCAACAAAACTAATTCTACAGTAAATTCAACTTCAAGTTACGGACAGAATCAACACAAGTCACCGCGTGATATTCGAGTCTACACGTGACGAACGCCTTGCTATTGGCCAAATTGTCGAACGATCGTAAGTCAGGCAGTTAGCCCTAACAGGTACGGACTTAGTTTTTCCGCTCCGTCCTCTGTCGAATGCGAAATGGCCCAGTAATTTTTGTGCAAAGCTGTTTGTTGGTTTGTTTATTTGTTAATCGTTAGCTCGTGTGTGGATAGTGCAAAGCATTTTTAAGAACATTTAATTATAGTCGACACAAACTTTTTCCCCACTTTAAAATAATTCCTGTAAGTATAATAAAGCATTTATAATAGTCATAAGATAAGATATAATATCGACCTGCACTGATATGTTTAATGGATAAAAATTATTTAGTATGTTAAAAATTATGAAAAACAAGAGGTGCCCGATATAATTTTGTCCTGACTATAATTAATTTAAACTCTTTGCGGCACGAGATTTTATAAATTTTCTACAATGGGCCCTTGGGGCATAGAAAGATTCAATTGCACACGTTAAAAGTAACATGACCTCACTTTTTAAGAAACAACTGATATATATTTGCGTTTGGTCGATAACTATAACCGTGGGAATTTTACCAATTAAAGATAACACTTAATAGGGACAGAGGGAACAAGTAATACAAACCACTTGCGTAGGTGTAACTTGATAAAAATAGATTAATAAGTGATTCATTTTGTAGACTACTGTACAACATGTAGCAAAAATTTGGTGGTTCAAATTTCAATCCGATGTGCCGAAAAGAGTTAAAAAATACCTTTTTTTATATATTAAAAAAAAATCAACCCGGGCAGATATTGTTTTAGATTTTTTGGATAATTCTAAACAAAAATTTATTTTGTAATTTTTCTAAGTTGATCGTGTTCGAGTTATAAATAATTTAAAACTGGAAGACAAGGAAGAATTGACAGGCGAACAAGAATTGATAGGCGAACAAGAATTGACAGACGAAAAAGAATTGACAGACGAAGAACGATAGATGACGATTTTCAAGGATCAAAATCATTAGTAAAAAATATCACATTTACCAAAGCGGTGTAGGTAAACCTTATATCGGATCATCTACTATAAAAGTAAATTTGAAAATTCCCATTTTGTTATTTTAGTTGAGAAAAGTATAATAACTCCATTTATTTAATATGTCTGATACGGAGTCGGCAAATGAAAATGAGGAACTGTTAACGCTAAGTCCTCCTAGGAAAAGAGCTAAGAAAAATCACGTAGATATAAGAATCAAAAAAATAATGGTTAATACATACAAATGTGAATTACAAGGTAATCCTACTTTAGCGTTTCAAACACTGGAAAAAAATGCTATAATTGTAATGGACAATGCCCCTTACCATTCCAGAAAATTGGAAAAAAATCCTATTATGGCTAAAAAAAAAGGCAGATATTCAAAATTGGCTTCGCTCAAAAGACATTCTCTTATATATAGTACTCTCAATAATTACATATATTACATTCTCTCAATAAGTACATAGTAGATGAACTGGTAAGAAGCACAAATAGAATAGTTTTAAGGTTGCCATCGTATCACTGCGAGTTCAATCCAATCGAGTTTGTATGGACGGAAGTCAAGAATTATGTAGCATGGCATAACACAACATTTAAATTTGCTGACATTAAAAATTTATTTCATGAAGCTGTGTCTGCTGTAACCATGGAAAAGTGGAAAACTGCGTCAAACATGTAAAAGAAGAAGTGGAGCCAAAAATGTGGGAGTTGGACAGTTTAATTGAGGCACAAATTGAGCTTATCATTATCAACTTTAATGATGACAACAGTACATCAGATTCTGAAAGTTAAGATAAAATAATTGTTAATAACTCTTGACTTTGTAAATCATTTTTGTATTTAAAAAATTGGTGTACTATAATCTGTACCTGTCAGACGTCTACAAATTATATAAGGTTTTGTATTGCAGCTTTAATTTACAAGTCCGGCCCTGAACAAACGCGTGTTTCCAGCGTGCATTTGTTTCCATCGTCCGTAGCTTGAAGTTGAATTTACTGTAGATTACTTGTGGATGTACAGTAACCAGAAAACACAATTTTATAGACTCAATTTTCATTAATAACCACCTATATAACTTTGATAAACTCAGCATTATCCTCAAGCACAAAGTGACTAATTCGCGCGTTTTATAAAATATTAGATGACGTTGCCAGGTTACAAAATATGTAGATAGGTATAATAGAGTGCTATATATCAGATTACATAGCGCTGTTTGGATTTAATTTAATTTTACTGTGTTATACCTATAAATTCTCTATATGTTTCATATATGATATTGAGCAGTGTAGGGTATATAATAAATGTATGACATTAAAATTGAAATTGTAATATTTAAAAATGAAAATTTAGACCGTTTTCTGTTCTCTTAACAAGTACACATAATCAGATTTGCAAATTTTAGTACTATGTCAACGACATTTGCCGATTAATAACGTGTCATAATTATGTATACCAAATTAAACAATTTGAATTCAGATCAAGTTCGCAAACAAGGGCTTGAGTTTACATGCAGAGAATATTACAGAGAATATGAGAACTGCTGCAGTGTAATATTATAGTTGAATGAATATAGAGGATCAAATTTAAGCAATTCTAAAAGCAGGAAGATATTAAATATTATAATCTGGAGCGTACCGTTGTTTACATACATATTTCACCATATTATGTTCCAATCCAAAATAGTGTGATATTAAATCTTAAATCATCTTTTTTAGGGTCACACAAAAAACATTGATATAGTTATATGTACCAATTATTATGTACGTACCAATGGTTTTTTTCCTACTTTTTCGTACTTATTTATGTATATGTAGGTATATACTTTTATGTAAATTTTATATACTTTTTCGAAATATCTTTGTCATTGTCTGTGAAACATGGTTGTGAGATTTTTGTAGCAAATATTGCTGGTAAAAGTGAATATCGCAGATTTTTTTTCACTAGTATGCGTAGGCTGTATAATATTTGGCAGTTATAATAAAAGATCCTATGGACCAGAATAAATTCCTGATAAACTTTTAAGAAATGCAATACCAACGCTTGCTAATATGCCGACAGAAGTTTGTAATAGATAAATAACAAAAGAAATATAATATACTTGAAAACTAGAAAGAATAATCGATTAGATCCATGGCACAATAAAAAAACTAAAAAGGAATCAAGTTTGCAGAAAGAAGGGAAGTATGTAACCAAAAAGGGGAAAATAACGTGATAATAGCAGTAGAAAAAACAATTGAGCTCACGAAAGATAAGAACGTCACGCAATGGGTAATTGGGTACATGGTCCTAAATAAACAACAATATTCCTACTAAATATACTAGGCGAGTTATTTAAAATCCTCATAAAGTCAGGGCTCGCAAAGAAATAGAAGAAAAAGGAGGTCTGTCGAACCACCAGTATGGGTTCGGAAAAGGCAGATCTGCCAGAGATGCCGTAAATAAGTTAGTAAGGGATAAATAAGCATGCAGGGTTCGGCGGATGGTGGCACCCTTCCTGGACATCAAGAAGGCATTTAACAAAGCGAGCTGGGGGAAAATCATTAGACTTGTAGAAGACATGAAAATATCCTCATACCTGCAGAACTTGGTGGGGGATTATTTTACAGATAGGCCTAGGATAAACTAAGGACAATAGGCAATTAATAACGCAGATGACCTGGTAATACTAGTGGCGCACTTTGAGAATGGGCCCATAATGTATACGGCAAACACAGCCCTTGAACTAGAGGAGAAGAAAGCCATGATCCAATCAGCCCCTAAAACAATTTAATCAAACAAGATAACAAAATATCCATGATGGAACGAAGATTGTAGGAAGGATATTGAAAATAAAAAACAAGCTTTGAAATTGCAAAAAATCCATTGAAAATCATGAAAACTTTTTGAATATCAGGAAGAAGACATCAAAAACAACAAAACAACTGTTCAAAAAAAGTCAAATCGATAAAATTGAAGATAATTTCAGAAGATACCATACCAGCCCCATACAAACTCCAGAACTCTAGGCCCATCCGCTTCTATAAATTAAGAATTATTTAAGAAGCCGTAGAAATTGAAAAAAGGTTAAATTGTCTCAATAAAAATGATGATGATATACGGTTATCTTCGAAATGAAGACCTCCCATAAAGAAAATTTGATCACCACGCTAACCCCCTCGCCAACTTGCTTCTAAACCACGTCACCATCGACCGTATAAATGAACCATCCTCTGTTCTCAGTACCAGTAATGCATTGGTTAGTGATCAGTGTAGTAGTGTCTGGGGGCTCTATAGGGATATATATATATATAATATATATATATATATATATAATATATATATATATATATATATATATATATATATATATATATATAAATATATATATTTATATACAACTAGGCTTTTTTGAAGGGTAAGTGGTTATCTTTTTTATTGCCATTGTCAGGGTCAGACACAACAGGTACCACTAGCATCTTTAAGATTGTAAATGGTAAGGTTGTATGTATACAGCCAACTTTTTTACATAAGAATGGTCCACTAGCTCCTTTTGGTGTGTTCACTGTTCAGAACAGCTTGGAGATCTGATTGTATTACTAAAACACTTTCTTGGTTCTTTGTATCCTCTTTGTCTTGATCTCTAATTTTTCGTGCTGCTTCCTTGCGTTTAATATGCTCAGTATGGAGAGTAGCATCATAGTTTGTATCTCCTTTTTGCTCTTTATGAGCAGTATATTTCTTATAACGATCTTTAGCTGGTTTGTGAAATTTCAGTTTATACTCACGAAAAATTCGTCTGTAATTTTCTAAAGATACTGGATTTTTGTTTCCTTCAATGCACTTTTCTTTATACAAGTTGTGCATAATTGTTACATTTAAGTCACTGGCTAAATATTGGTATTCTCATAGTGTGATTCCATTCTTGGGAACGATAAAATGTGATCTCTTATCCATTTTTCATTTATAGGGTTTACTTTATTTGGTGGATCTTTTTTCCCTCGTACGTCAGATAAGAGAATTCTACTAAAGTTAATCTTTTTAACAGCTCCTCTTATAAATGACTCTGAAATATTTAAGGTATCGAGAAAAAATTCTCTTCACACATCAACTCTGACATTTTCAGTGAAAAAAGTATATCTTTTGGTGTAAGCTCTTCGTGACTTCACTGCTTTCGTATTTTTCCTTTATTTGGTTGCACAGTAACGTAAGACACTGTAACAGTAAGAAACTGCCTTTGTTCTAATGGGATGGCAATTTATGGAAACCATTATACATTTTTTCTCTCTCAGGCTCAGGTACATCAGTTAAACATTTATGCTTGACTCGGTCAGAGCATCTTGGTTGTTTTAGGGGCCTTGCATTAACTAATTTTCCTTTTACGGTTTAATATTCGAGATCTTTTAGTCTCTTGGATGCAGAAGAAACTGCCTTGGATAAACACCATTTTGTAATACTTTTGGCTTTTTTTGGCGATAAATGATTCTGATTTTGTGATGGGTTGTAATCATTTATAGTAGGCCTATCACTGGGATCACTGCTTCTAGCCAGTATTTCAAGACCAACATTATCATTAGGTTGCTGTAAATAAATAATAAATAAATTCGACTTACCAGAAGATTAAAGTTACAGTACTGAGATTGAGAAGTCTCACTTTGCCACGTAAGTTCCAATTCCATTTAAAATTCCAGAATACTATCCCACTTTCGTTATTTTGACGATCTGTAATGGTTGTAATACACTTTGGTCAAAGTGCGAATGTGGCACATTCGCTTATTTAGCTATGGAATATTCATATTCGACTGTTTAGCGTTGTAAATAGTGAAGTAGGTGTAGATTCGTTAATGTAAAACTAGTCAACAATGACGTATAGATTGGATTTGCATATATTTTTATTGGGAACAACTCCCATCAACCATAGAAGTTATTAGCGTTGGTAAAATATATATTATAATATAACATAATGATAAATATAAAACATAAACTTTAAAGTTTTTACAAAGTAGATTATAATTCAGATTTTTTCAGTATCAAATATAAGTATTACTTATATTTGATTATACAATTTTGTCGTCTTTAAAAACCTAATGATTTTGTTACAATCCGCACTGTCTAAAGCGCACTTTATATAACTAGGTATTCCAGTAGCTTGTCTTTCCATTTGATCTAATGGACAGTCAATAATAATGTGGCCTACAGTTGTATTGGTATCATACTCTAGGAGGTTCCTTTCTTAGTAGGTGTTAGTACGTCAGTCTGGTATGTCCTATTCGGATGTAATACAACCTGGTCCATTCGCTTTACTAAAATTGGTGTTTTCGCTGATAGATCTGGGTTTGCTTGCCGCAATTTATTATTAAGTAAGAGTTGCCATCTTCATAACCATCTTCAAGTTTTTTGTGTACTCATTGATGCATTTTTCATATCTGAGTGAGAAATTTGGTTATTTCTATCATCGGATCTCTCCATTTTACAAGCTTCTTTGACCATTTGATCAGCTATCTCATTTTCTGATATCCCCACATGAGATGGTATCCACACAATATGTAGTTGTTTATGATTATTTTGTAGAGTCATAAGGTCTTTTTAAATCTATTCTAAAATCGGATGATTCGGATATATTCTCTGAATTCTCTGAATTGCACTTAACGAATTTGTGAATATTACTGTCATCTCTTCGAATCGATTAAGAGTTTCTTGTACTGCTTTGGATATCACAGAAAGTTCAGCAGAATATATTGAGTAGTCCTTAGGTATTGGAAACTTGAGCGAATTCTATGTGATGGATGGCGGATCCTACTGTTTCCAATTCGGGTATTTTTGATGCATATAAACGATGCTGCCGCATGTGAAGCGGTATAAACTAATTGACAGGATGAATATTTATTTTAAAAATTCTAGAAGTATTGGATAAAAAGAGATAAAGGGGTATTGTCCCTAGTGTAAGTTTTGAATGAAACATCATCCTACAAATCTAAGTTCCGCAACGTTTTCTAAAACTTTATCATACAGTATTAATTTTAGAAGATTGGAAACAATTTTATGTTTTCGAGAAAATCACATTACTCTGGTTTTAACCGTAGAAAATTTCAGTCCTGTTGTTTTAGACCATTCTTGTAGAGAATTAATAGAAAGTTGAATAATGTTTGATGGCATATTAAAATTCTTATGAGAAATAAATTACGAGGTCATCTGCAAACAGGATTGATTTAACAGGGTTTCGGATACTATTCTCAATATCGTTAATTGCAACTAAAAAGAGTGTTGCGCTTAGTGTAGATCCTTGGGATCCATTTTCTTGTGTATAGTATTCTGAAAGTTTCTGATTTAATTTAACTTGGAAATTTCTGTCATCTAGCAAATTTTTGACGATTGCTATAAAATTTTCATCTATGTCCCAATGCTGTTATTTAGAAATAACGTCATATTTCCATATAGTATCATAAGCTTTAATTATATCAAAGAAGACAGCTATAATTTGTCGATTAAATGCAAATGCCTCATTAACTGCCGATTCCAGCGACACTAAATTGTCAGTTGTGCTTCTATTTTTCCTAAAGTCGCTTTTCTGATTAACGATTAGATTTTTTTAATTACTATTTATAACTGGGAATAAGCCATAATTGTGGCTTATTCCCAGTTATAAATAGTAATTAATTTACAATGCCACAAGAAAATAGCTTTAGATTTTTTTATTTTAAAAAGCATTATAACCGTATATTTAAAATTTTTTCTAGTAATTTATATATGAAAGATGTTAAGGATATTGGTCTATAAGATTCGGGTTTGACTTGTTTTTGTTAGGTTTCAAAAGAGGAATTATTGTAGCGGTAGTCCAGGATTTAGGAAATTGTGTAGTCGAAAATAAAAAATTGAATATATCTAAGAGTAGACATGGCGGAGAAGCGGAGCTTCGGTACGGTGTGGATGGCGGAAATGGCAACCCTCGATTTTAGGGTTGATATAGAATCAAAACAGTAGCGTCTGATCCAGAATGGACGGCTGCGAACAGCGTCTGACCCAGAATGGGCGGCTGATATAAAACTCACCAACCCGTCTAGCCAGCGTGGTGTTTCAAGGCTACTCATCCTTTCAAATATAGAAATGGCAAATACTAAAACGAAACGGAACGGTCCCCAGGTGGGTGGAGTATGTTATGCCAAATCCCACACCCAGAAAAGGGTCTGCCTCGTGGAATATGGGGGAGGCAAGAATTCGCTTAGTACACACAGAATGCACATCGGAACATATACTATCAGAACGATGAGGACAGAAGATAACCTAGAAGAGTTGCAAGAAGAACCTAAGACCATCAAATGGGACATAGTAGGCTTATGCGAGACAAGGCTTAAAGGCGAAGAATCGACTCTACTAAAATCAGGGTACACTTTGTACCAATACAATTCAGGAAATAACCAAGGTATAGGAGGCGTAGGCTTTTTAGTACATAAGAGAATTGAAAACATGGTAACCAAATTCCAAGAGATTTCTAATAGAGTTATCTATATGGTAATAAAACTAAATCGTAGATACAGCATTCAAATAATCCACTGTTATGCACCAACTTCTTCTGCAGATGATGAAGAGGTAGAACAACTTAATGAAGACATTACAAGAGCCAGAAACCTAGAGAAAACATATTACGTAATAATTACGGGAGATTTCAACGCTAAAATAGGAAAGAACGAAAATAACAACGACAACGAATATATTGGAAATTTTGGACCGGGAAGTAGAAATCACAGGGGAGATATGCTCGTAAATTTCCTCAGCAAAAAAAAACTATTCTGCTTAAATACCTTCTACAAGAAAAAGATACAGAGAAAATGGACGTGGTTAAGCCCAGATGGCAAAGTAAAAAATGAAATTGACTTTATACTCTCTAACTTCAAAAACATTGCTAAAGATCTTACTGTACTAAATTCTTTCAACACTGGTAGTGATCATCGATTAGTTAGGACGCGAATAGAAATAAATACGAAATTAGATAGAAGAAAATTATTAACACAGGATAAATTGCCAAACATAGAAGCACTCGAAATGAATCAAGAGGAATATCATAGTGAACTAAAAAAGAAACTAGGACCTCTACCAGTATTCAACACGAAAGATATAAATGAAATAACACAAAAATTAACGAATGACATAACATCAACTGCAAAAAAGATCTGTGATAAAAATAAAAATCCCAGAAAAACGAAACTGAAACAAACAACAATTAATTTAATGGAAGAAAGAAGAAGAACATCTAAAGAATTACCAGAGTATAAAGCTACTAACAATAAACTTGAAAAGAGCATAAGGTCAGACCTGCGGGCTTATAAAACAAAACAAATATTGCAAACCATCGAAAACAATAGAAACATGAGAGTATTGAAATCAAATTTAACTAAAGGAAAATCAAAGATAACTAAAATCAAAAATCAAGAGGGGAATACGGTGACCGAAAAAACTCAAATAATCAAGGAAATACAAACGTTCTATAAGAATCTTTATACATCTACTATACAGAACCCCGAAACAGACCACAGAACAATTCTAAACGTCGGCTCGGAAACCCTCCCTAAAATAACCTCTTCGGAAATTAGTCATGCCTTACAGCAAATGAAAAACAAAAAAGCTCCTGGCGAGGATCGTATAACGTCTGAAATGTTAAAAATGGGCGGCAACATCGTTGTAGAAGTTGTGGAAGTCTTACTGAATAAGTGTCTAACAGAAAAAAGAATACCCAGCCTATGGGAAAACGCCGAAATAATACTTTTACACAAGAAATGAGACACTACTAATATTGAAAACTACAGACCTATAAGTTTGTTGTCACATGTATACAAATTGTTAACAAGAATAATAACCAACCGCATAACACAAAAACTTGATTTATATCAACCGGTTGAACAGGCGGGATTTAGAAAAGGGTTTGGTGCTAATGATCACTTACAAACCATGAGAACACTAGTACAAAAAACCACAGAATATGATGTACCTTTACATATGGCATTTATCGACTTTCACAAGGCTTTCGATGGTACTGAGACTTGGTCCTTTTTGTCAGCCCTGAAGGATGCTCGAATAGACTCACGGTACACTACACTCATTAAAAACATTTATAAACAGGCCACATCCCACATCAAAATCAATGAAGACGAAAAAACTGAAAAAATGCGCCTTGATAAAGGTATTAGACAAGGTGATACTATTTCACCAAAGCTTTTTACCTTAGCATTGGAAAATGTATTCAAACAGCTTGACTGGGAGGAAAAAGGTCTAAACATTGATGGTGTACGTTTGAACAGGCGGGATTTAGAAAATTGAGTGACGTGACGAGTAGACGTTTGAGTCATTTGAGGTTTGCGGATGACATAGTATTATTTAGTACAGATATCAAGGAACTGGAGCAAATGTTGAAGGAATTAAACCAGCAGTCAAATAAAATAGGTCTCAAAATGAACCTTCAAAAACAAAAATAATGAGTAATTTACAAACTAATCTTGTTATTGACAAGGTCAGTCTTGAAAATGTAGACCACTATATATATATATATATATATATATATATATAATATATATATATATATATATATATATACATATATATATATATATATATATATATATATATATATATCTTGGACATACCATTAAAATCGGCAAAGAAATCAAATAGCCGAAATAAAAGACGCATACAACTGTCTTGGGGAGCTTTCGGCAAATTAAGCTTTATTTTGAAGAATAAAGATATACCAATGTGTCTAAAACGTAGAGTTTATGACAAATGTATCTTGCCTGTAACTACATATGGACTGGAGACCATGGCCTTCACAAAGAAAATCTTAGAGCAGCTCAGTACAACTCAAAGAGCAATGCAGAGGGCCACGCTAAGGATTAGTTTGAGAGACAGGATTCGAAATAACGTCATTCGTGAAAGAACAAAAATTACTAATGTCTCAGAACGTATTGCAAGGCTCAAGTGGCAATGGGTCGGACACGTTGCCCGAGATAATCCCGAAAAATGGACACAAAGATTAACTAACTGGAGACCAAGAGAGAACAGGCGAGAAGTAGGCAGACCGCAGAAGAGGTGGACAGACGATATCAAACATGTCGCGGGCAAGCAGTGGATGAGAATTGCCAAAAGTAGAAATCGATGAAAGCAAATGGAAGAGGCCTATGTCCAGCAGTGGACGAACACAGGCTGAAGAAGAAAAAGAAGAAGAAGAGTAGATGCTTATCAGCTAAAGGAAGATTAATTAAAAAACAATTTGGAATTTCATCTGGTCCAGGGCTAGAGCTTTTAAGTCCTTCCAGTGCTTCGTTTAGTTCTTGCATACTTATTGCAACATTTAGCGGACTAATGGAATCTGTAATTTTGACTTTTTTTCTATTTTCTTTTTGTTTTTGACAAATAATGGGTCATGTACGGAATCACTTGAATAGGTCTGTAATGAGTTTACTAAAGCGTTGGCTATTTGACTGTTGTTTGTAATTAAGTTTGCCTCAATGTCAAGAGAGTTAATTTTTGTACTGTATGAAATGCCTTCAATCCTACGGATTTTATATCAGACCTCTGACGAAGGAGTATTTTCGGATATTGTGTAAACATAATTTTGCCATGATTTACGTTTACTCTTCTTAATTACGTACCTTGCATAGGCTCTATATTTTTTAAAAGCTGTTATGTTTTCCGGTGTATGATGTTTTTTTAATACACTAAATGCATGCTTACTTTATTTAAGTACCTATTTTCATTGTTTGTTCCACCACGGTACTGAATGTTTACATTTTGATTTTGCTGTTTTGCCTATAATATTTGTGGCTAACTTTGTTAACATTGAGGTAAATTTGTATGTAACAACATTAATGTTATCTCCTATTGTTCCAAAATTAGATAGGTAGTCTTTAATTTGTTGTTGGTAAACTATTCAATTTGCATCTTTAGTTTTCAATGTTTCTGAAAAATTTATAATTGTTTTTGTGGAATTATTATTTCCGATTGATATAGGCCAGTGGTCACTATCGTAGGTATTTGTTAATACTTCCCAGTTTATACTAGGAGCTAGGGAACTTTGACATATAGTCAGATCAATAGCAGAATGATTGCCGGTAACAGAGTTAAACCGAGTTTTTACTCCTGTATTTAATAGTACAAAACCCGTTTCATTAAGAAGTTTTTCTATTTGTTTTCCTCTTTTGTCTGTGGAATAACATCCACAGGAAATGCTGTGATAGTTAAAGTCATCTAGAATACGTCTAGGTTTTGGAATTTGCTCGTTCCAGGTCTTTTGCATCAAAATCCACATCTGATGGGATATAAACATTGCATATAAATAGCTGTGTTGGACATTGAATTTTAGTTGCTACGGCTTCTAAAGCAGAGTGTAAAAAAAATATCTTCTGATTTTAGATTAGAATTAACATATATTGATACCCCATCGCTTGCTTTGGTGGCGTAGGTTTAGATTTTGAGGTATGAATCAAAATGTATATTCATATTGCATATTCGCTACTTTACCGGTTTTGTGACGATATATTATATATATATATATATATAATATATATATATATATATATATATATATATATATAAATTGAAACGATAAAATACGCCCTTGCTATAGACAAATTAAAATTATAATAAAACTAGAATTGGCTGTTTCTCTTATCCTATGATGGTAAGCCGATTCATTTTCTAATAGTTAAATCGCGTTTATAGTAGTAGCTTTTTACTCAAATTAAAAAGTAAAAATTACTCACCGTATTAAAATTAAATATCTAATCGCTTTCTAGCTAGCCTTCTTCTTCGAGTGCCATATCAGAATTATCTGACGTTGGCGATCACCATTGCGAAGGCTTTTCGATCTTCTGCAATATGGAATAATTGTTATGCATTTGGTATCTGAGTCCATTCACGAATGCTTTTTAACCAAGAAACTTGTTTTCTTCCTACACCTCTACGGCCCTCTATTTTGTCTTTAAGGATCAGTTGTAAAATTTTATATCGACTTCTCCTTACTATGTGTCCTAGATAAGACATTTTTCGATGTTTAACAGTTTTTAGCAGTTCTCTGTCTTTGTTGATGCTCCTTAGTACTTCTTCATTAGTTTTTCTTGCTGTCCAAGGTATCTTCAGCATTCGTTTATGAACCCACATTTCCAATACTTCAATTTTGTTTATGATTGATACTTTTAGCGTCCACACTTCATATACTGCACTATACAAAAGTACAGACCAATCATAGTACTTAATCATTCTTTGCCTTAGTTACCAAACTGGAATGGTTATTGCAAAGAAATGACTTTATTTTTATAAAAGTAGTTTTAGTCATTGCTATTCTATGTTTTATTTCTATGTCTGGATCTAGTTTGTCCGGTATCACAGTTCCCAAATATGTCATGTTGTGAACTTTCTCAACTTGGACTCCGTTCAATTGAAGCTTTGCATCGGGATGTGGGTCACGACTAAACACTAAAAATTTGGGGTTTTGTTTGAGTTTATTTTAATGCCCATTTCCTCTCCTACCTCATGAATACGATCAAGCAGCATTTGAAGACCTTCAATATTTTCTGATAGAATTAGTGTATCGTCTGCATATCAAATCACATTAAGTAGTTCCCCGTAGATTTTTATTCCATATGGTTGTCTCTCAAGTGTGAACCTTGTCTGACTCCTCGTTGTATGGGGATTTCATCGGTGTAATTATCTCCAATTTTTACTATAGCAGTTTGATTTCAGTACAAATTTTTAATAATACGAATATCCTTGTCATCTTTTCCGATATTTTTCAGTATTTGCATTAATTTTACATGCTGTACTTTATCGAATGCTGTTTCGAAGTCCACGAAACATGCAAATGCAT
The DNA here is from genome assembly GCA_918026665.1 of Diabrotica balteata. Lineage (NCBI taxonomy): Eukaryota > Metazoa > Arthropoda > Insecta > Coleoptera > Chrysomelidae > Diabrotica > Diabrotica balteata. Next base: position 25,828,079 of record OU898285.1, read on the forward strand.
ATTTTCTTTGATCACGGCATTTTTGTAATATGATGTTAAGCACAAAAAGTGCCTCCCTGGTTCCCATAGCATTTCTAAAACCAAATTGGGTATCTTCAAGATCTTCTTCGAATTTGCGTCTAATTCTGTTGTGAAGTATTCTGAGGAAAATTTTAAGAGTGTGGCTCATTAGGCTAATTAATCGATATTTTGAGCATTTTCTCGCATTGTGTTTTTTATGTATTGCGATAAAGATGGATTTGAGCCAATCTGCGGAAATCACTCCGGTGTTATATATTGAATTAAAAAGTCTTACTACTACTTTTATGTTATCATTCTCTATTAGTTTCAGCAACTCAGTTGGTCTATCATCTGGACCACAAGCTTTTCTAATTTTAGCATTATTTATTGCATGTTCTACTTCGCATTTCATAATATCTGGGCGGTCAGTACAGTTTTGGTAGAATTCCGCAATATTATTCCTGTCATGTTCAAACAACTCTGATATATAGGTACAGCTGCAATCCTTTTTTTATTTCTTGGTCTCATTTACAATAATTTTGTTACTAGTGTCAACAAGTAGAGAGGAAACTCGTTTTTTAAATATATTACTCATTTCTTTCAGTTTTTTGTGCGCATTAAATAAGTCTTGTTTAGATATTACATCCTCCATTTCGTCGCACCTTTCTCTCATCCATTTTTCTTTGGCTAATTTGATCGTCTTTTTTATTCTTCTCTGCAGGTGTCTATATTGTGTTAGCTGTGTCTACATTCTGTCTAGCTAGTACTAAACCTTATATTAACTTAAGATCTGTATAAAATAAAATATGTTAAAAATTAAGTTTATTAAAAAATTTACGAAAAATGAATTAGGAGTTATTTTCCCAAAGGTGTTTCATTAAAAAGATATAACATCAGGTATCGTATAACGGAGACAAAATTTAAGTATATTAAGAGTCTGGGAAAAGTATCATATTAAATTTTCTGGGGAACTCTTTGTTAAAAACGGGCGATATAAGCTGTCAATCAGAGGTTTCAGTTAAACCTCACATTGAAACCATAATACAGTGTAGTGTAAAATGGCAAACAATAGCTTTGGATATGCGGTATCGAAAGCTGTTTATAATCCAGCCAAATTAAAATCGACAGCTTATTTCGATAAGCTTTGAAAATATTACACACGCATTTTGTATCAATGCCGCAGCTGAATTGTTCCTTGGGGTTAATTTAACACCAACGATCATGTTAAAATAACTGAGATTTGATAAATTACATGACATCACAAAACGTCCAGAGAATTAATGTTCTAAAAAAATTTGAATTTCATGTTGGAAACATGAATGTCATGTTTCATGTCTTGGGATCCTACGTTTCTCTTTCTTGGACGTCCACAGGTGAAAACATTCATCCTAATTCCTAATCCATTTTTTGAATATGTTCATTACAACTATGTCTATATTGGCCTATTTAAATTAATAATAATTTTTGTATCGAACAACTTGTTTATTTGTAGCAGAAGTCTCTCTTTACGTTTTTTGTTCACTGAGAACAACCATTGAAGTGGTTAATGATCTTTTAAAATTCTAAATTCTTGCAAATAAGGTATGGTCTAAAGTATTAGCAACTCTATACTATAATTCTCGATTGAATCTCCGAACAGTAAACATATCAGCAATTATATGTTGATATGAATGTTGATATTTAATATTAGCTTGTTAGTTCGAAAAAAATAAGGAATTTTTTTGATTCAAATGTAGAATTTTATTTATATCTAAAATTTAAACAAAGGTGCAGTATAAAAGTATTAAACTGTTTTTAGCGCTAAATAACTTACCTTATTACCTTATTACACAAATTACCTTATTCTATGTTAATTAACCATGAGGATAACAACTTTCGAATTATCTTTTCCATGGAAAAGCAATATTGCTACTTATGCAAGCAGCAAGGATATTTTACATCTCAATGTTCCAATAAAAATAATCAGACTTCTTCAAACAATACAAAAATAATGTTTATCTAAACTCTTTATAGGAAGTACACCAATCAGCTCCCCTTTTAACAATTTCTACTACACAATCCTCTCCTACTGAGACTGAAACTACAGTATAACAATCAGCTCCTTTGTCGATAAATTCCTCTACACAATCCTCTCTTACTGAGGCTGAAACGTCTAGAAAAATCATTACCTCTCAATCAAATAAGCATACTTCGATAAGCTGCGACCTACTCAATGAGACTAAAATAGATAGCTTTGATCAAGATACATCCCGAAACGAAAACTACCTGAAATAATATTCCCCCCAATAAGAGATAACGAAAATGCCTTGGCTGAACCAAAGCCACTTAGCAAAAAAACAAAAACTCAACAAGAAAACAACAGAATCCTAGTAGAAGATCTTATCAAATGCACCAGTCAATTCTTCAAAGAAAACTCCAACAATGGATACTTAACACAGGAAGAACTTATTGACTTCTTTGAAAATGCTTCTTTGAAAACGTTATGGTTCTTCAGATCGTAGGATATCGAAGGATTGATAGACTTTCTAAAGAAAGTACATCCTATGTTAAGTCCAAGAGATCTTAAATCCCGTTGTTCTAGAATTAAAAATAAAATTACAGAACAAATCTAGCGATTCCTCTACGAGACTTATTAATTAAACTATTTTTAATTTTAACCTAAATAAGTACCATACCCATTTAGAAGATCTTAAAATTCTTATAAATAAATTTCATCCATCCATCCTATGTTTGCAAGAAACACATTTCAAATGAAATTATTCGTGTCACAATCTTAAAAACTTCATGTTCAGACTACGATTAGGACACACCAAGATCACACATGATTTTCTACTAGAGAAGTAACCCAAACCTTTGTGATACACATATGATAGTGATCTATTAGTAGATCGCTTATTAGTTGAGTATCCTTTCTTTTTTTGAAAGATAATATGAACAGTTACCTACAACAATAAAAGACATACTAAGTGAAAATAGTGACCACAATCGTACCATACATTTTTTTGGTTTCCTCAGGACTAATTTTTTTTTAATTTATGGTATCTGTAAAATCGAAAATTGCTAATAACCCTTGTGGTTGAAGCAGTTTCAAATAAAAAAAACTCTATACTATAGTCAATAACCCTTTTTTGATAGTGGAATGGGATATCTTTGCTGAATTTAGGGTCCTTGACGCATATGAAATATAATGTCCACTAGAGTGGGGCGAATACAAAGAAATTTTTTTTTTACAAATTGATATGTCTTATATGCGGAAAAGTGGTTAGATATCATTGCAAAACACGTTATCCAAAATTTGGAATTTATAGAACAAAATCTTCCGGTACCTCCAGAACTACACTCACCGGCAAAATTAACGGAACACCTTAAAATTGGGACATGTTAGATGTGTCGAATTTCCTAAACCTGTTTTAGTGATTTCCGATTTTAGTGATTTTTTTAGTATGTTATAGGTATTTTATTTAAGAATATCGATGTAATAATATTGTTGCTAGACAGGTCAATGTCATTTTATACCGGGTGTAACAATCCTACTGTGTTTTTTTCTTAAAGTTCGGAACACCCTGTGGAATATTCTAGCATATATAAAATATTGAAATTAAAACTTAATTATAGCCTTAGGCTTTGTTAACATTTTCTTTTTGGATTCATTTGCTTATGTTTGATAATAAAAAAGTTAGGTACGTTAACAACTAGCCATGTTTTTCATCAATAAATTCTCATTTTCTGCTTAGTTTAATAAACAAGCCTAAAGTAGGCTATGAGAAGTTAACAATTTAATACACACACCGGAAAATTTAAAGGAACCTGTTATTAATGAAATATTTCTTTATATTTGTATTTTATAGACTATATCTACATAGCTTTGAAAGCTCCTTGTCACAAGAAAGTCTTAAATGTCAAATTAATTTGTTTATTTGTATTGTGTTTTTCATTTTACAGTCATTCTGTCTGTTGATAACAAGTCATCATCATCATCATCCAGCCTCTATTTATCACGTCCACTGCTGGACATAGGCCTCCCTTAAACTCCTCCATTCCTCACGATTTTGTGCTCTTTGTTGCCAATTTTTAGTGATACGCCTGATGTCGTCGGCCCAACGTGTAGGTGGTCTTCCTCTACTGCGTTGGTCTGCTCTTGGCCTCCAATTTGTAATTTTGCTCGTCCATCGTGAGTCGTGCATTCTCGCTACATGGCCTGCCCAGTTCCATTTTAGTTCCGCTATGCGTTCCATAACATCAGTAATACTCGTCCTTCTTCGCAGATCTTCGTTTCTTATTCGGTCCCTCGTTCATAACAAGTACAAACTTGTATTTAATTGAGCGCATAGTAAGAAAGAGACTTAAAAAAGCCGGTCTCAAGTCATATGTGCCAATAAATGCTCCCAGACTCCAGAGACACCATCGTTTAGCACGACTACAATTTGGTCGAGTACATCAAAATTGGAATGATAACCACTGGAGTCAAATTCTCTTTACGGACGAGAGCCGTTTCTGTGTAAATTACAGCGACGGTAGAGAAAGATTGTATCAACGCCAAGGAGAACGAAATGCCTTTTTCAATTTTACTACGACCGTACCTTTTGGTGGAGGTTCAATTATGGTGTGTGGCGGTATATGTTTGGGAGCAATAACAGAGTTAGTGGTGATTGATGATGGAGCATTAACAGCAGATAAGTATATCAGAGATATTCTCCAAGACCATTTGGTACCTTTTTCACCATATATTGGCGAAAATTTTATTTTAATGCAGGATAAGGCGAGCCCACACGTCGCAGAATGTGTAAGATATTTCTTATTACAAGTGGGTATAACAACGATGAATTGGCCAGCTTGTTCCCCAGACCTAAACCCGATAGAGGATATGTGGGACATGCTAGGCAGAAAACTTAGGGCACGGGTTCCTGCTATTCAAAACAGAGAGGAAGTCACAATTGCTTTGATTGAGGAATGGGAGAGACTGCCCAACAACTGATCGATAGCGGTATCAGAAGTATGAGAAGACGAATAACTGCAGTTGTAAGGGCTCGTAGGGGAAACACACGCTATTAAAGCCAAAAAAATGCATAAAAAACCAATTTAAGTTCAAACTGTACAATAAAGTTCTTCTTCTTCTTCTTCTTCGTCTAGCCATTCACGTCCACATCTGAACATAAGCCTCTTCAAGTCTTCCTTTCCATTGGTTTTTATTGTACGCTACTTGTAGCCAATTTTTCCCGGCAGTCCTTTTCAGATCATCTGTCCATCTCATAGGAGGTCTGCCTCTGGGTCTTTTGTGTTGGTATGGTCTCCAGGTTAAAATTGATCTGTGCCATTTGTTTAGATCGCTCCTAGCTACATGTCCAGCGTTTTCCCATTTCAGCTTTAATGCTTTTTGCACCACATCGGTGACTTTGGTTTTCTGTCTTATCCATGTGTTTGTTTTCTTGTCCTTAAGTGATATACCTAGTTATACAACATAGCAGTTTAGTAGTTAGTTATGTAACGTAGCAACATAACCTAGTTGGACAATAAAGTTAATGCGTTTAAAATCCGTATTTTGTTGAGTCTGACATCTTTGTGTTTTATTTCTTCTTAAACAGGTTTTATATTGTACTACCATTGTAATATAAATTCAAAATACTTTACCAACATTCGTATTATGATATTATCTAAACAGTATATAGACTAGAGAGAAAATACTCAGATTTTATTGTTGTTCCTTTAAATATGCTGGTGAAACTAAGAAGAAAATGAGCATTTATTGATGAAAAACATGGCTAGTTGTTAACGTACCTAACTTTTTTATTATCCAACACAAGCAAATGAATCAAAAAAGAAAATGTTAAGAAAGCCTGAGACTATAATTGAGCTTTAATTTCAATATTTTATATATGCTAGAATATTCCACAGGGTGTTTCGAACTTTAAGGAAAAAACACAGTATGATTGTTACACCCGGTATAAAATGACATTGACCTGTCTAGCAACAATATTATTTCATTGATATTCTTAAATAATATACCTATAACATACTAAAAAAATCACTAAAATCGGACAACAGGTTTAGGAAATTCGAGTCATTTAACATGTCCCATTTTTAAGGTGTTCCGTTAATTTTGCCGGTGAGTGTATAAACATTTACCCGTTAAATTAAAAAAAAATATTGAAAAAAAAACATAACTTTTTTATTTTATATTATTGCTATTTTTGCTTGTTTACAACTCAGAATTTACTACAAAATAGTTTATTTTAATTATTTACTGTAAAGTTTAAAAAAATCGGATTTTGTATCAAATTTAGGTAATACTTGTCTTGACAAAACTCAATTTCTTATGAATCCATCTCGACAACCAATAATGATGCTTATGTCACTAGTTTGACATATTTTTTCACTGCTGGCGAATGACAAGGAGATTTAAGAATTTTAAATTTATTTAAAGTAGTGAAATCAGTTCATCATCATCATCAATTAGCCTATGTTTGTCCACTGCTGAACGTAGGCCTCCCGTAAAATTTTCCACCTATTTCTGTCTTGAGCTTCTTGCATCCAGTTTGTGGTATGCGCTTGATATCATCCGTCCATTTAGTCGGTGGTCGTCCTCTGCTTCGATATGCATCTTGCCTTGGTTGCCATTACAGAATCTTTTTTTTCCATCTGTCGTCCGTTAATCTGGCAACATGTCCGGCCCAAGCCCATTTAACCCTGGCTATTTTTTTAACTGCATCTGTGACTCCTGTTCTTCTTCGTATTTCTAGGTTTGGTACTTTATCTCTGATGGTAATACCTAATATTGATCTTTCCATAGCGCGTTGTGTAACTCTTATTTTACCTATTGTTCTTTTTGTCAGAGTCAATGTTTCTGTACCATATGTAAGAACCGGTAAAACGCACTGGTCAAAAACCTTTCTTTTTAAACAAACTGAGATACTAGACTTGAAAATGTTATTCAATCTACCAAAGGCAGCCCATGTGAGACATGGATTCTAAGTTCACCTGTTGACAATTGTTTTGGTATTGGTGGTTCTGGTATTAGTTGTGCGAGTAGTTGTGTGAGTATTAGTAGTGGTGGGAGTAGTTTGCCAATTAATTAATTCAAAATATTCTTTGGTTGCAAAATTTATAGTTGGAATTTTAAACTGGCGAATTTCTTTGGTCTCTTTTCCATTCCTAGACTTTAGTATGCGCTTAAAACCTAGCTCTCGGATGGATCAGTAATTTTATTTTGGAATTTCCTACTTTAATATAGGTATCGTAGGTTATTATTTAAATTTATTTCTATATTGACTATTTCCTTTTCGAGGCTTCTATTTGAAAATTTTGGCCATCTTTGCCATATTGTTGTACATCTTGAGTAAAATTTCTAAAATGATTATCTACCTTTTGAGTTTCTCTTGGAAACGTGTTTACGTTTTGGTAATTATGATATTTAGCTCCTTAGCTATAGTTTTGGGAATTTGTCTAGGGAAACAATTTTTTCGATAATTATTAAATTTATTAGAATTAGAATCTAGTATTTGAATTAAATGTATTTCTAGATACTATTGACATCGGTTGTGACCTAGGTAACCTATTATTGGGAATTCGGTTGGGCCTGAAAAACTTTCCGAACAGAAAGAATAGTTTCAGGTTGCAAGTTTGTGGAACGATTTTGAGATTGTTGGAATGTTGAAGAATTTTGTTTTTCATAACCTTGAGTGTAATTGAAATAATTTGAATTAAGAGGGTTTTGAATTTGGAAAGTAAAGTTTGGTTTGGAAGGAAAAAGGGCCTCAGGATGAAGAAGAATATCCTGTAACAATAAAACACTGAAAACTTTGTTTTCAAACTTCCACAAAATTTATTTTAAATATTATCACTACAGCTGTTTCGGCTGATTGCCTTTCTCAAGTGATCTATTTTGGCTAGGGTTTACAAATTTATAGTCTCTAATGAAATAGGTTGAGGAGGGGAGAACTGTTTGTCTCAAGTTGGTCATTCAGAATTATATCTGTGTTTTTTAATTTGTTGATTTCCATAGATTCTAACAAAGATAGCTTAAGGCCTTTATTTTGAATGTGAAGAATTTTAAATTTGTCATTAAAAGAATGATTATGATCTAGAAGGTGAAGTGCGTATGTCGAATCTGTTTTTCTATTCTTGAAAGCCCTTTTATGTTCTGCTATTCGTTTATCAAAGTTTCTACCAGTTTGACCGATGTAAGTTTTTGGGCAGTCGCCACATTGGAGTTTGTATACACCACTATTTAAGTGTTTTTTATTTTGGCTCTTGTTATTTTTAATATATTTGCCTAGGTTGTTATTTGTTCGGAAAGCTGGTGTTATTCCTTTCTTTTTTATGTGTTTGGCAATTTTTGTTGTTATTTTGCCTGTATATGTAATCGAGCAGAAGGTACTGGGTTTTTTCTCTGGTGGTGGAAATACTAATTTCAGGGCTTTCTTGTGTAGTTTTTGATTTAATATTTTATTAATTGTTTGTTCGTTGTATCCGTTGTTTACTGCTATTTGTTTAATTATATTTAATTCTGTCTCAAAGTTGTCTTTTGACATCGGAATTTCTGTTAATCTATGTAACATACTATGATAAGCTGCCAGTTTATGTTGTGTTGGATGGGATGACGAATTGTGTATAGTCGTGTCAGTATGGGTAGGTTTATGAAATATGGAGAAGTCATGTTTGTTTTGAAGTCTGCTAATTTTTAAATCTAAAAAATTTATGGATTGATTTTGTTCTGTTTCTATTGTAAATTGAATATGACTATGAACTGAATTAATATATGATAAAAATTGGTCGAGTTGCCTGTTAGTTCCTGTGAAACATACCAGTACGTCGTCTACGTATCTCCACCAATATAAAAACTGTTTGAATACGGGATGTTTTGAAATCTTTGTCTCTAGATGATCCATAAAAATATCTGATAACAATGGGCTTAGAGGATTACCCATTATAAGTCCTGCACTGTTATTTGTATATATTTTATTATTAAATTCAAAGTAGTCCTGGTTTATGCAAACTTCAAGAAGATGTAAAATTTCAGATGTAATTATTGGATTTGTACTATTTTGGTCTAAAAGGTTTTTTACTAGAATATTAGGCTTTTAGACCAAAATAGTACAAATCCAATAATTACATCTGAAATTTTACATCTTCTTGAAGTTTGCATAAACCAGGACTACTTTGAATTTAATAATAAAATATATACAAATAACAGTGCAGGACTTATAATGGGTAATCCTCTAAGCCCATTGTTATCAGATATTTTTATGGATCATCTAGAGACAAAGATTTCAAAACATCCCGTATTCAAACAGTTTTTATATTGGTGGAGATACGTAGACGACGTACTGGTATGTTTCACAGGAACTAACAGGCAACTCGACCAATTTTTATCATATATTAATTCAGTTCATAGTCATATTCAATTTACAATAGAAACAGAACAAAATCAATCCATAAATTTTTTAGATTTAAAAATTAGCAGACTTCAAAACAAACATGACTTCTCCATATTTCATAAACCTACCCATACTGACACGACTATACACAATTCGTCATCCCATCCAACACAACATAAACTGGCAGCTTATCATAGTATGTTACATAGATTAACAGAAATTCCGATGTCAAAAGACAACTTTGAGACAGAATTAAATATAATTAAACAAATAGCAGTAAACAACGGATACAACGAACAAACAATTAATAAAATATTAAATCAAAAACTACACAAGAAAGCCCTGAAATTAGTATTTCCACCACCAGAGAAAAAACCCAGTACCTTCTGCTCGATTACATATACAGGCAAAATAACAACAAAAATTGCCAAACACATAAAAAAGAAAGGAATAACACCAGCTTTCCGAACAAATAACAACCTAGGCAAATATATTAAAAATAACAAGAGCCAAAATAAAAAACACTTAAATAGTGGTGTATACAAACTCCAATGTGGCGACTGCCCAAAAACTTACATCGGTCAAACTGGTAGAAACTTTGATAAACGAATAGCAGAACATAAAAGGGCTTTCAAGAATAGAAAAACAGATTCGACATACGCACTTCACCTTCTAGATCATAATCATTCTTTTAATGACAAATTTAAAATTCTTCACATTCAAAATAAAGGCCTTAAGCTATCTTTGTTAGAATCTATGGAAATCAACAAATTAAAAAACACAGATATAATTCTGAATGACCAACTTGAGACAAACAGTTCTCCCCTCCTCAACCTATTTCATTAGAGACTATAAATTTGTAAACCCTAGCCAAAATAGATCACTTGAGAAAGGCAATCAGCCGAAACAGCTGTAGTGATAATATTTAAAATAAATTTTGTGGAAGTTTGAAAACAAAGTTTTCAGTGTTTTATTGTTACATAAAATGAATTTCCATCAAGTAACGGTCGAATCCATCAATTAAGAATATCCTGGCTTGCTAACTTGAGAGCATGGTATAGAAGAACCTCAACACAGCTATTTCGTATAGCAACCAACAAAATCATCATAGCCAGAATGATCGCCAACGTTCGGAACGGACAGGCACCCTAAGAAGAAGAAGAAGAAAGTTTGTATTTGTTTGATATTGATGTGCGGGGTTACAATTTAGGGGACTATAACAGTTGTTAGGCCTGTCAGATTGATTAAAAGAATTATGTGGCTTAAAATTATATTTTTTTTTATTTAAGGGCAACTTCAAGAGCACTGGGTTTCTGAAGGTGCATATTATTTTTAAGAACACCTGTACATCCTGCAATAAAAGTGTTTAGTGCAATTTTAGTACAATGGTTAATTTGGCATAAGTTATCTGCTTGCTCTATAGTGTTATCGTTGGTTTGGGCTACATTGCTTCTTAATGGTTGGATTCTTGTTGTCCAAAATTATGGACAATTACATTCTTAAATGGTTTGGTTTGTAGTTTTTCCTTTATTAACATATTCGCGACCAACCGTCACACATGTGTGACGGTGAAGTTTTCGTAAGGACTGCTGACACATATGTGTGACACCGAACTTACGTGATGAAATGTAAAATAATTTTACCACGGTTTATCATAGTGGGTCTAAATTTGGCCACAGTCCACCTACACAATCCTTCTTTCACACGCTATGGCTGGGTTGTGATTTGGATGTTTAAAAAAAGAAGAAATAACCTGTAAATTTATGGAATATAAATTTATAGAATGTAAACGTCGAATACGAAAAGTATCGTAATTGTGTATAATTTAGAAAGATAATATAAATATGTAACTTATTTATACACCGTGTAATAACTTATTATTTATTTTAGACGTATTAACAATGTCAAAACGATATCTAAGTACACGAGACCTTCAATTAGAGGCCGAGATGGCTAGTAGGGAAGTTAGTGAGTACAGAAATGCCGAAAATATTGAATATGAATTCGAGGAGGACCATAATGATGAAATGTTTTATTCTAGTGGAAGTGAATATTCTCTTTCTCATTCTGGAAGAGAGACTGAGGATACTAGGAATGATGGGGGAGAGTCGAGCAATGACGGCGGTGAGTTGAGTAATGATGAGGGCGAAGCGAATGATGCAAATGAAAATGTTATACAAGAAAATGATGAGGCGGACTGGCTTGATGTAGAGGAAAATATTGAGATCAGTTTACTAAACAAGAAAATATAAAAGTAGAAATTCCTGTTGATGCAACACCTATACAATATTTTTCATTACTATTTGATGAAGAGCTTTTGATAAAAATCGTAGAGTGGACAAATCACAGAGCTGCTTCACGCACAGAAAACCCTACTTAAAAAAATATTCCTTTTTAAGACACTGGATGGATATAAATATTGACGACTTACAAACATTTTTGGGTCTCTGCATATTAATGGGAAACATTAAACTCCCCTCCTTACGTTTCTACTGGAGCACAGATTCACTATATCACTTTTCAATATTTGGAAAAAATTATGCCCAGATCAAAGTTTGAAGCTATTCTTCAAAATATTTGTTTTTACAAGCCGGAAGACGCAGAAGTTCAAGATCGACTTTACAAAATTAAAAACGTTACGAGTCATATTATAAATAATATCTCTAAAGTTTACTATCTAGGAGAGAACTTATTCTTGACGAAGCCCTTTTACTGTGGAGAGGGCGGTTAATATTCCGACAGTATATGCCAAAAAAAAACTAGTAAATATGGAATAAAAATTTATGAGATTACTAGCTCTGATGGATTTTTACTAAATTTCCTAATCTACAGCGGCAAGGGGACAGTAGTAAATGAAAATGGGCATGCGTTTGAAGTAGTTCACAGACTTGTTACTGAATATTTAGAGAAGGGACACACTATCTACATGGACAACTATTACAACAGTTATGAGCTTGCCAAGTTTTTACATGAAAAGAAGACCTACGTTTGTGGAACATTAAGGAAAAATAGAAAAAGTAACCCAAAGTGTGTTATTACAAAAAAATTTAAGAAAGGAGAAGTCGTATTGCAAAGAAGAGGTCCAATCATAATATTAAAATGGAAAGATAAAAGAAATGTAATAATGATTTCATCCAAGCATGGTTCCGAAATGGTTGAAGTTGAAAATCGTAGAGGCCAGAAAAAGTTGAAGCCAGTAATGATTCGTGACTACAATTCCTTTATGTCGGGAATTGACAGAATTGACCAGATGACTTCATATTATGGCACACCACGAAAAACTCTGAGATGGTACATGAAAGTTTTTTTTCACTTACTAGATATTTGCATGTCGAATGGCAACTGGTCGTTGAATAAAAATAGGAACACGTCAAAGAAAACAAGAATGTCGTACCTTCAGTTTAGAGAGGAAGTGATCAAACATTTACTGGGACAAACAGAACGGCCAAGCAGAGAAAAAGTTGTTGCGGCACACAACTTGAAAAAAGAAAATAAGCGGAAAAGATGTCGACAGCGCAGTGCAACCAAGAAAAGGGCTGTCACTTGGTACACATGCCTGGAATGTAAGGGGAGTGATGGACAGCCCAAAGACAATTAAACTTATACAATATGTTTTATTTTTTATTGGAAGTAATTTTTAGTTTTGTTAATATTGAATAAATAAATGATTTTTTATAAGTAGTAGCTAAAAATGTTTATGTCACATATTTGTTACACTTGGGTTGTGTTCAAATTTTTATTATCATAGACCAGTGTCACATATGTGTGACAATTATAATACTCCTCCCCAAAAATGGTGGATTTGGCATGCTTCTTTCATGTTTAACCAAAATCAGTTTGACTGGACAGACCTAAAAATAGGTTGGTCGCAAATGTGTTAAGCGGTATAAATCACGTCTATCTGCGAAGCGTTGTTCTCTTCATATGATCCCATGTCTTTAGTTTCATGCGATTTACAACTGGTGCTTCTGCTTTTCCAAATAATTTATCTTGTATGAACTCTAAAATGTGTTTATTTAAGAATCCCGGTTCTCTACTCCAAACTTTTGCTTTCTCAGGAACGCTGCTAGTTCTCGTTGGATACCATGTACCTCGTATCATATACTTCGTAGGGTAGAGGTTTCATGTGTACATGCACTACGATGTTAAAACACCAATAAATTCACACCGAAAACACTTTATGTGTAAATGTTCTTTTTCGATCCTACGTATCCTACTGACTGTTCCAATTATAACTTTCTCTTTTATTGTTACATTGCATGTTTACAATCTACTCTATACAGTAATAAGTAAATAGTCTGTAAGTAAATTAACGTGAGTTAGGTACCGCCCAGTGACGTTTCTCTAAGTATTATTATGGTAGGTCTTCTGGTCATGCCCTTTTCAATCTTCTTTCGACAAGTGATTGTGTGAATAAGTTATTTATCAGTTCTTTGTTGTGATCAGTGGTGCGATTTTTATATTTTATTGAGTGATTCTTTATTATGTCCTTAAGTCATGGAATTTCCAGATCATTGTGTGGTCAAGTGTTTGGTTAGATACCATGGAGCTTTACTTATCATACGGAGTATTTTAGATTGGAATGTTTGAAGTATCTGCGTATTTAAAGGTTTATTACAGCCCCAAAGTTCTATTCCATATGTCCAAACTGGTATAAGCCTAGCTTTGTACAGAAGCAGTTTATTTTCAAGAGAAAGCTAAGACCTTTTGTTAAATAGCCAGTTCATATTTTTTAGTTTAAGATCTAGTTGTTTCCGTTTAGTTTTAATGTGCGTTGTCCATGTAAGTTTTTCATCCAGGTGTAATCCCAGTATTTGACAACTGGTTTTATAGGAATGGGACTATTAATAATATAAACTTGTAGACGTGTGGATTTTCTTGTTGTAAAAGTAATTTGTACTGATTTGCTAGCATAAACACTGATCTTCCATTGCTTAAGCGAGTTTTGTAGTTGATCTAAATGATTTTGTACTTTTTGTGATGACAAGATTCCCATATCATCGGCAAAAGAAGGTAAGAAGGTATCATTGCTGATTTGAACGTCTGCTGTAAATATCAGATACAGAAATGGGCCCAAAACGCTACCCTGAGATACGCCAGATTGTATGATGTGGTAATTTGAGTAGCTGTCTTCAATTTTGACTTAGAAGTAACGGTCAGTAAGATATGATTCTAGTATAAAGTATAGTTGATCTGTTAGGTGTGATTTCAGTTTTTAACCTTCCACGGCTGGCGCTTATAATCTGGACACTGCGGCTGGCGCGCGGAGTATTTGTCCGCATATATTTTTTGTCAAACCTTTTGGCTTAAATTTGTTCTACTATCTTCGGAAATGATTTAAGTAGATGTTAATCAACTATTTGAAAATGATAAAATACAGCTTAAGCATTGATTCTGAGTAAAATGTTATAAAATTTCAAAATATGTAATATCGGGAATACATTCTAAAAAAAATTATTAAAAATCAAAACAACTGATTAGAATATAAAAGTTTTAATGTTTGTTAAGAAAATACATATATATGTTTTAAATCTATTCAAAAAAATTATCCTCAAAACAATTTGAGCAAGTATAGACAGTGTGTTCACCACACATACATTTTCCACATTGTTTGCATTTGCGACTGGTAGGTCTGTTTTTTATTCTGTCACAAAAGTCACATCTGCCTCTACTACGTTGTGGAATATGTTGAGGGTGATTTACAGGATCTACCTTAGTGATTTCTTTTATTCTCGCTGACATGATACGTGGTATATTGGCTGACAAGCACGAACGTTAAGCTGCGGTTCAATCAGAGCGAATGCTAAATTGTGCAAAAACTGTCTTCGTGGTAAACAAATCTCGTTATTATTACAATAAAAAAGGACCATTGAGTTTATACCAGCTACATTTAGCATGGAATAAAAAATTACCATTGGCCATCGTCGAGTATTCCTAGCGCAGTCATAGGCAGCACATAACTTGTCTGCTGTGTCAACTCCTCCCTTTGTAGAATTGTAGTCAAGAATCATTTCGGGTTTCATGGAATCCTCATCAATTGTATTGTCATGATGTAAACTAGACAGGAGGAGTACGTTTTTGTTTCTTTTTGGTATATAGGACACCAAAGTAATATCATTATAAAAAGCAAACATGCTAGATCGAATAGGTCTGCTTATAGGTTTAGAAAATTCATGGGGTAATTCCTTCTTATTCTTGCGACACGTTCGTAAAAACGTAAGTTTGTAATCACGAAGCAAGGTTTGGACTATTGGTATGCTTGAAAACAAATTGTCCGTAGTAATGTTCCGTTTTGTTCCTCTTAGAGGCTCACGTAATCTGTTTACAACTTCCGATGGAGTATTACTTACAACAAAAGGACCTGGTGGTTGTTGCCCCAAATATGGCTCCAAATTGCAGGTATAAAAGGTCTTGGAATCTGCTAGCGCAAAAATTTTTAATCCATATTTATTTGGTTTATTAGGTATATACTGTTTAAAACTGCATCAACCTCTACATGCCTCCAATTTTTCATCTATTGTGACGTATTCAAACGGCGTATAACCGTTTTTGCAATTAAAAGTAAACATTTCAAAAATCTGTCGTATGGGACAAAATTTATCTAATAGTTTTCTTTCCTCACGTGAATCTATATCATCAAACCTTAGGTGTTGTAGTAAAAATTTAAATCGGTACCTGGACATTGTTAGTAGAAACATCTCAATTCCTGTACCGTCTTTATTCCAAAGTTCGTCTGTGCTTAACCTGCCACTTTTCAAAACACCTGCCAAATAGAGTAAACCAATAAAAGCACGAATTTCTAAAGCATCTGTTTCCTTTGCGTTTCTTTCTCGATTATAGTTTTCTTGGGAGTGTCTAATATGTTTGTTTGTACATTCAACAATAATGTTTATTCATGGTATCGTTAAAAAAATATTTCCAAATATCTAGTTCACCTTTTAAATTCTTGGTAACTTCTTTAGCACCTGGCAAATGCGTAATTAAGTTTTCTGAACGTGTTCTAACATTTCTTGGAGGAATATGTTTCATCCATTTAGTAGTTGTGTCTTTACCAAGAAAGAAAGGCCCAGCAGAAACCATCAATTCAGCACCTTCCGTATCAGAAATTTCTTGTTCTGTATCACTATTTTCATTCATTTGTTCTATGTTATTTTCTTCTTTGTGTTCTTCTTCGTCATCGTCGTACTCAATATTTTCATTCTCGTCGTCGACTCGAAGGCATTCGTCCATTAGATGTTGCAAATGTTCTTGTTCTGCCTCATACGCATACATTTTAAAATTCACAATAACTAACAAACATTCAAAATTTCAAAACAACACGGCTGGCGCGCGGAGAATAATCACTAATACCTTTACATCAACGAACAGGATGCGACTGACGTTTGGTATGAATAAATCAATTATCATTTGTGGGAGGTACATGGGCGGACCAGAAAAAAGGGTGGGTAGTTTTTGAAATATTGAGAAGTTTAGATCGGTGCGGAGATTTTGTCCGCGCGCCAGCCGTGGAAGGCTAGAGGAGACCTTCATGACATACTCCATCAAATGCCTGTTGTATATCTAGAAACACTCCAGCACAAAACTTTTTCTTTTCGAGAGTTGTTTTAATTATATTTACTATTCTGTGGCATTTTTGGATGGTTGAGTGTTCACGTCTAAATCCGAATTGGTGTTGTGGTATAATTTCGTTTATGGGAACAACTTTCTCGATTTTATGTAGTAGTAGCCTTTCTAATACTTTTAACATTATGTGGAGTAGGCTTATAGGGCGATATGAATTTGCTTTCATTGGGGGCACACCAGGTTTCGGAATCATAGTAACTTGAGCAAATTTCCATTGTATTGGAAAGTATCGAAGACGTAGTATGCTGTTGTATATTATTGTTAATAGCACCACTGCTTTTTTCGGTAGCTTCTGAAGTAATTCCCCTGTGATCAAATAATAGCCAGGAGTTTTCTTAGGATTTAGCATATTTATTTGTTGTCGAACCTCTGTCGGAACAAATGTTGTCAGAGGACGAGATAGTTGACATGGAGTTTCGAGGTATATTCTTTTATCATCACCTTCATCGCTATTAGTATCTGGTACTACGAATACAGTTGCAAGATGTTCTGCGAATTCTGTTTTTTTTTGCGTTTGTGCAGGCCAAGGATATATCTGTTTTTCTTAGAAGTGAATTTGTTATTTTCGGTCGCTTAAACTTTTTTGTGGCTTTTAATATAAAGTGGTCTTCATGTGAGAGGATCGAAACATAAAACTGGTAAGAGTCGTTTTTTTCTTCATATAATGCTCTATTTAGTCTATGACTTATTTTGTTAAGGTACGTTTTATTTAGTGGATTTCTCGTTTGTTGCCATATGTGTCGAGCTCTTCTTTTTTCTCCTACCAGTTCTCTTATATGAAGGGAGCTATTATGGTTTTCTTGCACACATCTTTGGCGCTGTGGTGTTGCTTCCCATCCTGTTGTTTGTAAAACTGTTGTT
Organism: Diabrotica balteata; assembly: GCA_918026665.1. Taxonomy (NCBI): domain Eukaryota; kingdom Metazoa; phylum Arthropoda; class Insecta; order Coleoptera; family Chrysomelidae; genus Diabrotica; species Diabrotica balteata. The sequence goes on from OU898285.1 coordinate 25,845,937, forward strand.
AAATAGTTTACTGCTTCCTCTACACCTTGCTTTTTTCTTTTATCCTAATATCCAGTCTAATTTTTCTATTTACAGAATTTTGGAAAACATCCCAGTTAGTCTCTTTAGTGAGTTTGGTTGGTAGTGTTCTCCATATTATGTGTGTACTTAAAGTTATTATTATTGTACTGTGATCTGATGTTAAATCGAAGTTTAACTCTATTGCACTATGGATGTCAGATATCCTTTTTGTTACAGCAAAATCTACCAAATCTGGAATTTTGTCTTAAGTTATTTTGTTGGATGATATTTATTAATGCTCGACCTTTAGAACTTTGAATTCAAAAGTAACTTTTTAAAAATTCATTTATTTTCAAAATACGAACAATAAAATAGAAGTGTTACGGACAAACGTACAATATAAATCATAAAAGCTGAAAGTTATAATTATTAAAAAGTTTCTCTATATAAAACATATTGTTCCGTAGTATATGTGGTTTACTGGAATGTGTATTCTGTAGCAGTGTCATAACTTTGTAGAAATTTCAGTATATACAAATACATATTAATAAATTAAACTTATTTTTGCATTAAAATTGTTATTATATGAATTAAGCCCGGAATATGTTGAATAAACTGTTAATTTACAAGCCACAAGGTATGTTCGTGTTGGTATTTTAATGAAGTTATAATTTATTTTTTGTGATTTCTATTGGCATATTAATTATTATTCTACGTTTATATGTGACTACAGTAGTTTGTCGTCTAGTATTGCGTGTTTGTTACATTAGTTGTCATAAAATACAACTTGTTAACTGATCATTCATTGATCAGTGATTACCCGAAAGGAAAAATAATTAGAAAATTAATTAGCTGTAGGTAGGAATATAAATTAAAAGGCTACCTAAACGACAAGCGCGTTTGCAGTAATAAACAATGGAATAGAGACGTGAAAACTTAAGTCGACAGACAACAATAGTGCCGTCCTTAGGAAAAACACCGCATATGCAAAAATTATGAAAATTCACTTGTTCTCGAAAATTAGATCTAGAGAGTTTATATTACATGATTATTTAAGAACAGTACAATATTTACAATCCCAACTATATATTCTCAAAAAAAATACTAAACCAAGCATCTACTAAAACATGCGCAGAACTAAGGAAGAACCCCGCAACTACAATATACTTAGGTCAAATCTCGCATATACTTGACGGAACATGCAGTTACTGTGTTTATTCTAATACAAAATCGTGGTGTTTTTTCTATGTAATTGGCGCGATTTAATAATTTATTTAGTTTTTTCTTAAGTTGTGTATAGTTTGGAAAAAAGGAAAGAAAACAAGAATAGATAAACGCAAAAAAAGCATTTAGTAAAACCACCTTGCAGCATACAAAAGTGTAAATTAAAATGTTTACAAATAATATCAGAAGACAGAAGTGCTATTAATAACATGTATTGGCAACTAAATTGGAAAGAAAAAAATATATTTATCCTGAACTACTTGTCACGAAAAGATATCAAAAGAAAAACAACAGAAGCTAAATCTTATCAAACAAAAAACATATTTAAATATTTTCTAAGAAACGAGACGGGAGAAAAAATTTTGGTACGTAAATATTTTTTTAACAACAATTGGTTTTCATCAGAAAATCGATTGACAAATGCAAGTATGTGTCAAACAAAACTTGTTTCAATTGTTTACTCTTATCTACTCTAAAAAAGATGGACATGGGAAGGGGTCTTGTAAAAGAAAAATATCTACCCTAAATCTTGATACGCATATAGACAGTTTTACTCCCAGTATTTGGATTTTATTTGGATACAAATGAACCAGATACATCAACGACCCTTAAAGTCTCTGTTGACTTACAAAAAATCATAATGTTACCAAGGACCGATATGTTTAAAAAAGCAATATTTACCCAAAGAATATCGACATTCAATGAAAGCTTGATACCCCTGGGTAAAGGAAAAAAAACAAGAAACTTTTGCATGCCTATAGCATGACGGTATTGCTGGATGGGGAAAAAAGAAATAATTAGCACATATAATGCTTTCCTTTTAAATTACATGGATATTGATCATTTCGTCCTTTGGGTTGATAACTGCTCAGGTCACATTAAAAATTTAAGTTTTTTTATCTTTCCTTGTATATATTGAAAAATCTGACGCTATATCTGCTCAAGATATTTGTATGAAGTATTTCCAACCAGGACACACCTTCATGTCCGCAGATAGCTTCCACCATCAGGTGGAACTATCTTTAAACAGACAAAAAGTACGATTTTAACAATTTTGCGACATCTGTTGGAAACGCAAGTTAAAAATAAAAACAATGCAGTATACAGGTTTTAGATTTCGCGCTATAAGCAAAAAATAAAAAAAAGATTGCCTTGTTCGTGTATGGCGAAAATAACAGAAATTGTTGCCAACAGTACATCAGTTTCTTTAAAGTACAAATTAACAAATAGCTCCGATAGTATGTTTGAACTGAATGTTCTTTAGAACTTCCCAGACCTCAGGCATTTTTATGTCCATGTGGAGTATCAAAAAATAAAAAAGAAACCCTTGTTAAAAATCTCAAAACCATAATGCCTTCAAATAGATTACAATTTTGGCAAAACCTTGAGTAAGATTAGAATTAATAAGATAATTTCTTCCTATATTTATTGTTTTTTCTTTTATATTAAATTTTGTTTGTTATGGTTTATTCGGTCTAAAAAAACATTGCGGAGATAGGGCCATGTATTTCTTATGGACGATACCAACGCGGCGTTGCCACGACACACACAAGCGCAATTTAGGGTTGTATAATTTGTATTTTCTTTTCCACAAACCTGAATTAAATTAATGTTTTTTAACGTAATTGACCAAAAGTGCCCATTCGAAACAAGAGATGAAAAGTAGGGAAAATGATTTTAATTAGATAAATAGTATTTACAAAAGATAATTTTATTTTATCTTATTTTAATTAAGTATAGTAACGACAGTTTTTATTTGTTTTTCGGTGAGAATACGATATGCCATGAATCATAGAAATCAGTAGAAAATATTGACCGCTTGGAATGCGTATATCTAATTACTAATTGCAACTTAAAATAATACGATGTGGGTATGTCAGCTATTTTATGTCGTTCTCTGACTACATAATGATAATAAGGCTTTTATTTAGTAGTTATTCTGACTTTACAGTTAAATATTAATTGAAAATGAAAATTCAAAAATTAAGCAAAGGGAATATCTTGGACGTCCGTGCAAAAGAGAGTGTCTGAGAGTTTTGGCAACACTGATCTCCATAGGCGTAATGTTATTTTCTTAACTTGAAACAAAGAATAGGGATAGTTTTTCTAGACTAGACACATTTTTGAGTACGTCTACAAATTTCTTTTTAATATTTTTATTCTAGTCCAAATATTGTTAAGGGCTACAAAGTAAGAATTTAAATTAACCAAATGCTGTCAGAAATATTTGTAAGTTTATAAGTGATGCGATCTATATACAACATACATATAACAAGTTTTATTTTACTATCTTACTCCAACAAGCTAGATTTGCCAATATTTTATCCTATTATGTTCCTATTCTTTGTTTGTAAAAATAAGAACTATTGACAAGAAAATACGGGGGACAAGGATCTACAAGTTCTAGCATATTTACTGTATGATATATTTAAATTTCATTTAGGCTGAAAGCTTTGCTACATCCCGATTTCAAGGCGTAGTCTTTTTGATGCTGTATAGAAAAAGGGAAAGATCCGTGGAAATCGTAATATATATTACAATAGTAAAAATCGATAGATGTTTCGTATACCGAAATAGTTCTGTTCTTTACATAGCTCACAAATAAAGAAATGTTTGTACAATATTTCAGTGTGACGGTCTTATTCCTTCTACCGCAACAACTAGATTACTGTGTTTGAACAGAGAAATAGTTTCGTCGCAGTAAAACAGAAAATAGGAAATAAAACCCCTTTAGTTCAAAAATGAAAGAATGTATACGTTGCTGAGACAACTTTATGGCTATTACTTACGTTTTTGACAAATGGTAATACCGGTAAAGGAAAGATATCTAGAAAGTAAACTTCGAAGAAAAAGTTTTGAAGATTTTTTATACGAATGCTATTTGGACTTTTTATAAAAATTCAATAAAATTAAAGACAAAATTATTTTACAAGACAACTATGCTATACGTAAACTAATATTACAAGAACATGCATTCGCATAGAGATATAAACATAGAAAATATTTCGAATAAAGTACGTTTATTGGTACATAAACATTTAGCTGTCAAAAATATTTTTCTCGTTTAATGAAGCGAATAAGTGGTTAATGTATTTAATAAGCCCATATTAGAATGAATTAATTTCGAACGAAAAGTTATTCAAAAATTAATTCAGATATAGTTGTCTCCATATTTCTATTGCCATTAAAAAAATTGGCGGTACAAATATTTAACAAAGAATCTGATTTTAGAAAAACAACAAAACGTTAGGTTTCTTTATTTTTTAAATGGTTAAGTAAAAAGTGAAATGTCAAAAATTCTGCCACCCTGTTGGAAAAAATACCAGGTAATACGTCGACAGTGTCTATTAGCCCTTAACGGTGACGTCACATCAATATCCGCGGAAAAGTATTTTATGTTTAAGAAAATAATATGCTTTTAAACAAAAGTTAACCGCATTAGCGTACCTTGTCTAAAACAATTCTTCTGCATATGAGATCTCATTATCGTCACTATCCAACAAACCGATAATAAATTGTCCACTATCTTAAGTTAATTGTCCTCGTCTTCTGTATTATCTTTCTACATTACATGATTTACTGTTGCTTTTCAGTCAGCACTTGTGACCTCTGATAGTTCATACAGAATTAGATGAATCATTTTCTTGTCATAAAATTGAAAATGCAAAAATAAGGTAGTAACCTCAAAAACGATGACAATATTCTATTGCAATCATGTCCAGTATATATTGTTTGTCACATGTTTCAGTACGAAGCACTTTAAGTAATTGTTTCCTATTATAATATATACAGATTGAACGAATTTACAACGGATCATACAATTTTATATATGTCTGTTTGAACTACATTTGAAATAGTGGACCAATCTAAAACTTGGACAAAAATAAATCCATACCTGGGTTTAATCATTGTATAAAATATAGTTCAACTATCTGTCTCGCAACAATGTTGTTTGCGTAACAATGTTGCCAATCGCCGTGTAATAATCCGATTTGCGGATCTTTTTGAGAGTTATATCTTCTTCGTATCTTTAAATAAATCGGATATTTGCCTATATTTTTCATTGTATTTACCAATCTACAACAACAGACTAATAACAAAAATAAACTTAATGGTTTGTAGTTATTTTCTTTTTTTCTTGTAAATATTTTATGGATAACACCTTATTTGAGAAACATCTAAAGAATGAGGTTGGCAACACCGCTCAAAGAAGGGCTTGTCTAAGAAAGCGATAACTGGCTTGACAGCATAATAAAATCGTAGATTTATGTGTAGCTTTCAATTTTTATGATTTCAGAATCCAGCAGCCCGCTGAAGTATTGGATTTTTATAATATAATTATTTGACAACCTTTTTTTGGCCAACTACCTACAGCAAAATTGAGCCGAAATACATAATATTTCGTATGTTCCGAATTTATTTCGTTTAATCTGTATATATATAATCCTAAGCCCATTTACCCTAAGGTGTCGGATGTAATGTCTTTAGTTAGTTTCATGTACAATTTCTCTCCATTACTTCTTATTCTTTGCTTGGTTTCTTGCTTGTTCTTTGCTGGTTCCTCGTGTCTCTAGGATTGAGGTTACATTATCATCCCATGTCTTCATTGGCCAGCTCCTTGTTCTCTTGGTTTATTTTCTGGCTTCCCATACTTTTTTAACTGGTCTTTCTTGATTCATTCTAACCATGTGTCCGTACCATCTTAGTTGGGCCTCTTTAATTTTCTTAATAATTGGTTGGACCTTAATATGTTCTCTGACTGCCTCATTTCTAATCCTGTCTAACCTGGTTATACCCATTATTCTTCTAAGAAACTTCATTTCTATGCTCTGTAGTTTCAATTTTAATTTATCGGTAAGCGTCCAACTTTCACTACCAAAAGATAAAATCGGCACAAACACCGTCTTGTATATGGTCACTTTGGCTTTTTGGGATACTTCTTTTTTTTTACAAAAACGTACTTTTAATTGCGTGGTACATTCGAGCAGCACTTTCTATTCTATTTAGTTCCTCCGTTCTCTACTTGTACTCTCAAGTATTTGTAAGTATCGACTTGTTCAAGTGTATTTCCCTTAAGTGTTCTCTTTGTTTGTTTTTTATTTTTTCCACATACCATTACTTTCGTCTTCTCATTATTGATCCTCAAATTTCGTTTAATTAGTACAGCGTTCCATACTTGTAAATTTCGATTTAGTGCTTCTTCATTTATACCAAATATCACTAGATCGTCTGCGTATGCACCCTCTGAGATTCACACTGCATGTAGATTTCTATGTCCGGCATAAAATTTCAATATTTCTGCTCTAGTTTCTTTAGTTATGTTATCCAAGGCAATGTTAAACAGTATGGGGCCTAGGACTCCTCCTTGACGTAGACCCGCATTTACTGTGAACTCTTCGGATTCCATATTATCGGTTCTGATTCTGTTCCTTGTATTTCTATATTATATACTTATAATTGCTTGTCCGAGTTTAATTTTCACACCTTTCTTTTTTAAACATATGTCAATCACCTTCCTTGGAGTACTATCAAATGCCTTTTCTAAGCCTATAAATGCTTGGTATAACTCAGTTCTTGAGTTCCGTGCGTTTTGTATTAGTTTCTTGATAGTAAAAATGTGATCTTGAATACTTCTGCCTTTTCTAAATCCACTATGTGATTGTTCGTTTTTAGAATCGACTTCTTGTAAAAGACGTTCTTCTAGTAATATCTCATGTACTTTGCATGGGATGCTCAGTAGTGTTATTCCTCTGCAGTTACTACATTTCCGTCTGTCTCCCTTTTTGAAAATAGGTAGAATAACTCCCACTTCCCAATCTTTTGGTATTTGGCTCTCATTCCATGCCATATTACATACTTTTGTTAACATTTCAATGCCATTGTCGCCCATGTTTTTAAGCATTTCTGCTGTGATTTTATCAAATCCAGCCGCATTACCTTTCTTAAGCTTTTGTATGATTTCTTTTGTTTCTGCTATAGTTATTTCATTTTGAATTTGGTCTTCTTGCTCTACCTCTTCTGGTTCTTCTGTGATAATGTCTACATTGTTTTGGATATTCAGTAGATCCTCGAAATATTGCTTCCATCTATCTAGGATGTGGTCATTGTCATGAAGTAGGTGTCCTTCTTTGTCCCTTATTTGCTTTGGTGTTTGTGGAGCCTTTTCGGTTCTTAAATTATTTAGGGTTTTAAAGAATAACTTTTCGTTAGAGTGGTAGTCTTCTTCCATCTTGTTTACGAATTCTTTCCAACTTTTCCGTTTTGCTGCTAGTACCATATCTCTGACTTAAATTCTTTGCAGTTTATATATTTGGTAGTTGTCTGCAGTTCCGTTCCTTTAATAATTTTTCCAAGCTATCTTCTTGGACTTCACTTCTGATTTTATTTCATTGTTCCACCAGTTTGTACACTTTTTGCTTCTGTTATTTCTGTTATTCCGCATGCTTGTTTACCACCATTTAGGAGTGCTTCCATCTATAGTATACATCCATCAAAAATAATCGACGTAAGATGCCTCAACTCAGCAGATGTAAGTAGCGACCATAGCCTTGTATTATGTAAAATAATCCTGAAATACTTCCCACCCAAGAGAGCGGCGCCAACACAAACAATAACCAAATTCGAAGGACTCAATACGGAATCGACGGAATACTTATACAGGAAAAGAGTATAAGAGAAGATCGCTGTAAATGACATTAGAAAACGATAACATCGAGGAAAGCTGGGAAAAACTCAAAAATAATATAATGAACGCAGCAACAGAATCACTTGGAGAGGGAAAGTAACGAACACTAACATATCAGAAAAGAAAACACCATGGTTTAGAGAGGAAGTAAAGACAAAATGTGAAGAAAAGAAGGAAGCCTTTTTACAATACAGAATATAACAAACACAACAGGTATACAACCACTATAAACGAACACTGGCAGACTTTCTCAAAACAGATGGAACACGATTTCTAAGAAACACAAAAAGAAATATGGAGAATGATCAGAGGACAAAGAAAAGAGATGAATGAACTAATAAAAACGAAACAGATTCAAAAGGAAACATGGGTAGACTACTTTCGATCCCTGTTTGCTAAATGTGACGATGATGAACTACCAACACCAGAGGTAAAGGAAGTATTAAGGAAATTAAAAAATAGAAAATAACCAGAAGAGGACAGAAGACCGAACGAACTCCTAAAGTACGGAGGACCAGATCTGACCAAACAACCATTAAAACTAATTCAAAAAATAATAGAACAAAACAGAATTCCCCAAGAATGGTGATCAAGCATCCTAATACATCTCTTTAAAAAGGGAGACATCGGACCCGGAAAATTACAGAGGAATCAATTTATTAAACACAACACTAAAATTAACAACCAAAGTGATAACAAATAAATTGAATGAAATTATAACACTAACAGAAAAACAACAAGGTTTTAGGTCGGGAAGATCATGCAACGACGCTATATTTATAATGAGGCAAGTGCAAGAGAAATCATTAGAATACAAACAAACCGGCATATCTATGTTTCGTGGACCTTACAAAGGCATTTGACCGGGTCAAATTAAAGGACGTTATCCACTTGCTGTATGCAAGAGAGATACCCCTAGGAATAATCAAAACGATCGAAAATATCTACCAAAACAACACAATAAAAGTAAAAGTAGAAGAAGAACTAACCGACCCTATTGAAGCTGGAAATGGGATAAGACAGAGGGATTCCCTGAGTCCTCTACTATTCAACCTGATTATAAATGAAATAATAAAAAAAGTAAGAACAAAAAAAGGATACCAAATGGGAGAAACTAAACAACAACTTAAAATAATCTGCTATGCAGGCGACGCAATACTACTCACTCAAAGTGAAGATGATTTACAACGTATGCTGCATCGATTTAATATAACCTCCAAAAAATTTAATATGTTAATTTCCCCAACAAAGACAAAATGCATGGTTACAACAGCAAATTTACTAAGATGTAAATTGGAAGTGGAAGGTGAGATAATAGAACAAGAGTTTAAATATCTAGGCATCACATTATCTAGCTAAGGAAAGCTAGCAGAGCTAGAAGTACCGATATACGACATAGATGCAAGGTGGAGAACATCAAAAACTGGATAAGAAATAGAAGAGTCGAATGAAACGATCATATAAGCCGAATGACAACAAATAGAGTAGTAAAAACGGCAAGAGACTGTTCCTCAATAGGAAAACGGTCAGTAGTAGGAAGACCACAAAAATGATGGAAGATAACTTACTGGAGGCACATTGAAAAACAGTCAGAGTTATGTCTATATAAAAAGAACAAGAAGAATAATATAAAAAGTGTGTCTTTATTTAGTTTATTTCTCTTGATGTATCTGTGATTATTTTCTGTAAATATGTACTAATATATTGTAAAATCTGTAGCAACAGATCCCAAACACAGAGCTACTGTCCCAGAAGCGTAGTGGCTCTTTGTTTAGCATACAATTTTGGCCATTAAACGATTTTTTTATCATCCATACCAATTACTTTCCCCTTCTCAATGAGTATTTTATCTTGAAACTTAATATATAAATACTAGCAATTACCTAACTATTAGAGAAATTATAAGAGCAGCATTAGTATTATCAATTTACTATTTTTAGAGATACTAATTAATTATATCTTTAATTAGAATTTTACTTACAATTATTTTCAATCCTCTTCTGTAAGGAACATTTTTTTCTTCGAATATTCTGAGAACGGTGTAGGTTTAGCGAACAAAAAAATTTTTTAAGGGCACCTAACAATTCCGTCAAGGATGCATTGGCCCGCTTCACCAGCCAGACTGCATGAGTCTCTTATCTCTGTGGGATCCTCTTCACTATACTTCACTTTTCAGATCGTTTGAAGTACATCTGAATTTTCGTTTTTTTTTTTATATACTGTCGTTTTATTAAAAAAGAGAAAACGTTTAAGCATATCTGGGAGGTATTTAGGAAACTGTTAACCTAACCAGAAGTATTATTAATCTAATAATCAAAAAACACAATACTTGATTTAAATCATTGCCCGCAATATTAAAGATCTTAATATGAGGAAATAAAAAATACATATACCAGCATATCCCAATTACTATTGGTTATTGCAATATGTGGTTTTATTTACAGCATGTAAACATATAATATATATATATAATATATATATATATATATATATATATAATATATATATATATATATATTGTTGTGATTTGCTTATAATTATAAATCTACTTATGTAGTCTGAAACGTGGCTTCAAAGTATCTTCTGCTAGTTCCATTTAAGAAAGATCAACAAAAGGAAAAAGAAATAATAGACAATCAATTCTGATATTAAAACAATTGTCCTTTATTTTAAAATATACACCATACACTTCAAATAGAATAAAAAAAATAATCAATCATCTATCAAATCACACATCCCTTAATGATCAATAAAAATTAAATACACATATTTTTAAATCAAATATCTCTCAATATAAAAATTTTAGAAAGAATTATTGGTTCCTTGACTTCTTGCCTTAACTATAAAAATATTGCAAATTACAAACAATTGACATGAATGTTGATAGATGGTCGTGATAGAATGTCTTTATAGAATTTATTTAAAACTCAAAACTTTGGTTTTCAAACAGACTATCTTCCCTTTATTCTGCTTGGATTGTGCCCTGACCAGATCGCAATGTACTTCCCGGATCCTACCAATTTCCCTGCTAGCTATTCCGCCTACTGTTTATTTTGATAATAAAAGAAAAAGACAAACAGTATGTGAAAATGTCGTGATGTCTTTACCACAAGCTCCAAACTCCAAGACAAACAAACTGCTTCCTCTCAGACACAACGAAAATACATCTGTTAGTACTTACAGTAATGCCACTATTTCTACTGGAACTCGTCTCTGCTTACCACAATGGCTGCTTAATTTTACACACAAACACTAAGCACTACTTCTTATAAATTATCAAAAAAATAATTTCACCGGAACCGGTCTCTCTCGATGTTCAACTCACAATTTTTTTCTTTTCCCTCATTTCATTCCCGGCAAGCTTTTCACCTCCTTCTTCTTTATCCATCTCAAACCAATCCAAACAAAACTCCCCTGTCATCAAACGCATTATCGGTTTCTTAGTCCATTAAATTTTTGGTTTTTCCAAAAATTACCTGTCGTTAAAGCACTTTCCTGCAAACGACCTTGAATTCTTTTTTTTAACTTTTGTAAAGGAGAAAACTCATTAACCAATAATCCTTACTTACTACTTTCTAATGTATTATAGCCGCAAATTTCAAATAGTTGTGTACTAAATCTACCTGGTCATGTCCAAATTGTATTGTGTTTTTATCGGAGAAAACTTTCTAGATCACTTATTTGCATATTCGGAAACCACTCACGTTGTTCCTCGTAAATGGTTTATGATTTTACAACTAAACTATTTCTATATACAGGGTGTTCTCGATTTTTTTAATGGTCTTGTGATTTTAATTTTATTTAAAATTTGTGGATCTTATTAACTCCCCGCCTGGTGAAAAGATGAAAATTTTCCGCATATGCAACAAATTTTCTCGCGTCAACACTTAATTTCAAACTAATGAGATTACCCAAATTCCTTAAATCAATTCTACTAAATAAATTTCTACTAAAAAAAAAAACTTTTCGTTTTCTATTCATGATATTTGTATACATCGTGAATATTGAAAATTCCTCTGATTCTTTCAGAGTCCATATATCTCAGGACATAACTATTTTCACCGTTTTCATTATTTACGATATATGGACCCTCAAACACCGGCATTAGCTTAGCACAAACATTGTTGGTGATGTTGGATACTCTCAGAGCTCTCACCAGCACCTTTTCGCCAACTTGAAAAGTGACAGGCCTTCTTTTCCTGTTACGGTCCTGTCTTTGGACGTATTTCTCATTACTTCTTTGCAGTCTTCTCCGCGCCAATTCTAAAACTTGTTGATATTCTCGGATGTTTGTACCTTCCCACGGCCTCTCTGGCATTATTCCTTTCATAACATATTTCGGGGTTTCTTTTGTCACCGTGCGTGGGATCGTATTTAAATATTTTTCTATATCTGTTATTTTTCTATCCCATCGATTATGTTGTCCATCTGTAGCAATACGAAGAAATTTTGTTACCTCTTGGATAAATCTTTCCGACGGATTGCTCTGAGGGTGACGAATGCTGACAAACTTTGTCTCTATTCCTCTTTCTCTCAGCTGTCCTTTGAAACGATCGTTTCCAAAATACGTCGCGTTGTCCAATACAATCCTCCTTGGCGTTCCTACGGAATCTATGAAATCGTCGATTTTTCTCAATATTTTGACTCCTTTTGTCGTGCGACAACTATACAATTTCACTTATTTTGAAAATACATCTACCATTACCAGGATGTGTTTATTTCGTTGATTTGTTATGATTAAATCACTCAACATATCGATTGCTACAATGTCCAATTTGTTTCGGGATATGATGTTTTTGGCGACTTTTCATTTTTGTAATTCTTACTTTTATATCTTTGACAATTCGTTTAAAGAAGATATCGTCTTCTCTTCCTGCTCTTCTTTTGTTTTTTTTCTCCAAACTTTCTTGATTCCTTATTATTTCATTAAGCGAGAAAATACAGTCTCCTTGTGCCAACCGGTTTAAACCTACATGCAATTTAATCGTATATTTTTTTTCCTGTTTCTTGATCTCGGGTTAAAGCATCTGCTATGATGTTGTCCTTTCCTCTGATGTACTTGAATTCAAAATCGTACTCTTGTAGTAACAAAATTCCTCGATGTATTCTGTTATTTACTAATCGATTCTTCATGATGTGGACTAAAGCGGCTTGATCCGTCTCGATTGTAAATTTCGCTCCCAATAGGTAGAATGGTAGCTTCTCAACACAAAATAGTACACTCGCGAATTCGAGTTCAGTAACGCTATATTTTCTTTCATATGTTTTCGTTACTCGAGAAATAAAACATATCGGGACTTCCTGTTCATTCTGTATTTGTGATAAAACCCCAGCAAATTTTTGAATTGAAGCATCGGTTCTCAGAATAAATGGTTGGTGGTAAATAGGATGATACACCTTGATTTCTTTTGAGAACTCTTCTTTTAATCTTGAGAAAGCTTTTTCTTGTTCTTTTTTCCAAGTCCATCCAATTTTTTTTTTTTAGTAATTTAATTAGCGGTATTTGTTTCTCGCTTACCTTTTTGTAACGCATTTTCAAATTTGATTTCCAAGTTCTCTAGCTTCTTTTTATGATCGTTCTTTATCTCCTTTATTTTATTTTGAATTTTTGTTTCTTGCTCTTTTATTTGATCTTTAATTCTCATTTCTTGCTGTCCTATCTCGTTCGTTATCATTGTCAAACATCCTTTTATTTCCTTTTCATACTTTTCTATGCGTTCCTCCATTTTGTTGTTGTTCTCCTCTATGGCTTGTTTTGTTTCCTGTTGATTTTTATTTATTGTTTGTTTTGTTTTTTCCATTGTTTGTTTCATTTGTTGTTATGATTCCTCTATTTTCTTTGAGGTTTCTTGTTGATTTCTATCCATTTTTTGTGATTGTATTTGCATCAGTTGTAATATTTTCTTTAATCCTGATAATTCATGACTTTCTCTCTCCATAATTTTTGTTTCGAAAATGTCTTCTTATTCTAAATGTTCTTCTTGTTCTAAATGTTCTTCTTGTCTTTTGTTTTCTTTACTTTTGCTTCTCGTTGCAGCCATTTGTTTATCTCTTGAAATATTATCCAGCAATATTATAAGCACTACTTCTTATAAATTCTCAAAAAAATGTTTTCACCGGAACCGGTCTCTCTCGATGTTCAACTCACAATATCTTTCTTTTCCCTCATTTCATTCCAGGCAAGCTTTTCAACCCCTTCTTCTTTATCCATCTCAAACGAATCCAAACAAACCTCCCCTGTCATCAAACGCAACATCGGTTTCTTAGTTCATTAAATTTTTGGTTTTTCCAAAAATTACCTGACGTTAAAGTACTTTCCTGCAAACGACCTTGAATTCTTTTTTTAACTTTTGTAAAGAAGAAATCTCATTAACCAATATTCCTTACTTATTACTTTCTAATCTATTATAATCACAAATTTCAAATAGTTGTGTACTAAATCTACCTGGTCATGTCCAAACCGTATTGTCTTTTTATCGGAGAAAACTTTCTAGATCACTTATTTACATATTCGGAAACCACTCACGTTGTTCCCGGTAAATGGTTTATAATTTTACAACTAAACTATTTCTAGATACAGGGTGTTCTCGATTTTTTTAATGGTCTTGTGATTTTAATTTTATTTAAAATTTAGAGATTTTATTAATAGATATAATTATATATATATATATATATATATATAAATATATATATATATATATATAACAATTTATTGTTTTGGAGTATCAGGTATGCGGTCTGTTATTAAAAAAAAAACTCTTTTTTCTTTTATGACTCTATATTTCGCTGATTTTTGTCAGCTTCTTCAGGAGATAACTAAAATATGGTTAAAATTTTATATACATAACAGGTGATAATAAACAATGAATTTACTTACAGATTAAGAGTTAAAATATTTAAAAATCTTGAACATAATATATTCAAAACAGTACTGACAGTATTAGTCAAAAGCATCTAGTCACTAGTAATTAAATATAACAAAAAAATATAATAAATAGGAAACAAAAACAACCAAGAAACAATAAAAACACAATAAAATTACACATTAAAAATATACAGGGTGATTTAAAATATAATTGTAAAAAGAAAAATTATTTGAACATACTAAGAATATTACAGTAGATATTGCTCAACTGTCCCGTATCTGCCTTATAATTAACTGCATATTTTTCTTTATTAATGTGACACATTTCTAAAAACAATCTTTTTTTGTAATTGTTCTCTTGTTGTAGAACCCTGACATTTGAGTAGTCAAATTGATGCCCAGTTTTTTAGGTAATGGTCAACTGCCGCACATGTATTCTTCTTTTTTGTGCAGTCACTTTTGTGTTGTGTGACCCGTTGTTTTAGCCATTGAGAAGTTTGGCCAACATAACAGCTCTGACAATCCAAACAAGGCAGTTTATAGATGACATTAGTTTTATTTACAGTTGGTGTCTTGTCTTTTACTTTAGAAAACAGTTGTCGGTTTTCTAATACATTATATTGGACAATTTTGATGTTAGTAAATTGTTTAAATAAACTAGTCACAGAAGGTGTTAACTGTTTTATTAATGGTAATTTTTTATATTGGATTGTTTGTACTGCTCCGATATCAGTGGGACCGTCAAAAATGTCTGAGTTAAATATTAATTTTTTAAGGATATGTTTTGGGTATCCATTATTTTCAAAAATGTTTAAAAGCAAATTTAAGTTTCTGTTTATGAATTTTTCATCACTAATATGCCTTACCCTATTCTTCATTGCAATCACTGTATTAAACTTTTGATGAGTGGGATGACATCCCACTCATCAAAACTGTTCTGTTGGCCAAACTTCTCAATGGCTAAAACAACGGGTCACACAACACAAAAGTGACTGCACAAAAGAGAAGAATACATGTGCGGCAGTTAACCATTACCTAAAAAACTGGGCATCAATTTGACTACTCAAATGTCAGGGTTCTTCAACAAGAGAACAATTACAAAAAAAGATTGTTTTTAGAAATGTGTCACATTAATAAAAAAAAATATGCAGTTAATTATAAGGCAGATACGGGACAGTTGAGCAATATCTACTGTAATATTCTTAGTATGTTCAAATAATTTTTCTTTTTACAATTATATTTTAAATCACCCTGTATATTTTTAATGTGTAATTTTATTGTGTTTTTATTGTTTCTTGGTTGTTTTTGTTTCCTATTTATTATATTTTTTGTTATATTTAATTACTAGTGACTAGATGCTTTTGACTAATACTGTCAGTACTGTTTTGAATATTATGTTCAAGATTTTTAAATATTTTAACTCTTAATCTGTAAGTAAATTCATTGTTTATTATCACCTGTTATGTATATAAAATTTTAACCATATTTTAGTTATCTCCTGAAGAAACTGACAAAAATCAGCGAAATATAGAGTCATACAAGAAAAAAGAGTTTTTTTTTTTAATAACAGACCGCATACCTGATACTCCAAAACAATAAATTGTTATTTACGTTTCGGTCGATAATCCTACCAGTTTTGCTATATATATATATATATATATATATATATATATATATATATATATATATATATATATATATATATATATATATATAGGTATATATATGTTATGTATATGTACCATGAGATTGGAAAGCACATTTTAGTCCAGTTGTTTTTATTCTTCCCAAAACCAATAAAGTTCTGAAAATTTTGGTCAGAGGTTTTCACGCTTCATATTGTATTCTTCAATTTGATCAGAGGTATCGGAATTAGACCTGAGTTTCTCCTAAGCATCTATTGAGGTAAAGTGTTTCGGAAGTAAACAGATGAAGAAATGAGCGAATTAAAAAAAAGTACTTTTCTTTATAAGTAAGTTACTTTTATGAGTAAAGGCATGATTATTCATAAATACATTTTTCATGTAGCCTTCTATTTGTTCGTTCACTAACGTTAGTATTCAGGACGTACTGAAGTTGATTTCGGATTTGCACAGTCGTGGCACGAAGATCTCGTAGACTTTGGGGACCAGTTTCAGGTCGGCTGGTGTAAGCTCAAGTTGCCAAGAAACGCGTGAAAATACGGTGCGGAGTACTATTGCATATTTAATACTTTTGAGCAACATATCGCTCAATTATTCCGTCTTGAACTAACGTAACAATAGCAGCCGCTGTTTTAGGATTTACAACCATAATTCTTGAGATTATTTCTTGAGATTCGACTTGACAGTTTACTCACATCAACAAGAACAAAATAATAATAATATATTACCAATAGCTACCTTTGCACTTTAAAAGTGATAAGAATAGTCTTGTTCTTTTTTCTTTCTTCTAGTATGTAGGCTTTAAAGCCTGGTTCTTCTTCTATATTAACCTCCTAAATTGTTTAAGTCGTCGCACGATCTTTTTCTTGGTCTGCCAATACTTCTTCGTCCATTTGGTGACTTATCTCGTGCTATTCGATAAGAATGGTGTATTCTTTATTTCTAATTTTGTATGCATTTTTTTTTTGGATAAGCACTTAGCTTTATTATAAATTACTTAAACAGTTTTTTTTATTTTATTTAACCGCATCAATCACTAGGGTTATTAGCGGTAGGTTTATGATGCCAATAGAAAAAATAAGATAGAAGTCGCGGCTTACAACAATATGGTACAATGTAAATGTATGTACATGTAACAAAAATTAAATTATAATTTATTATTGAGTATTATAGAGTACAGTTATTTAAAAAAGACAGAATTTCATTTAATTTTGTAATAAGTGCTTCTTTCAGGTTGTCGAATATCTTAAATATCGTCTTGGCTAAGGTGTACTCTGGACATTCTATTATTATATGGTTGACTTGAAAGGTGTTTGGCATCTTTGGCACATTGGTAGTGGTTCTTTGGAGATTATGTAGCCGTGCGTAAGTCGTGTATGCCCAAGCCGTGGTCTCCTGATAATTACCTGGTCTTTTCGTTTTGGTGGTATAGGAAGATTTTTTGAAGATACGTCTGGTTTGATACTTTTAAGATTTGTGTTTGTTTGATTCCATATTTCTGGCCAGATTTTATTTACATGAGTCTTGAATAAAGTTTTAATATCTGATATTGGTATACCTGTTGTAGTCGGAATGTTCACATTATTTATTGCTTCAAACGCTGTTTTGTCTCCTACCTCATTACCAGTTATTCCGACATGGGATGGGACCCCCATGAATAATATGGTTTTCCCAGAATATTGAAACTATTGCAACGCGTCTTTAATTAGGGATAGAGTGATGTGTATAGGAAAAAAATAAATCTGATATTTGTATTTGTTTTTCACTTGTGATTGATTTAGTTGATTGATGATTTAGTGCGTCAAGTATTTCTTGGAGCTCTGCGGTATAAATACTACAGCCGTCAGTTATTCTAGTGGCAGAAATTACGTTTTCCGATACAGTAGCAGCTGCTACTCCGTTGCAATCTTTGGAGTTATTAGTGAAGAACAATGTGTAAGTGGAATATTTGAATAAATTTGTATGATACTATAGCCTGACCTCAGCAGAACTGTGTCAATGCTTAACATGATTAATTAAAGAGAGGTCTACTATTGGTAAAGAAACTGTCTAGGGAGGTGTCTGGTATATTTTTTATGCTAAACTTGCGAGAAAGGTATACCCTTTAGCCATAGCCGTAGAGATGTGGTTTGAATAACATCCAGTTTTTTTAGTTGATTTTTATTGGCTGTTTTATAACAGATGCGTCCGTAGTCTAGTTTACTTTTTATTTATGTCTGATATTAATTTAGAAGAATTTTAGTATCTGAACCCCATCTATGATTGGATAAAATTCTTAATAAGTTTATTCTTTGTTGACAAGATTAGATAAAATTGTTGATATGTGAAGTCCATGTGAGTTGTGAGTCAAATATTAAACCCAAAAATTTTATTTCGCGGACTTGTTTCAGAGAATAACCATTTAGATACAAGTTTAAGTTGTATTCTGCTCTTTTTTGTCAAATATTATTGCCTTAATCTTCTCAGTTCTCAGTCTCCAAAGACCACATTTCTAAGCTGTTTAATGTTCTCTGTAAAATTTAGATCATCAGCAAAAAGATTAGCTTTTACGGGAAGCTTTATGAAGTTTGTTATATTATTTATTGCGATTAAGAATAATAGTGGAGTTAAGGCCGATCCTTGAGGAATTCCATTATGGAGTGATTTTGATGTTGACATGAATCCATTCGTTTTTACTTGTATGGACTTGTTTCGAAGAAAGTTTTTGGTGAAAGCGAGTAAGTTACCATCTATTTTCCAGTTTTTCATAATTTTGAGGATTTTTAAAAACAGTTTGTTTCGTTTGTGTGCAAGTTATTATGCAGAGAATTAAAATTGTAAGTTTTTATTTTAATAATGCAAGTGCTCTGTTATTCATGCCGGTGAGTGTAGAATACAAAAGTTGCATAGCGGTTCATCTTGCTGCGGAAAATTGGTAGCCTAAGTGCTTTGCTGCGGCACCCAATTGTATACTTATTAAACCATTTTCAAGGGATTTGGGGTCAAGAAATTCTTCTTCTCCCTAGTTACCCTTTTCGATACCCTTAATCACGTTTCACGTTTCTATCAAGTTTTTCTTAATTGAAAACGATATCTACGGTACGGTATAAATTTTATCGTACCCAATGTACATGTACCATTTACCCAACAGTTAGCAAAATGGGTGCACCCCTAAAAGTATTCGAAGGATATAAGTTTCGAAAAACACAACATTTACAAATAAAAAATGCCCGTCTAAATTATTCACCGACCTTTAAAGGCTTCAATTCAACGAAAAAGCTAAGAAATAAAACCATGCTGAGAATACGACGTTACCAAGACAATATATATCAAACGTTAGAAAACGAAAAGCTACAAACGATATAATGGACAAACCAGCTCAAAATGCATCATACTCAAAAGCAGTTAGTCAATCACGTAGTATATTAATCCCAAACAGAGATCAAGCTATCCTATTTAACACTAAACCAAAAAATATAATTTTCGCATCTCGTATCATCCAAAAAGATGGTAGATAAATTCATAGCAGAAACAAAGAAGATAATAGTAAATTAAAATATACTAGAAGCGAGAAGAACTCCATCAGTCCGTTCAATTCTGTGTATTTCATGTCCAAGCATACCTTCAAACTGAATAATGTACGAATTAATAAAACTGGGTTTAAATCCTCTCTCAGACGTATCATACCTATGGATCGGAGTAACCAATCCTGCCATTAGTCATATTCTAAGCTTCCGAAGACAAATTTTTGTTTCACCTTTTCCAGACAACTTTGTACTACCTCAATATTTTACCATTGAATTGGAACAAACATCTTACCGCATATTTATAACCTAAAACGAAACATTTTCCAAATACAAATTAACTGGACACCATGCAGCTAATTGTCCAAATATTTCACCTTCTAACCATCCTCACCCTAACTCGAAACAAGTCCATACTTATCTCCAAATAAAAATACACATATGAACTCTCACGAACCTTAGATAACTTCGAACAAAGCAACCGGAAAAAGAACCCTAGAAGATGCAATCACACCCGCCGAAGAAAACTTTGAAAAACTTTGAAAAAACCAAAACTGAGAAAGAGATGAGATACCAAATCTCCAAACATTAATAGAACTAGTTATAGTGTCTATAGAAAGAGAAAAGCAATTTAAACAAGTTAAGCTTTGATCAAGTAGTGGATCTATTGAAAAATATACAAGGATCAAAAGACATAGTCAGCGTAACAAAATTGTACTCAGAAGACTCTCATGCACTTTAAAGTTTCTAACGAAATTGCATCTATACTACATCTACAAAAGAATAAAAACCAAAAGCCACTAAATTAATACGAAAATTTAGGCAACACACAGGTTTACTCTCTGCAGTAAAAACTTCATTGTCGAAAGAAGATTTCGACTCATCAGTAAATAACTCATCTAAAGAATAATAAGATCACTGTTTACTTCATGTTTGTTCCATCACATTCAGGTATACAAGGAAATGAAGAAGCAGATAAACTAGCTCGTTTAGCATCCTTCAGCCAGGACTCCATTCTTATTAATGAGGTTTCTTCTGATGACTTGAAGTCATCAGATGAGATAAAATATAAAGTATTATGTGCATGGCAAAAAAAGTGGCATGCATCACCAAATAAACTCAAGGAAATCAAATAATTAGTGAAACCATGGCTCCAACCCATAGCGAATAGACCCGATCAAGTGAGAATAACAGGTTTGCGACTAGAACAGTAATTTAACACAAACACCTCTTTACGTGAACTGTGCCGCCAATGTGTGAAAATTGTCAAGTATCACTCTCAGCGAAGCATATACTAACTCAGTGCAAAACATATGAAGCAAGAAGAAAGAAGCACACTATCCCAAATAATATAAAGTAAGCCTTAGAAGAAACATGAACAATAAAAAAGTTATTTTAAAGACTCAGGACTGTATCAATTATTGTAATTTTTTTTAACTTTACCTGTATTATATTTTTTAAGGTCGCTAATAACCTTTGTGGTTACAGCGTAAATAGATAAAAAAAGACCACAAACAAAAACCTATAAATTTTAAGAAGTAGAAAAATTATTGCAGTATTTATAACGACATTAGAACTAGAAACATATCTAGTTAAGAAAACACAAGATAGTGATAAGGCCTCTAATATTATATGACAGTGAAACAAGGACGATGAACAAATCCGAATAAGTCATGAGTCAAGTTTGGGAAAGAGAACTTTTTAGGAAAATATATGGAGAAAAGCAGTGGAATGGAAATCCATGAAAATACAAAATATAGAATTAGAGAGGATATAATTAGAAACAAATATCTTAGGGATCATAAATTGGCAAAGATGATGCTGGTACATACTCAAAGGATGTCAACCACGAGACTAACCAAAAGAATACTAACTGAAGGAATAAAAATTAAAACGAAGAAAGGTAGGCCGAGAACAAAGTGGAAGTGGAATGATGTAAAATTTCAAATTGAAAAAATAGAACAGCAAAGAGAAAAACATGAAAAAATAATAAACTTATCCATCGGCTTTCTCTGCCTAAAGAACTATTAATTAATATTTTTAAATGAGTAATGTAACAAAAATATCTATATAAACAGCAACAAAAAAAAATGTTAAAACTTACCCTTACAACTACATATATGCAGAACTGTATCTCCTATTCTGCCGATCGGCATCCATTACTCGTAAACTGACGCCTCTCTGCATACTTTCTACCCTAGTTCGCGTGAATCACTCCGGACATCTTCTGATCCCGGCGGCGACCAACTCATTCTGACATAGATACACGCCATCATAAAACAGTTTCTATAAGTTAGCCATTAAGTCGTCTAAAGAAAGAATTTTGATGGTTTCTAATCAATACTTATGCTGTTATTATGTAATTTTCTTGCATTTTAGCGATTACATTGTCGCCTCCTCTACGTTGATCATTTCTTTATCCCTATTCTTCCTTTCCACTTCGATCGTCATATCAAAATTCCTCTTTTAGACAACTTTCTGGAATTACCTGGATCAGCCTCAAACAACTTACCCAAGAGTTTAGAAAGACTCAGAGATTAGTCACCCTTATTGACCCAGAAACTGTTAATGATCCCATTTAACATTTATCAAAATCGCACTCTAACTCTTACACCGTGGAGTCCTTATCTTTAATAAATATTTCAATATTTAATCTTAAATTATTACATCAATAATTTTGATTTTGTTTTATATTATTTATACTTTTATGAATCTCACAGCTCCACCTCAAATATACTCCTACCTTTACCGATAATAACGACTCGACTTTAACAATACGTAACTGGATTCTGTAACAAAGAGAAAATTGTTAGTACATACAGATGTTTTGCATCACTGAAATTTAAAAAAAATTGAAGATATGTATCCATTATATGATATAATCTACCACATTAGAACGAGACTAAAAAACAAGAAGTGAATACCCTGCTAGGACATTTCAACGCCAAACTAGGCAAAGGAGGTGTTGGCAATACTGTGGGACACTTTGGACTAGGAACGCGAAATGATAGAGGAGACTGCCTTGTTCAGTTCTGCCAGGAAACGGATAGTGCAATAATGAACACATTTTTCCAATTACCACCTCGAAGACTCTACACCTGGAAATCTTCAGCTGACTGTAAAAAAAAATGATTAGAAACCAGATTGACTACATTATCATCTACAAACGATTTCAGTATTCCGTAAAATTCGCAAAAACATATTCGGGAACAGATGTTCCATCAGACCATAATCTTTTATTAGGACGTGTTTCAAACTCCACATGAAAAAAGTCCATAAAAGAAAAGCACAAAAACGTCCGGACATCCAGAAGTTGAAACATAAAACCACAAGAGACGAAGTCAAAGAGGAGATCATCGACAAAATAAACAGCATGGTAATATCAGATACTAATCAAGAAAACATAAGTGTGGATGATATGTGGAATATAATCAAAAATATCTGTAATTCAGTGGTAGATAATAAACTTAACCCTATAACGCCGAATTTTTAATTTAATTAAAAAAAATTGTATCTTATTACTTACAAACGTCCTTGGTTTAGAAATAATTCAAATTTGGAAAAGTTTTGATTTTTGCTTAATTTTACACACATAATAATGCATAATATCGATATAAAAGACATAATACATTTGAAAAACATAAATTTATTATAAATTAAATACAAAAATAGAAGTTATTATGTAGTGTGGAAATGTATCAAACGTTCTTTTCCTTTATAATGCACAGGTGTACTTTACATTTGGTGCACATATATACTGGAGCACTTTTACAATTGATGTTTTTACACCTAGCCCTATCTGTGACCATGGGCAAGTAGTCAAGCCCATCGAGACGTATGTCTGTTACCGGAATACTTTTAGTAGCTGGGCCTAGCTTCTTTTTTAAAAATTCTGCATCTGTGCTGGTTTTTGATGGACGACCCCTTTTTGATTGTTGGGTTCTTTTCCAATAGCAGTGCCTCTGCAATGCTCATTTTGAATTCTTGGAGATTAGCTATGTTTCTTTTAAGTACCTGTAAGGATTCACAGTCTCTTCTGTAAATGAACCAAGAGTTTACCACAGTAACATCTAAAAAGTAAAAAAAAAATTGTGATAGAACTTTTAAGATCTAATATGAATTCTGTAAAGAGCAATTAATGCATCCATTAGATCCACTCCACTCATAAATTAGTTATAGGTTTTGACAATAGCTGGACAGGTAATTGTAATATTCTGTTTAGTCTTTTTGTCATATCGCTTGCATGTTTTAGTAGGTTCTGTAGACGAAAATGTTAATAGCAAATTTACTACCCGATTATCAGCCCATTATACTGCCCTGACTTCAATATTATCTACTAAAGTCGAGACTTCTTGGAAGGATCCTGTACCTTTTTTTTAGTAAATCTTTATCCTTGTTTAGAGGAACTCCCGATAAGCGATTTATCCTGTTTCAACGCAATAAATTTTCTTTTTTGCCAAATGCACCATCAGAGCTGGAGAGGTAAACCAATTTTCAAAATATAAGAAATGATTTGCACCTACAGAAATATGAGTGGCTAATTGCAGTACCACATTGTAGCTAGCTCCTAAATCTAGTTCTCCAGTTACTGGTTGGATTTTTTCAGAATATATAAAAAAAATCATACATAATTCCTTTCTCATCACAAAAAGCCAATAATTTGTAGCCCCATTTGTGTGGCTTGCTGGGTATATATTGTGTAATGCTAGATCTGCCTTTGAATGACACTATCTGTTCATCTATACATAACATTTGAGCCATTGGAATTTATCTAAATTTTACCTGTAAATGATTTATCAACGGCCTTATTTTGAATAGTTGGTCACTTCTAGTATTGTGGAATTATCTTTAAAATGGATTTTGGATTCTATTTTTTCCCACCGATCCCTGGTCATTACTTCTAATAAAATTGGGCAGTTTAACTTAGTTTTTCAATACATTCTTGAGTTGGATAGTTTAACCATGGACATTGCCAATAAGGACCCTAAAAATTGTTCCAATTCAGGAATTGATAATGACAGACTTTTATTAGGATATTCTTGAATGGCATACAAGTTTGACTGCTCAACTATCTGAGTCAGAATATCTTCCGAAAAAAAATGTCTAAAATATTTCACAGGTCGCTTTACAACTCCAGATGGCTCCAGTTAACCTAACCATATAGGAAGTGGTTTAGAAGAATCTTCAGTTGATACATGTCGCCAAAGTGGATAGGTTTTGCGACTCTTTGACTTTAACGTTTCTGGTGCAGCTACTGTTTCTTCACTGGCTTTACTTTCTTCAGTACTATCGTCAGATTCTCGTCAGTACTATTATAAAAAAAGAGTATAAATAAGTCATTTCAAACTATATTACAAAGAGACAAAACAGTCAATACAAATGACTAGAAAATTATAAAAAGAACTATACAAATAATTACCCAAATCCTCGAAATTAATATCAGAACCATCTACAGTATCTGTACTACTCTCATCCATTAAGAGAAGACGTTTTTGCCATAGAACGCTGCACAATCCATAATTATTTTGATCAATCTAAAAAAATCCAGAAGACGAGAGTGACGATTTCGTAACGCTTAAAATGATCAATAAAAATACAGAAAAATAATTATTTTTAACACGTATTACTTTCACCAAATGATAATCGTCCTTCTAGAAGTATGTAAAAAAATCCAACGTTCATATGCTACTTGATTTTAATTTATAACAATAAACACGCCACAGTACACTATAACCTAGCTTTTCATTACTACACTGTCAAACAGAAACATCTCACGTGAAGGTGCCGCGCGAACGTAATCAAAACGGTTTTGCTATATTGTCACTGAAATGTAACGATACCGATCTCGTCGGCGTAGTTGTCCTACATGGGTTATTTTGTACATAAGACCACTATTTATCAAACGTTACGAAAACGTTACGCTCAGCGTTATAGGGTTAAACCCGAAAACAATATAAAGAAACAGCCGTGGATGAGACAAGAAATATTAGAGTTAATGGAAGAACGAAGAAAACACAGAAATAAGAATGAGGAAAGGTACAAAGAATTAAACAAAATCATAAAGAAATAGATTAAAGAAGCAAAAGAATCATGACTACAAGATCAGTGCATAGAAATATAATCCCTAGAACAGAAGCATGACACTTTTAACCTACATAAAAAGATCAAAAACTTAACAAGAGGAAACAGATCACGAAGTCATAACTTAATACTAGACGAGCACAACAATGTGCTCTATACAAATGAGAAAATACTTGATATATGGAGGCAATACATGGAAGAATTATTCAAGGAAGAGCAAGTGACAGAAGTTAGTGTTTCTGGATGTTCAGGACCAGAAATAACGCTCAGTGAAATAACATATGCAATAAAAACACTAAAAACCAACAAAGCATCTGGACCTGATAACAGCTGAAATATTGAAACTATAGAGAACAACCAAACTCCTAACGAGTCTACTGAACAAAATCTATAAAACTGCAGAATTTCCTACAGATTGGCTAGTTTCCACCTTCATCCCTCTCCCCAAAAAGACAAATGCCACCAGATTTACTTATTACAGAATTATAAGCTTAACTAAAAATCCTTCTTTCAGTTATTCACTCTCGCATAGAAAACTTGAAGAAAACATTAGCAGTGTTCAGTTTGGGTTAAAAAGCGGACTGGGAACGCGAGTGGCCCTATTTTCCATACAAGTATTGATACAAAGAGCTCGAGACGTAAATTACGAAGTCTACTCATGCTTTATAGACTTTGAAAAAGCATTTGAGAAGGTGCAACATCAAATATTATTTCAGATACCGAAAGAATCTAGTATTGTTGACAAAGATTTATGCCTAATAAAAAATTTATACTTACAGCAAAGGGCAGCTGTACGAGTAGACAACGAAACCTCACAAGAATTCACGATAAAACGGGGAGTACGTTAAGGCTGCATTTTGTCACCGACTTTGTTCAATACTTATTTGTAAATGCTGTTCAGGGAAGCTAGCGATGGTTTAAGAGAAGGTATAAGAACCAATGTGAAATCAAAAATAATTTAAGATATGCTGACGATACGGTTTTGATTGCTGATAATGCATAGGATCTGCAAACATTATTAAACCGTGTAGTGAAAGCCTCTGATAGATACGGCATGAAATTAAACTGTAAGAAAACCAAAATTCTTGTAGTAAGTAAAACGACGTAATACAGCATCAATTCACAGCTAATAATGAACCCTTGAAAATAGTCGACAAAATTGGATGCAGCCTAAATGAGAAATGGGACCACTCACAGGAAACAAGATGTCGTATAGAAAAGGCGAAAGCTGTTTTCAATCGCCTCAGGAAGAGTTTATGTAATATGCACCTGAATATTGATATAAGAATACGAGTCTTGTGATGCTATGTATTTTCTACTCTATTATATGGAGTCGAAGCCTGCACTTTGACAGAGGCAACATCGAAACGATTAGAACCTTTGGAAATGTGGTGCTGCCGCCGCATGCTCAGAATTTCCTATATCCATCATGTTACAAACAACACCGTGATCCAACGTTTGAATAAAGATCTGACAACTATGCTTATCGTGAAAATCTGAAAAATGACATACTTAGAGCATGTGATGCGCAATGAGAAGTATCAACTAATTCAACTAATTTTACAAGGCAAGATACAAGGCAAAAGATCTCAAGGGCGCAGAAGGACATCGTGGTTGAAGAACATCTGACAGTGGGCAGGAATGACTACCATACATCTTTTTAGAGCAGCTGTCAACAACGTTGTATGGACCAACGTGATAGCCAACATCCACAGAAGATATGCACCAAAAAAAAAGGAGATTGAGAAAAAGCAGCAGCCAAAAAAAGATGCTAAAAGCCAGAGAACAAAATAAAATGTGAAATAGAAAACCAAAGAGAACTTGTAGACGAAGCTTATTATTGAGCATAGTTTTTTGCTTTAGTAGCTTCGAATTATTATTAGAAATGATAATTTCACTATGCGTACGCTTCAAAAAGTGGACTAAATTTTTTATTAAGCAATTTTATTATTCAACCAAAAATTTTTGAACAAAATTAGTGAGAAATATTCAATTATTTTCGCTTTTTTCTTGTTATATGTATGCATTTTAGAAAATTTTGTGAAGACACAAAAGGTTTTCAATTAAATTTTCTGCACGAAAAACTTGATTACAAATATATAAGCGATATAGAACCTACAAAATATACCCAAAAAATATTTTTATTCTGAAAAACCACTAACATTTTAATATATTCGATCAAATAGTTTTAGCAAAATAATTTGCAATTTAATTATTAGAAAAAAGTTATAAATTTTCAACATATCGCACCCTTGCTTCAAAAGTGACAACTCAAAAATGACAGCATTTGAGTTATTACTATAAACATAATCCGTAAACAGACCCACAAAAATCATCAAAAGCATTTCAACTTGCATTCAAAAACTTCCGTAAGATGGCGACTGAATTTGGTTTTGACGATTTCACACTCGGCATTTTCCCTGCAGCATAAGTGTCACAATGTTAGTTGTGTGCCCGTCTTGGTCGTTGTTAGGCGTCGCGCTTACTACTAAAATCGCACTATTTTTAGTTGTGTCGTTTTTGATGATTTATTTTGTATTTTCTATTGACAATATTTTGAGTTACCAGTTTTGTTAAAAATTTGTAAAGATAGTAAACAGCAATAATTGAAATTGGTTTACTTTTGAAAATAAAAGTAAGTAAAACGTGTGTTTTTAATTTGAGTTATGTCACTTTTATTGATGTTATATGTAACGAGCACAAAAATAAGCAAATAAAATATTTTTATGTTAGATGTTTTTTTGTTAATGAAGTCGAAATAAAGTTTAGTTTTTACCGTGTTTTATCTTTTATCTCTATAGAAACTATTTTGACGTTTATGGCCACAAATAAAGCAATTATTAGTTAAGAATCATGGCAGTAATTGGCTTGTTCATACGGAATCAGGACAAAATAAACGTGATAAAATGTAGGTTCTATTCTTTCTGCAAACATTTTAATAAATAAATAAAATTTAATAAATCAACTTTCAGGTATTTTCATACAATTATACAGTGTAGGAAAAATTTTATGGTCGGTATGGACCTTACGTGAGATGGAGTGAGAAACAGCTGTTTAAAAAGAGAGAGGTATATTAGGTACGCCCTTTATATCGCCGAACGGAAATATTAAAAAAGGGGAAATTCAACGTTGCCAAACTTATTGGTTTTATTTGACCTGTTGTCTTTTTTTGCATTTGAACAATGTTCTATCAAGAAGATAAAATGCTCAAGATAATCAAATTTGGGCGAAATTGATTTAAATGGCAGGTTACTGTTTTTTTTATTGGGAATATGCCACAAGTTTTCTTTACAATAATTGTAATATAACATTTTGATTTCCATTTCGGAAATCGTTATATATAAATAAAATTTATTAATGTTTCGTATTTTAAGTACGATTTCCGAACTAAAAATCTAAACATCAAAATAATTTCCCAATATGAAATAATAAACAATTAAACATGCATACAATAACGCCAAATTAAAAAATATTCATACACTAATTTATTTGGCAACGTCTAGTCTAGATCGTCGGGTCAAAAGATCGAGTAACGAGAAGTAGAGGTGGGTCGTGCTAGTTTATCGTTAAGAGCCTAGGAGCAAAATTTCGGGCCAATGTTTTTTAAATGCATTCATTTTTTTCGAATCCTGAGAAAACTAATAAATATTTTTGAAAAAATTAAACGCAGAATGAAACAATACATTATTACCGAGAGCTGAAAGTCCCTGAAAACTTCTATAATGTTTATTTTAATAAGTTATAGGGATGAAAAAAAAAAAACAAAATTTAGTGTGATTTTTAATTTCAAATATCTCATTAAAAAAACTTTTTGTTTATTCTAAGGGACCTTCGGCCCTCGGTAATAATGTAATCTTTCATTCTGCATTTAAATTTTTCAAAAATATTTGTTAGTTTTCTCAGGATTCCAAAAAAATTTAAATTTTTTTGAATGCTAAAAAGCATTTAAAAATTTTAATTTTCATAAACAAGTAACTATGATTGTTTAAAAGTAGTTTCAAGTAAGATAGTACCTACATAAACAAACATAACGGCTATTATCGTTTATGTGTATATCTTTTGAAGTGAAAGAAACTACCTAATGATATATTTATTATAACTTGAAAAATAAACTAAACAATCATCATCATCATATAACGGGGGTCCTACGGCGATTGCCGCTTCCCGCATTTCAGCCTCCATCTTTTCCTATCTCCCCAATCTCCCTCTTCTAAGCCTCTAGATTGCATTGTTTTTGTAATTTCTCTTCTCCAGGAATTTGGTGGTCTTCCCCTTTTCCTTCTTTCTGGCGGAACATACATTAAGGCTTTCTTTGGCCACCACTCCTCCTCCATTCTCATCACGTGACCATACCATTGTAATTGCCTTCCTTGTATTCTATCTGAAAGAGTATCTCTAATTCCTGTACGGTTTCGTATTTCCTCATTCCTGATTCTTTCCATTCTCGATACTCGACATGACCTTCTAAGATAATCCATTTCCACAACGTCTACTTTATCTCGTTCATTCTTTGTCATCGTCCAACATTCGGCACCATATGTGGTAATTGGTTCTACAATTGCTCTGTATACGCGAAGTTTGGTATGCATCTTTATTTTATTAGACCACAGTAATGAATTCAGTATTCGGATGCATTTTTTCCCTTGGGTTATTCGGTTTTGTACATC
Organism: Diabrotica balteata; assembly: GCA_918026665.1. NCBI lineage: Eukaryota > Metazoa > Arthropoda > Insecta > Coleoptera > Chrysomelidae > Diabrotica > Diabrotica balteata. The sequence goes on from OU898285.1 coordinate 25,876,605, forward strand.
TATCTTAACTCTGCCATCTGCTGATATGATGCTTCCTAGATATTTATACTGGTTGCAGCCTTTTATGACTGCGTTTTCAAGCCTCAGATCTGTGGTATTCCTATTCTTTTTTATTTAAAATTAAACCAGATTTTGAACATGTGTTCACATTTTCAATACTTTATGAATATAGTGGTTAAGTTAGGATATACATGGCGATGGTTTTTCCACCGTTGTAATGGACTCTCGATGCAGGTGTACGTGTAGATGAGTCATCTCCAATTAATTGATCAAAAATACACCATGGACTTAAGTCATATTTATTGGTTTCTTTTTCTTGTACTGGTTGATTTTCAATAGTACAATCTTCTTGTTCGTTAATTATAGAAGTAACCAGCTTCTTAACTTTTTGTTTTGTTCTGCACTTTAAATCGTGAATCCATAAATGTACATAATGACAATGTGCCACTCTGTTCTATCCCTCTAAATCTTTTTGCTAAACCCGATATTAGTAATTGTACTATGTCGGATACTATGGATGTAAGTATGCCGTTTGCTAAAATTTTATTGCAAGATTCTTGCAGGCAGCGTACCATAACAATCACTGAACTAGCATTCAAGTATTTTTGGTCACTCATTGTACTTGTTATTTCTTTAAACGGCCGTAAAATTTGGGAAAGTTGAGAACAAATAATCCAGTGTTCTTTATTTAGATTAGGTTTAAGTCTAAGTCTGTATTATTTAATACCAATGTGGAACGGGTTGCCTCTTCTAACTAGGTCATTCTTTTTAACATGTAATAGGTGAAGTTCTACCTAGTTTCCACGTCTTGGATTGGCCGTTTGGGAACTGTGTTCTGTTGTAATTAATACTTTAAAAGCCTTTCTGAAGATAAGGTACTTTTTTGAAATGTGTTTTTTTGCAGAATTGTCGAAAAAGGACTTTTTATTTTATCTATTTGTACACGACAGCATTTAAGTGCGTCCCCCACCAATAAATTTAATCATCATCATAAATCACAATCATCATAAAACAAAACATATTTAATAGCTTTGACCACATTTTAGGAATTATCAGTTACTGCAAAATTTACTTTTCGTTTTGGACCCGACTGATTAATAATTTCAGTAATCGCTGTTTTCTGGATTATGGTTTCCAGAAAAATGGCAGCAGCCTAATAAAAAAGTTTTGAATACTAAATTTTCGGTTAAATATTGTCCTGTTAATGCGAAGTAACTCTCAGTTACTCCAGATGTCCAGAGGTCAGTAGTAATACAGATATTTTCTACTTCTTTAACAACTTGCGATCTAATAATTTGCTCACTTTTGACATAACATTCCTGAAGTAATGAACCTGACAAAGTTTTTCTTGTTGGCGGTTTATATCCAGGAATCCACCCTGCAAACTTTTTAAAAGCTGGTTCTTTAACTATGGAAAACGGATGAAACGAAAAGTTTAGTAAATCTTGAAAATCAATCAGTCCAAGAAAAAGAAACTGATAAAGATGACTTAAGTCCATGGTGTATTTTTGATGAATTAATTGGACATGACTCATCTAAACATACACCTGTATCGAGAGGTATAAAAGAAGTCGACATGTAATTGTCTGATGATATATTACCCACAAACAATTTCGAACGGAGATTGGAACTGTCCATTACCGTGGTGAAAAAACCATCGCCATGTATATCGTAACTTAACCACTATATTCATAAAATGTTGTAGTATTGTAACAAAATCTTTTCCTTGTGAACACATGTTTAACATCTGGTATAATTTTAAATAAAAGAAGAACGCGATTAACAAGAAAAGTGGAAAAACTTATGTTTTTAAATGTCAATTTAGACGATTCGCGATTTAATAATGTGTAATGTAAATGTAACTATTTAAGTACCATTTGTATTATTTAATTTATTTTTCAAGTTACAATAAATATATCCTTCGTTAGGTTCTTTTATTTCAATACTTATACACATAAACGATAATAGCTAATATGTTTGTGTACTCGCTAATTTGAATACTGGTAAACAATCAACTAGTTACAGTTTACGAAAAACGGTTCCGATAAAAATTAAAAAAACGAGAAGACCCACCTCTAGTTTTTTAGGTATATTAGGATCGGAACCAGAGAATATCTGATCGGAACTAATCGTCTCACTAATGGGCAATGGCCAATGAGTGTTAAAAGGATTTTAGGAGGGGAGACGAAGGGGAAATATGATTGTTATCTTTGTCTAATTCGTTGAAAATATGATTTTATATCTGCGTTAGATATCCTGTTAAATTTTACCATACCGACCTTAAAATTTTACCTACACTGTAGATCAAAAGGCGAACGACTTACCGAAGGCGAAGTCATTAACAACAATAGATATCACAGACAAAGAAAATGTTGTTTCTATATATCCTTCCACCGTCAGTCATGCCCACTGCAGCAATGTAATGGATAATCACGGAAAAATAAAGAAAATCTGTATCTAAGAGTGACGTCGTGGCCAAATCCTCTGTCAATGTGACCCAGTAGGAGTCCTTTTACAAAACAATGTATTAATCCTGCATCTAACAGAAATATTAATTTAAACTTTGAATTAGACACACTACCAACCCTAGTTTCAACAAAAGATGACAAGTTTGAATTTTATTGGACAACATAATGATATTGTCTCTCAAGGCGTTGGACCAGAATGTTCCAGAAATATCATTTACAAAGCATCATACAGTTCTGAGCGTCCCACTGAATTACATTTACGAAGACAGCCAGAAAGAAAATTTCTAAAGACTTCTGCACAAAGTGAAAAAGTGATGTAGATGATTCGAACGCAGATACAAACTACAATTAGAGCTTTATCAGTTCCTTTGAAAGTGATTTGGAAGAAAAGGAAACAGATGTAATTCAGGCTATAGACTAATGAATAAAAGTTTAATTAATAAAGAGAAAAAAAAGGAAAGAAAAGAAAAGACCTGATACATGGGATGTCAAAAAAACTAAACTATTTAGAAATTCCGGAAAAGCTTATGTTTCTTTATCTAAAACCAAAAAAAATGTTCCTGCTAGAAATATACGTCCACCTTGTGGAGACAAGTGTAGACTAAAGCAGCTTAAAATTAAATGAAGCAGACCGAGAAAAAATATTGTTTAATTATTAGAAACTTGGAGACTTATATCGGCAAAGAGAATTTGTTGTTGTAAATACTGAAACAGTAAAACCCAAATATCGTTCATAAAGTACACAGGATTTCAGAAGTATGAAATCTGCTTTCTCAACAACGGCAGTCGCCATTTTTTAATGCCACATTGAACGTAAACGATAGACCCATTCGAACAGCTTTAATGAAAAAAAGACAAAAATGGCTTTCTTCATGAAGATCAAAGAGATAAGCACGGAAAGCAGCCTTGTGTTGATCCTAAAATTGAAAAGAGTGTTTAAAACTTTATTGAAGCTATCCCGAGAATAGAATCTCATTATTTGTGAGCCCAAACTATTCGGGAATATATTGAGGACGGTAAAAGTTTAGCAGATATTTGCAGAGATTATAAGGAAGATCGTGAGTCTCGACAACTGCCTTTTTCTAATTCTATTATGTTTAATCGCATATTTAACAAGGATAAGAAGAATGACAAATATAAGTCAAACGGCTCTCATGTTGCAGTATATGATTTGTAGGCAGTAATGCCAGTACCTAAAGGTCAAGTGTCATCGTTTTACTACAAAATTAAACCGAACTGATATAAATTCACCATTAGCGACCTGAACGTTAAAAAGGTTAGTTTTGCTATTTCTGGAATGAAACAGAAGGTAAGCGTGGAGCAATAGAAATAAGAGGTATCTGCAAACTCTATCGGAAAATAATAACCCCACAGATTTAGATATTACATTCTACTCTGACAACTGCACTGGTCTTCAAAAAAATAAGTATTTGCTCACAGCATATCTGTACGCAGTGACAAAATTTAATAAACTATTAAATATTACACACAAATTTTTAATACATAGACATTCTCAAAACGAAGGCGATAATGTCCACAGCGTTATCGAAAAAACAAAACAAAGATACCTTAAAGCCAGCCCTATATACACACCTGAGCAATATGTCATAATAATATGAACTACCAAAAAAACTGGCATCAAGTATTTGGGCTTACATTTGAAGACTTCTTTGATATTAAAATACTTCAAGAGGAAATAGGTAGCAATTTCTCAAGTAACACCGAAAACAATCAAGTTATATGGAACAACATTAAAATCATGAGAGTAGAAAAGCAAAGTCCAAAAACATTTTTTTACAAAACTTCATATGAAGAAGACGCTTTTAAGACAGTAAATATTGGCGAAATCAGGAAAACTAGGCTCAAAGAAACAGTCGATAGAAATGCGTTTAATAAGAGCATAATAGGCAAACAGATTGCCGCTAGCTACTAACAAAAAGAAAGACCTTAAAGAACTTTTTGATAAAAATATAATATCAAAATTGTATTATGAATCTTTCTACAAACAAGTTTTTGATTTAAAATAATCTTGTAGGTATTTAATTAACTACATTTAAAAGCTGTTTTTATTGTTTTTTCTTATTTTTATGTCTCTTAATGTGAATGTATGCTTTCGTTTTTTTAAATTAAATGCTCTTGTAAATGCTTATGAAATTAAGTGTTTTATTCGAATCAAAATTATAATCGTAAAAACGTCATAACTCAAAACTTTGTCTAAATTCAAATTTGTAAAACTGTCATTGCAGTATAAAACATAAAAATTAAGCTAACTCAAAATAATTGATAATTTAGTTAATACACAAATATATAATGTTAATACAAAAAATTGTATTTTTAAGGCAATAAGCCAATAATAAAAAGCAGATACCATACAAATCTAAACTAAATGTTATTTATAAGACCAAACTACAGCTGGTTTTAATTTTAAATCATATAAATATCCTATTTCCAATGAAAAATGAGTTTTTTGATTCCCACCAAACACTACATTTTTTGAGTTGTTTCACTTTTGAAGCAAGGGTGCGATGTATCATAACACAAAAGCTAGGCATTAGAAACGAGAAAGATGAGAATACTAAGAATAATTACATGAAATATGCCAAGGGACCGAAAGATGAGTGAAAACATTAGTAGTATAGGAACAAACAAAATTGCTTATAGCCAAAAAGAGGAAGTGAAGAAATAAACCAGACGTCGTAACTTTCATTAACCTTCCGTTACTCGCGCACGGTGTATGAGATCATCCCTGTAAATAATTTCAAGTAACTCTGATTGTAGTGGGGATTTGGAATTGCTGCTTCATGTACCTCTTCAGTCGTCGGTCACTTATCGTTGAAGTCTGTGTGTAGTGTAAAAAAGAGCATTAAAATTTTATTATTAGACAACACGGTCCGGTACACCGGGTGCGAGTATTGTGGACACATTTTTGTGCTTTGGATCAGACACTAAAAGTTTTACTCTGCAAGGTGATTTAAGTTCTTTTTATTATTTTCAATGTTTATATATTTGTATATTTATAGATATATGAATATGGATTACGAGAAGGAGAAAAAGAGATTATTAAAATTATTTGAGGAAGTATCGACTGACGAGGAAACGTATGAAGATGATGATCAACAAAATGAAATTGACCATGTAGAAGAACGATCTGAATGTAGTGATACTGAACAGGAATTTGAAGCCGATCAAACAGAGGAAGAAAATGTTAGTTTCAGAAGGGAGCCGTACTTTATGGGTAAAGATAAATTAACAACGTGGAAAAAACATTGTTCACCGAAGAATATAAGAACACGCAGTACCAATATATTTGTACGATTGCCAACTATAAAACAATTTGTTAAAACTCACTTAACACCTATTGACATCTGGAATTGCATTTTTGATGAAGAAATGCTAAATCTAGTTGTTGACTGTACAAATATAAAAATTCAGAGTGTTACAGATGACTACAGTAGACAAAGAGATGCGAAACCTACCGACATTGTCAAAATCAAAGCCCTAATTTGGTCTCCTTTATCTTGTTGGTATTAGAAAAGCAAATCACATGAATTTAGAGGATCTCTGGAGAACAGATGGCACTGGCATTGAAACTTTTCGACTTGTAATGAGTAAGCCTCGATTTCAATTTCTTTTGCAATGTCTGCGATTTGATAACATTCACACGAGATATGAAAGAATACAGGTAGATAAACTGGCTCCAATACGAAAATTGTTAGAAAAATTTAACAGCAACAAAAAAATGCTATTCTCATTCTGGTTATGTTACCATAGATAAGAAACTAGAAGCTTTTAGAGGAAATTGTAGTTTCAGACAATATATTCCTAGCAAGCCGAATAAATATGGTATAAAAATTTTTGCCATTTCCGATGCAAAACAATTATATACCAGCCGATTAGAAGTTTACGTCGGAAAACAACCAAATGGCCCTTTTCAAGTTAGTACAGCGACGCAAGACGTAGTAGAAAGACTTTGTGCACACATTTATGGGAGTAATAAGAATGTTACTGTAGATAATTGGTTGTGTAGTGTGCCTCTAGCTGATAGCCTTAAATCAAAAAAATTAACTTTAGTGGGTACTATTCGAAAAAATAAAAAACAGTTGCCATTAGAATTTATACAAAATAACGGCAGGTGCATTGGCTCTTCAATGTTTGGATTTAATGACGGAATCACCTTGGTTTCGCATATGCCAAAAAAAAATCGAAACGTCGTACTTATTTCTACAATGCACCATGGAGATGATATTGACCCTACCACAGGTAAACCTGAGATGATAATTACATATAATGAAACGAAGAGCGGAGTAGATGTGGTAGATAAATTATGCGCGCAATATAATTGCGCCCGTGCCACAAGACGATGGCCAATGGTTCCTTTTTATAGTTTGTTGAATGTAGCAGCAATAAACTCTTTTGTAGTTTATACTAGTCTAGATGAAGAATCTAAAACACCACGTAAAGAATTTTTACTAAAACTCTCGATGTTACTAACCAGTGACTACCAAAAAGTACGGGCTATGTCTACCAGTTTACCCAGAACCATCAGAATGAGGCTTAGAAACACCTGGAACTCAAGGTCGCTGTGCTGTTTGTCATTGGCGGAAAAATAGAAAAACAAAATATTACTGCCAAATATGCACAAAATATCTGTGTTTGGAACATGTTACATCATTGTGTAATTCATGTTATGAAAATTTTAATTAATATTTCTTATTTTTTTTTTGTTGCAATTACTCTTCATTTTTGATTTTTTTGTGTATTGAATTAATTTCTTAAAGTTCCTAGTAAACAAATTCAATGTAACAATGTAACAATATTCAATGTATTTTTTTAATTTTTAAAGTTTTTTGTATCCTACCTATAAATGGATAAAAATGAAAATTAGTTAACTTTTCATTAAACTAATATAATGTTGAGACAAACGCATATCTACAAAATTATATGATCATATATTCATTAAATAATATAATTGTACACAATTTTCAAAAAAAGAAAATTAAAAAATATTACTGACCCCATTTTTTCGGACCCGGTCTTCTGCACCGTGCAGAGTAACGGAAGGTTAAAAAACAGCAGCTTATTTGGCTAAATACATAAAACGAATGCCAGACAACACTATTAGTTATTACCCTATATTTAGGGTTATTAAAAATCGGAAAATGGCAACAAGTCGCCAGAAACCGAACAGAATGGCGACGATTCGTATAGAAGGCCAAGATAGTGATAAAGAAGATGAAAAATTTCAAGATCGAAACAGGTGAAGAGCCAAAGAAGACCTATATTCAATTCTGGATGCACGTTAGCTAGAAGAGAAATATTAGCGACCATAGTTATACAATAGAAAGAAGCCGGTAGTATTAGAGAGATACCGTTGAGATAGAAAACGCCCATATTTAACATTGATGTAAAAAAAAAGTTATTTACCACACAATAGGTACATATTAAGCGGAGTTTACATTGGTATAGTTACTTGCACCAGTTACTTGTACAAGTATATCCAGGACAGTTCAAATACGCAAGTTGACATGCTAGTAAGTGTTTACACATAAAAGATTATTTATTTACCAGTTCCCGACCAGCACCATATCCGTAAAAATGAAAATTTTCCATTGCCGGCGCCGTGCTTTGTGCAATAATTCAAAATTAATAATTAAACATCGCATTAAAAAAATTATGTTGCGAATATCGAGAATTTTAATTGAAGAACCTGTTAATTTGATTGAAGAAGAAAAATGTTGTCCAAAAAGGATATGGGTTCGAAGGTGGATTGATAGAAGAAGTACAAGAGGGGCATCCACTCTTCTTTTAAAAGAACTTTGTATGAAAGATCCTGAAGAATATAAATTATGCCTTCGGTTGACAACGAGTAAATTCAAATACTTGCTAAATATGGTTCTGCCTAGAATTCAAAGAAGTAACACGCTTTTAAGAGACGCCTTACAGGGCACGTTAAATTAGAAGTTACCCTCAATTTTTTGGCAACAGGAAATAGCTATATAACTCTTCAACATTTTTTTCGAGTTCCAAAAACATCAATATCAATTGAGACGCAATTTCGGCAACAGTAAATACCTCAACGCCCATGTGTTGAACTAATTGTTCTAAAGCTGCCGATCTCATTTGATTATTTCTATAACTTTGTTTGGTAACGTTCCAGAGACATTCGTATTCCCGATAAAGTTCGACAAATTTAACAGTTTCTCCCTCGGACCACTTCATTATTTCACTTTTAACAGTAAAATTAAAAAACAATATCGAAATAGAAAACCGCGACACTGCTCTCACAACGTTATTTGCCAGGACACTTGCACACCCGTCTACACTTGACTAGTTACCAAACCACTTGCCATGCTATTTGCGTCGAGACGAAAATGTGGTGGAAAGGGAAGGACAGTAGGCAAGTAAATAGATGGGCTAGCTATTTACTTACCTGTCCTCGCTACTGGTACAAGCACTTGTACAAGTACTTACCCGGTAGGTTGACATTGGGTTAGTTGTTGCCTTACAAGCTACTGGTACAAGCAACTAACCCGTTTACTATACCAATGTAAACTCCGCTTTATACACTACCTTCACCTAACATAAATATAACAAGTACATATTAGATTCAAAGATTCAACAAACTATGTAAAGTTTTCAATTTTTTACAATACAAAATGTACTATTAATTATTTTTACTCCTCTGAGAATAACATCCTTCAATATAACTTACAAATACAACTTATAACAACCAGTAAAATAAAACATCAAAATTCAACCGGTTTTGTATAAAAAATCCGATAACACACATTTATCATGTGTTTTAAATAAAAAGGACGTTTTTTATCAATAAATTTACTTATTTTATAAAATACTTACCAATTTCGTTAATTTTTCAAACTTCTAATAATGCAGCTTTAATTTGTAGGCAGAAATATAATTATGTCACCTTTAACAAATAATCTTAAAATCATTTTGACAGCTTAGCTATGGTATTGCGATGCTCCACAAAACTGCCTATATAAATTTTGCGTTTTGTGATCAAGTAGGTAAGCCACAAAAACTGTTTGCATTTCTCTAGGAAATACTGAAAAATATTCCACCAATAAATCAAAATTCGGAGTGAAAACTAAATTAATGTTGTCAAGGAAGAAACTTCTAGTGAATACTTTGGCCCTCAACGTTCCTGTATACAATCTACGTGCACAACTTTCCGTCTAGTGGCTAGTTCTTCCATTAAATTCTCGTTTTCAAAAATACATAATTCAAAATTTGAATTGAAACAATCTGTCTAACCAAAATATAGTTGTATTGATGGATTAGTCAGTTTCATTGAAGCCGTTAATACATTTAAATTTTTTCTACGTTCTAGATTAGTTAATAATCTACAACGTAAAAAACATTTAAATGTATTAACGGCTGTAGTTGAAATAACTAATCTAAAAATTACAAATATGTTTTAGTTAGTCAAATTGTATTAGCTTAGGAAGCCTAGTATTAATAAAGAAACTGATTTTCAACTGCATCTTAGAAGTAATTATAGTTTTGGTGGAATGAAATTATACTGATTGAAAAATTTAGTACATTATGTCCCTATGTCTTAAGAGTTACGCCCAAAGACAGGCAATTGACAATACAAAAGTGTCTAAAAGAGGCCTTCTTTTGAGCGGTGCTTGTAATGATCTAATTAGATACTTCGCCTAAATGATTTTGAAAATAAAAGATAATTTATAAATTGTTAGGATAATTTAAACACTTAAGTCAGACCAACAGATACTGCCATTTGTAATAAAAATAATAACATCCTTTTACATTTTTATTGAAACACTAAAATTTGAACTATAATATTTAAAATATGAACTTTACAATTGATTAGTAATGTATAAAAAAAGTAAATTTAAGGCAATTACGTAATACTTCTGCTATTTCTATATTTACAGATCCAACTAAATGTAATGGACATTGATACTGCCTAGTAGAAACATAACAGTGCTAGTGGTTAGGATCCAACGCAGTTTGCTTAAATAATCTGTTCTTACAAACCAGAATATAGGTGGTATCAAGTATAAAAAATGTGAATAAATACTGGTATACAAATTAATACCAAGAAAACTAAGTACATGATCTTTAGTACAATATCAATTCATCATACAGACATTACTATAAATATTACCCCATTCTAATGGTGAATAATTACAAATACCTGGTAGCTATCATAAACGGATGCAAGCCGCACAAGACAGAGAAAGATGGAAAGAGCTGAGGGAGACCTAGGTCCAGCAGTGGAGGCATACAGGTTGATGATGATTATCATAAACGACAAAAGGGTTTGCGGTTTAGAGTGGTAAAGTGTAAAATTTTAGAAGTAACTATAAGATCGAACATGATAACTACACAGTTTTGAAAGTTTTGGGTTTCTGGGCTTTTTCATCTAGAAGCCAATAGTGCAGTTGGTAGCAAAATAGATCTTATAATATACTAACAAAAATGCAATAAATATGACTTCGTCACTTTCGATGTAAGATAAAATTAACCAATATGACTTGGACATGACAAACGTTAGCAAAACGAACGTAACTACCGATTAAAATAACAATAAAATGTTATCTGTAGTATAGAGTTTTATTAGTTACATACAATAAAATTAAATAACATCAATATCGCTATCTGAATCTGACACTGTTGGTTCTGAAACTCTATCATGGGCTTTATTATTCACAGAAAAAGACTTGTACCAATCGTGATATTCAGGCGGAATTATGTTACTTGTTACCAGTTTAAGCAAACTGTTTTTCTTCTTTTCCGTAACTAGTACAACGACTTATATAATGGTTCTAGATCTATCGCGGTTGCTGTCGGTCTTCCTCTTTCAGCTACCCAAAGAACATGAAACTCAGTTTCTGAAGATATGTATTTAAATAAAATACATCCTGGATTGGCCTTTTTATACCTCATGCATTTCATTTTTAACCATTCAACCTCGTTGCCTTTTTCATATTTGCTTTTATTTCTAATCATGTAACTTTTTAGAACTTTTAAGTAAGAAAATCTTAATTCTGATGTAATTCTGTGTAAAAATGCATACATTTTTCTTTGCTCTTTCGTTTGCAGAATGCATTGAGTCCACCTTCATGTATGTGTGCACTTTCTCTAAATAATTATGTTGGATAACATCAAAATGAATGTGCTGTACCTACAATATACAGAAAGAGAGAAAAATAAATTAATTTCTGCCCCGTTCAATGCAGCTGTCAAAAAAAAACACTAATTTCTTTTACAGTAGTTGGAATACTTTTAATCCAGCAGAGTAAAGCTGTTCCTATTCCACAACTTGCCCTTTGACCATTTAACTCTGTCCAAGAAAAGCAATAAGCATTATTGGGTTTCTCAGCTTCATAATATTTAAGTCCGACGTTGGAATATTTAAAACGCTTTGTAGATAAAATTGCAATTATAAAATTAGTATCTGCATTTGCTCTAAACTTGTCATTGCACTTCAGTTGATTTGCTTCGTCACAATATGAGTTGAGTAATTTTCATCTGATATTAATTTCTTTTTCTGTTTCTCTCATACTTCACAAAGATCCTTTCTAGGGCGAAAGAAAGATAAATTAAAAGCTTAGATCTAGATATTGACGCTTTGACGATTTCCTGCAATAATGGGAGTCCATTGCAGGAAAGCTGGCAATATGTTCTCTTATTATTACAATCATGTCTTCAAGTGTTTTATTTGATGGAACATGATGACCTCTGCTATTTGAAGTAGCAAACAATCCATATCCATTTGCTTCCTTTAAAGCTGTATTCACAGGACCGTGACTAATGCATAGAGTTTTAAGAAAGAATACCTTGCAAACTTGAATTTTTTTTACATTCTTCTTAGTGTTTGTTCCAGTGGTACTGCAACTTCTAGAAACTTGTGCATAACTTGTCACGTTCGTCTTCAGAAAAACTGTTTAAACATTGAAACTTACAATTTTGGCAGTTGACTTTTTGTGGATTCTTTAAACTTTTAATACCAGTTTTGCTTATGTAGGGTATACATAACGATCTGTTCTGTTTGCTAATATCCTTCTTCCATTTTCCCGGATTAGCTTTTTTCTATCTTGGTTTTTTGCTAATAATTCATCCTCTCTACTTCCATTTTCACTTGCAATGTAATTATCATCACTTTCTACTACAAATGGTTCTGATTCAGTATCACTCAATCTGTCACATAAATATGTTGTAGATTTAGCATCTAAATATCTGATCCTATACATCTGATCCTACTTTTCGAGTCATCTCGAAAATGGGTACGTTATTTTTGCAAAATTAGGTAGGAATCTTCAGTAGTAACCGATTAATCCAAGAAATTATTTTATTTCTTTGACTATTTTTGCTAGAAGGTATTTTTGTATTGCTTTGATTTTTGCTGGGTTAGGTTTAATTCCTTCGGTTATCACTACGTGACCCAAGAAAGAAACTTCTTTCGTGAGGAACTCTGATTTCTCTAACTGGATTTTTAAATTATTTTTTCTGAAAGTATCCAAAACAGTTGTAATATGAACTGCTTGTTCTTGTAGTAACTTAGAAAAAATAATGACATCTTCCATTAGACGAAGCGAAACTTATGAATAAAGGGCCTAAGAATATTGTACATTAACCTTTTGAATGTTGCTGGGCTACTCTTTAAATCAAAGGGCATACGTAAAAAATTCAAAGTGAACACGTGGTACTGAAAAGTCTGTTTTCTGAATAGAATCCGGTTGAACTTCAGTCTGATGGTAACCTTGAGCTAAATCTAATGTCGTGAAATAGAAGGCTTTTCCTAAGTTATCCAGGATCTCATCTATCTGAGGAAGTGGGTAACGATCACTTTCAGTATGATTATTGAGCTTCCTGTAGTCAATTACTAACCTAAATTTGTTCTGACCTGAGGCATCAGCTTTTTTTGGTACTATCCAAACTGGAGCTGAGTAGGGTGAAATTGACGGTCGAATTATCATATTATCTAATAAATTATTTATTCGTTTTTTATTTCTTCCTGCATTGCTTTGGAATGCCGAAATCCCTTTACGTAAATCGGATTTTTATCCTTCGTTTTGATTTCGTGTTTAACAGCTGACGCAAAAGTTAAACTTTCGGATTCGTCGTAAAATAAGAAGTGCGTAACCTATTTTATTTTCATTAAAGTGTGTGGGACTTTTTGCAATTTCGTAATTGCATAAGTTCTCGACTTCAATTATTTTATCAAATTTTATCGGAAATGCTAGTTCTAGGGTTTCTACGAAACCAACTTTCGCAACGTTTATAGAATGAAGAATTTTAAAACCTTGAAATTGTCGTTCGTGCAATATAACTTCATTGAAATGTAATGAAGACATGGGGATTCTCAACAGGTTATTGTGTGATTTGCGTAGTTAATAGTGACATTGAACCTCTTTAGGTCTTGATTACCTAACAGGATATTAAAGTGCTGGCTAAAATCGGCGATTTTTACGTCGAATGTTTGCGGAATTCCATATTTCAGAAATAGTGGTGTCTTAATGTTTAATTCATGTTTGGAACTAACTTTCATCGATGTTAGCAAAAAAGGTTTTCGATAAATATGTTTTTTATCAAATAGTCTGAGAGCTCGCGGATTTATAATTGAATGGGATCCGCCGGTGTAAATCAAAACGCGTAGATGTGTTTTGGGTGTGACGAAGTAAGGCAACCCAGGGGAACTTTTTATATTATCTAGGTCTATACAGGGGGTGGATAACCGTCTAACGGGATGACTTGAAAATCCTGATGATTTTCATCAAGCAAATCGGGCTCTTGTTCGAATTGAGAATTTTCGAAATCGTTTTTAAAATATTGGATATGATTTGCATCTGTATTAAAATTGTGGCTTCTATTAGTTGTAAATGTCATGGGCTCATGGTTTCTGATTGTTGTAGTTCTAACACCGCTCATTTGGAGCAAAAAAATTTGGTTGGGGTTGAAGAGCTTTATATTTGTTTATTCTTTGTTGGGCATTATTCGGGCATTGTTTCCTTGATAATTTCGTTGGAAGATTGATTTTGTTCGTAAGAACCGAAATTTTGTCTTTGAGGAAAATTGTAGTTTTGTTGTGGAGTTAAGTTAAAGTTGGGCTCTGAGGTACGGAAAGGTGTGTTGTGAGTCGAAGGTCTCACATAGTTTGAGTGAGATCTTTGATTATTTGAAGATTGATAGGATTTATTTTTCATTGGATGATGAAGTGTGGTAGGATTTGATATGTTTTTGGACGGTGGTGGATAATTGTGTTACTAATATGTCTTTGAAACGCCTGTCTCCGTATTTGGTTAATAAAGCTGGACGAATACCTGTCCAATTGGTTTTATTGGAAAAATTTCGGAAATTTCTAGGTATTTCTCCTTTAATTCGAGATACGATGTGGAAATTTAAAATAAAATCTTGGGACGGATTTAAGTCTTTGGTGCCTAAGAAAACCATTAAATTATCTACTGCTTTAATAGAGGTAAAGAGGTTGTCTCCAGAAGAGAATTCGGGTAGAGTTGGGTAAAGGCTAGCAATATCGGTATTGGTAATCGTCATTTTGGAACGTAAATTAGATGTAGGCTTGGATTTAGAGGTAATGTAAATATTTAAAAAAATCAATAAAAATAACGAATGCTCATAAAAAATGGTAAAGAAAGAAAAACTTACGCAAGGATGATCGTAATTGATTTCCAATACATTTTTATCTTTTACCAGGTTCTTCAGGATTTCATCGAACTATTGAAGACCAGGAGACGACTAAGTTTCTGTATGAAATATCCTGTGATTCGCAGAGCCAAAAATGTTTCTTCTACGTTAAGTTCCCAAAAAAAAAAATCTTTATTTCGAAATAAAAAGTTACTACATTGAAACATAATAATTACAATAATAATAAAAATATTAATTTCTTCCTTTTTATAAATTTGGAAATCGAAATCGGAATAAATATATACATATATATACATATACATACATATATATATATTATATATATATATAATATATATATATATATATATATTGTTTTTTAGTACAATTCTGAGCCTCCGATAGTAAAAACTTAAGCACAAACCTGAACCCCGTTTACGATCCTGAACCTGTATATTGGTTCAGGATTGGGTTCCCTTTATAACTGACATATAATTTGGAATTTACAAATTAAATAATTTTTTTAAATTAGTGGTGCCATCAGCGGACAAAACTGCCTAACTTTCACTTTAATATGTCATTTGGAATCCGAGAGAAACCTGTTTGTATTGTGGTTCAGGATTACATTTTTTGGTTCAGCCATTTGCCACTTTGGCGCTGGAAACAATTTCTCGAATATACATGATTTTGTTATACATTATCACAATTAGTACCATCCTGATCCATACTATGTGGCAACATTGCTTTGTCGTTATTTTGTTTAGAGAATTAGGGAATTCTATTTTTAGCCAAGGTCAGACAGATTTCTTTTCAGTAGTGGTATGGTATAAGATATTTAGATATTATTATTTAGTTGCAACAGTCATTTGTGTTGGTTCAGGAAAGTCGGAACGTGTGTTTAAAAATGAATGATTATAAAGGACGTTGTAAACTGATGGTTGATATGTGTTTAGGGAAAGGTAAGTTATACAAAAGGTATTAAAATAAATTGTCATTTTTAGCACGTTGGCTTAAAAATCTAGCTGAATTGTCCTTATTTATATAAATTTATATTAACAGAGGTACAGGGTGTCCAAGTAAAATAGATATTCTTGATTTTAGTTCATATTTACAAAATGATGAGTCTAGAGTTTATTAAAAATTATTATAGGCGATGATTATGCTATCCTGTTTTTAGGATTTGTTCTAAATCATATTTTAAAAAATGCAATTTTTTTTAACAAAAAAACATATAAATGATTTTAGACGACTTATGAAATGTTTTCAGTTGTCTCCGATATCTCAAAATATTGAGTTCCTGTTTAAATTCATTTTATACAGGCTATCCCAAGTAAGAGAAATCATGTCATCTTCTGTTTGCTAACTGTTATGCAAGTTGTTGTAAAGGTACTTCGATAAACCTCTAAGGGAATTATTTTAGAAGGAAAAGTCTTCTTAACTAATGGACGTTGATGTCTTCCTGTTTATATTTTTAAATTAGTAATTTATCACTGTCAGTATCTCAGACGAATTTGACTAAATTAGCACTACTACAGGTTAATTAGTTTAATACCTTTGTCTCTATTAGTTAACAATAGCGCAAAGGGTGACTGTTTATGAGGACTTTTCATCTATCATTGATACCCCTGGAATTTTTAAAAATAGTTTTGAAACATCCTGTATAAAATGAACCAGAAAAGCAAAGAATGAAAAAGGGTTTAAAGATTAAATGTATAATGTTTAGACAAAAACATAAAAAAATACACTTTTATTAATGCAAAAACAATTTGGAGAGCAGCTTATCTCCAATTTCGCAGATACACGTAAATAAAGATTCCGAAGTTTTAAGTTTAAAAGACAAAAATGGAAAGGGGAAAGACAAAAAAGAGCAACGTATGGGTAATGTAAAATCTGACATGCGTTTAACGAAAGTAAAGTTTAAATAATATTTTAAATACTTAATAATAATGGGTCTGAAATGTTTTTTATAATATATAAAGCTCGAAGAATAAAATATGATTTTCTTAATATTTTTCCTGTATTTACAGAGAAATCATAATCTTTTTGTATAAAAATGTTACACTTCGACATTTAAAATATTAACCATGTGCTGAATTACAACTAGTAAAATATCTCAAAAACAGTTAATATTTGGAAAGTCCTTGAAATATAACTTTTTTATTCAAAAATGAATGGTTTCAAAATAAGTTAGATGTAAATTATTGAGTGACAACAAAATTTTAAGCTGATTTCTTCTATTCAATACGATGAAAGTGGGGATATCTCGAGAACATACACATTTAATAACATGGGGATCGATCCAGTGGAGTAGTAGTAGAGTATCCGCTGGGCTTTTGTTAATGTTTTCCTCTTTCCGCACAAGTTTTCTAGGAGACTTCTAACGGTTCACTCGTAAGGGGTTGGTTGTGTTATAATCACCCGAATTTTCAAGCATCTATTTGGAACAATGGCTAATTTATGAACAAAAACAGATTCTGTTCTTACAGGCCTCAAAGGGCCTAAGAGACCTATAGGTCCCTTAGGCCCTATATTCTTGAGTAAAATATTATTATTTAGATCTTTTAAATTTACATATACAATTTGGGCACATTACTTTTTACTTAACCTGTACAATATAGATATTACAGTATGGTGTAATGTATGGAATAAATTCATTTTAGAAAAACAAATTATTTTGTGAAATTCTGGGATAGGTTAATCTTAATTTTATTTGAATTTATTTTATGTAAAATGTAAATTAAAATCAAAAATCGGTGTCTTAGGATTTTTTTAAATTGTTTGTTTAGCTAAATATAAACAGCATACTGTATGTATAAAGTAAAACAACGCAAAATAAAATAAAAAACAGTTTAATTGTAAATAAAAAAGCGTGTTCTATTCGCCATAAATTATTGTGAAATTTTTAGATGAAAAGTTACCTGGCCTTGATTCAGCTTGCTCGAATATTTCTGAAAATAGGCTATTACCACCTACAAAAATACAAATAATTGAAGATTGGCTTCTGGGTGTGGAACCCAAATGCATATATTCAAAGTTTAATTCTCAAAATGAAAAAGAAAATACAGAAATGAATAATGCAAAAGAACAACAAGAAATGGAAGAACACGAGGGAGACAAGTTTATAAGTGATCAAGCAATAAATATGGATTTTTTATCTGACGAATGTGATTCCTATGCGGACAATAATAATGCTGTGTTTCTAGGAACAAAAAAAATGGATAACTCGTCTAACACATCCAAAAGTGAATTTATAGAGGATGACGACGATTCCATAAAAGATCCTAATTATATACCATCAGAAGACGGCCGAGCTAAAAAAAAATGGGTAGGTCCTTTTTTGTTTAATTTGTCTCAAATTTGGTTAAACTCTTACTCTTTCTTGCAGTTATCAAATTTAAAAATGCCACTAAGAAAGAGTCATCCAAAAATCTGTGAAGAATTGGTTGACAGCAAACAGCGTGAGACCGATTCGTTAATACTTGAAAAAGTGATTGATAGAGCGGAGCATGGGAATGCTGTTTCTTCAATATTTAAAGAACCGATTGAAAGAGAGAAGCGTGAAAAAGACGAATCCCTAATAATACGGAAACTCTTAAATTTTGATAATAAACAAAAAAGTGAACATCAAATGGAGAAGGAGAGTGAAAAGGAGCAACACACAAGCAGCAATTCTGTAGCTCAAAGGACATCATCTTTTTCTCTAGAAGAGAAGGTAAGAACTCAATTAAATTACCATATAAGCAGTATATGGCATCCAAAACAATTTGATACTTTACATTCCCCTAAACTCCAATAATTGTTAAACTAACAATATGTGAGAAAGCATATAACGTGAGGAAAGAAGCAGAATTGATTTTAATTAATTAGACATAACATGCTGTGTTAAGGTTATTTCATCGTTTACGACTCATCAGACCGGTTTTTTATGTCAAAAAAAAAAAGAAACCAAACTCAGCTATATGTATTAAAAAGGCTATCTGACAAGTCGTAAAGGACGAGACAACTGAGTCACAAGATGTCTTGTCTTAAGTTAAAATCAATGTTTTTTTAATGTTACTTTAATTAAATCTTTTCTGTTTTTTTAACGTGTTTGATTCATTTTACATTTTTTTTCCAGGCACTTGTTGAAAAAACGTTAAGAAAAAATTACAAAGATCGAAGGGATTTTTGCTTCTATTGCGAGAAGGATGTATCCCATTTTGCTAGACATATTTCTAAATGGCACTCAGAAGAAATTGACGTAGTAAAAATATTATGTCATAAGGTTAATTCAAAAGAGAGACGATTGGCTGTATCAAACTTAAGGAAAAAGGGAAATTTTATCAGAAATCGGACGGACTCCGCATTAAGACCTGTTAAGAGGCCAAAACTTACTGATAAGTCGTTAAGTGCAGATCAGTATCTGCCATGCAAGTATTGTTTGGGTTACTATAAGAAAAAATTTTTATTTAGGCATACCAAAATTTGTCCGTCTAATTATGATGAGGAAAATAATAGAAGACAAACGTCCCAAAGCGACGGACAAACCACTTTGCTTCTACACCAGTTTCTTAAACATGACGATTTATTAAAATCAAAAATTTTTTCCAGAATGCGTGCAGACGACATAAATCTTATTGCTAAAAAAGATCCCTTAATTTGCCAGTACGCATATTCGTACATAAAAGGCCGTCAAAGTAAAGGCAATATTGATTTGGTAAGACAAAATATGCGAAGACTCGCAAAACTCTTAGACTTTGCAAGACGACAGAATCCTGATATTAAGAAACTTATAGATATTCTTCGCCCAAAGCATTTTCAACTAATAATTTCTGGAGTTAATAAAATAGCAAAATATAACCCAGAAACAGATAATTATGAGTCACCAACTTTAGCCATAAATTTTGGGACACTTATGAAAAAATGTTGTGACTTAGCATATATTAATCTTGTTCAGATTGAAAACACAAGCGATGAGAGAAAAGAACTTAAAATATTAAAAACTCTTTTAGAATCCCAATGGTGTGATGAAGTTTCTGCTCAAGCATGTACCAATTTAAATCAAAATAAATGGAATAAAGAAGAACTTTTGCCGCTTACTAACGACCTCAAGAAACTTAATATTTTTTTGCAAACATCTGCAGAAGAATTATTTCACAAATTGAAATCAGATGAGTATGATTTTAAGACCTATAATTCATTAAAAGACACACTGTATGCGCAAGTCATTCTTCTTAACAGACGGCGACCAGCAGAGGTGGCTCAGCTAAAGGTCCAAACGTTTAAATCTATTAATTTAGGGGGTGAAAATGATAACGAATTTGAAAAATGTTTAACTGAAGCTGAAAAAATTTTATTAAAAACTTACAGTCGTTTAGTTATAAGAGGTAAGCGTGGAAGAGGTGTTCCTATATTGTTATCACCATCAATGAAAATGCATTTTGATTTAATTTTGCACTGTAGAAATAACTTTACAATTGAAAGTGACTTTGTATTTCACACCACTGGAAGAGGATTTGTTGATGGAACTAAAATTATTCATAAATATGCCAAGAAATGTCAGTTGGAGAGACCTGCGAGTATAACAGCAACAAAACTTCGAAAGCATTTGGCCACCATTACTCAACTTCTTCAATTTTCCAATAATGATATGGAGCAATTAAGCAAATTCATGGGACACACATTACAAACACATTGCAATTATTATCGTTTGTCTGACAAAGTATATCAAACGGCTAAGATTTCTAAACTTTTACTGTTAATGATGGAAGGCGGAGCTGAAAAATATAAAGGCAAAACATTAGACGAAATTGATATTAATTTAGCTCCTCTCACTGACGCGGAAGAGGAAGAAATGGAAAATATCTTGAAAACTAATGATAATCTAAACGTAGATTGCGGGATTCCATCTACTTCAGCTAACGTCGATAATAATAAAGAATCTCATAAAAAATTGGGCAATTTAAAAAAGAAAATATTTATTGATAGACGACGACCATGGACAAAACAAGAAAAAAGCATTATCGCAGAATACTTTTCCGACAACATTAAAAAAAGAAAGCCTCCCATTAAGGTAGAAGTGCAACACCTTATTGAAGAATATCCCGAGGTATTTAAAGAAAGAAAATGGACATGTATTAAAGCTGTAGTTTATAATATGTATACAGAAAAACTTAAATACTAAACACCCATTTTCAAATATTTTTTAGTTGATTTTTAATTTTTTTTCACTGTTTTGAAAGACTTTCTTGTTTTAGTTTTGATCTGATCTGTATCACAATATTCTTATGTTTGTACCTACTTTTGATATTAAATTAAAGCCATACTTTGCTGATGTATTCCTTTTTTTTTAATCTAAATCGCCGTTAATAAAAGCTCATATTTTTGACTTTTATAAACTGGAACGTATGTGACGCCTTCGCTGTTAAAATAATCTGTAGATAGAACGTATTGTTTACATATTTTAGGATACGTATAATTAGGGCAAAGTAAAAATGTACTGCTTCTGACTCTCACGCAAACACATACAAACATTTTCCTAAGGAATCCTATTTTACTTAAAACTGGCAACATCTCTTAGGCTCAGGTTTGTGCATATACATGCATGTTTGGGTTCAGAATTGGCTGAAATAACAAAGGGTTCAGGATTGTGCCATTTATAGGTAAAATCCCCATTTATATATCTTTGAAAATATTAAAATATTCTTTTGTATATATAGATTTTTAAAATCCCCGCTAGAATTAATGAATATAAGCTTGTAATAGGCAGCTCTAAATACTCTAGATATAGGAGGTTCAGGATTGTATGGTTTTCAGATGGATCAGGTTTGGTATAAGATGTATATATATATATATTATATATTTATATATATACATATATATATTATATATATATTATATATATTATATATATATATATATATATATATATATATATATATAATATTATATATATGTATATTATATATATATATATATATATAATATATTATATATATATTATATATTGTATATATTATTATATGTGTGTGTGTAACTCTTTTAAAATTTTTAATCCAAGCTTTCGGACATTGGTTATGTCCTTCATCAGGGAGCTACAAATGTGATGAAATAATTTTTTTCAAATTTGTATAATTAATTAAAAATTCGATACTTACAAACTTAATGAGGTTGTATCATAAATGATTTTATAAAATGTTGATAAAATTTATCACAGTCTGTCATATCTGTTGAGCTAAAACCTATTCCTATATTTAAAATTTTAAAAAATTACTTTACATTCACACACACTTAATTATTATACACAAATTTATGACATTGATATTGTTAATTTTATTGTATCGTTATAAGTTTTTGTCACGACAATCCAGTGGTTTTTATTGTTGGCTTTTTTGGAAGTCTTCGTGCGCAAATTTAAAAACATTCGTCTTGACAAGTGAAAATCCCACATCCCTAATATCAAGCAACTGCTAGTACAACAAATTATAGGCCTATCATTAGGTATATCGTGGAAATATAAATTATTTTATATTTATTAATATCATTAGGAAGTGAAACTTCAACCTGTCAATGTTTTAAAACAAAGCCTATTAAATTAACATAAATAAATAAGGTCATAATTCTAAAAACGTTACAATTGATTGTGATTTTGTTTTGTATGACCCCAGTATCTGTGTGTAAACAAAAATTATTAAATTTAAACAAACTAACTTTGTAAAAAAAAATAAATTCCTCAAAAATAAACTTTTTAATTACTTAAATGTCAATTGATAAATTATTGTTTGTCTTATTGCTTGCATTTATCTAGTAGTAACAAATAGGAGAACATTTCATTTAGATGGCCAATATCTGTTCTATGATTCATTGCATTATTATTTTGGCAAATGTAGGCCATTTCCAGAAAAAGTCTTTTGGTGATGTTACTTTCCTGTTCTACTACTTTGATGTTATTGTAGTCTATCCGATGCCCATTTTTAAATGCATGTTCACCCAATGCACTTCTTTCAGGATGTAGTCTATTATCAGACTTGTGGGATGTAATGCGGTCTTTAAGGCATCTTGATGTTTGACCATAGTATACTTGTTCACATGAGCCGCACGGTATACAATAAACAACATCCGTTAAGGATAAGAGTGCGGATTGGTCTTTAAGTTTAGAAAAAACTTTGTTAACTGTTAGTACCGTTTTATATGCAATTTTGATATTATAATTGATGAAAAAATTCTACTTAGTTTATGCCCAATGTCCTTAATGTATGGAAGAGATACATATCTAATTGTGGTTTGTTTTTGTAAAGGATCTACAGATCTAATCCTATCTTGTGATAAAGACATATTTTCCTCGTTTCTTAAATGACTATTTAAATTTTGTGGAGTGTTAAACAAAATTTTCTTTAGTAGTATACTTGGGTATGAGTTTTCAATGAACAGGTTATAAAGGATTTTTAGATTTTTTGTATGGAAAAGATGTTGTATCACTGATTTTAAGGAAACGATTTTTCATTTTTTTAACTAAATTAAGTTTCATTGAATATTTATGGTATGACCAATAATTAAGATATCGACCTGAACTGAGAGGTTTTCTGTACCAATCAACCAGCAAATGGGTACCTTTTCGTTTTAATTTCGTATCTAAAAAAGGTACTGAACCTGTAGCATCTTCACATTCTAATGTAAATTGAATGTAGGGGTTGTAACTATTGAAATACCAAAGTATATCATCTATTCCTGTGCTTGGTAATGCTAATATTATGTCATCAACATATTTTTTTTTTATAAAACGAAATTTATAAGGTAGGACAAGGAGGATGGTGTCTAGTATGTGGTCCATTACATAACAGGAAATTATTGGTGATATAGGGTTCCCCAAAGGTGTACCAAAAGTTTGTAAAATTTGTTGTTAAATGAAAAATAATTATTTTCGAACAGAAAAGTTAACAGTTTGAAAAAAAAACTTTATCAATGTTACAATGTTGAGCAATAATTTCCCATTTATTACTAATGGCAAGTATACATATATCAAGATAAACATTGCTAAATAAGTATACTACATCTAGGCTCGCAATAACGTAGCCTTCTGGTAATTGTATGTTATTAAATAATTTATTAACTTGAAATGAGTCTTTAATATAGTATTCATTCTCACAATTATATGCATTCGTTAAAATATCTGTTAAGTAGTTAGCAATGTTTTCTGTAGGTGTACCAATAGAGGCTAAAATGGGTCTAATAGATAATGGGGTTTTGTGTACCTTTGGTGGACAATAAAACTTTCCAGATATACCTTTGTAGTTAGATAATCTCTTTTTTTTTTGCCGCTTCATCTATTTTTTGATTGTCAAACAACGATATATATATAGATATATATATATATAATATATATATATATATATATATATATATATATATATATATATTATATATAAATATATATAAATATATATATATAATTTAAAATATATTCAATAGTTGAATAGCAGAGGTTGTATCGGTCAATAATAGGCAAATGAAAGTCGTCAACTACTTCATTGATTTAATTGAATACGTTTCGCTTTTTATTTTCAAAAGCATCATCAGTTCACTACAAATAAAAATAAAAAAGATTTAAAATATAAGTAAATAACCAAAAGGGTTCATACTTACAAAAACAATTTGTAGGTTTTTTTAAAGATGTTAAAAACACTCTACGATAACTTAACATTAAAAACTTAAAAACTAAACGATAGAATCGAAACAAATATTTTTTGTTATGAATCCGATTCCGAATACGAATCCCAAACGTTAAGTAACGAGTTTTAAAATTGTTGTTTTGTTCAACTATTTTACAAAGAACATTGTAAAGTTTTTTATTAAAATACACTAATAATAAATTCAAATTCAATAGAATCCAATAAAATTCATCCTATATTTTTTTAATCCATTAACGGTGAATCGTTTTTCTTTTTATATATGGCTATACTTTTTATTCTGCGTTGTAAGATTTAGCTACTTTTAGAAACGCTTCAGGGCCTATCTTGCAGGTTGTCTATAAAATTTACTTTTCCTTTTTTAATTTCTACTATTACATATTATACTTCATTTCACTTTTATAATTTTAAAGGTTTTTATTTGTATATAAATGGTAGTATTTAAATTATAGTTTGCGATTCCACTATTTAGATCAAAAATTTGTATTTGTAAGTTCATTTTAAAATATACATTTATGATGGTAAGTTCTAATATTTGGTTTATTAAATGAATTTACAACAAAATAGTGAAATTATGAAATAGTTTGGTAGATATCATATTTTACTAAAACCATACTTATAAAAATCTTTCTGCGTGTAACTTCACACTAACGATATATTCTATCAAGCTTTTAGCTTTTATAAAAACACTTCTTTACTTAGCAAAAGCTTGAGCCAGATAAAATTGTTTATTTACATAAAGAAGTACATACCGGGTGGTCCAATAAGCCGATCTCTCGGTTATATAAGAGAAACTATTCATGTTATAAGTTTAGGAGAAAAAATTCCTTAGTAAAATTGGCCAAGAGAAATCGTTGAAAATAACTTTTAAGTTTCTGAGTTAATCGCTAGGGGGCGTAACCTGTGAAGAAAAATTTGAAAACCAGTTTTTTGTGAAATATGGCCAATTATAACAAGTATTAAATAAGTAAAATAGAAAGAGACCTAAATGCCGCACAAAGTTGTTTAAGTACTTTTTTTATTTTTTTTTAATAAAGAGTTGGGGAGAGTGGGAAAGTATTTGTGGATAAATACATATAACTTTGGTTTGGATTAACCGATTTTAACGAAATTAGTGTCATTAGAAAGAGTGTGGATATATTAATTTACACCTACTATAAAACAATTTCATTTGGTTTTAATTGTCATGAATAGAGGGTACTTTCAAATAGAAAAAATTAAAATTATTTTTTCTTCAAAATGTTTAATGGAAATACCTATTTATTGTAAATCATAATAGAACTGGATAAACTTCATAACAAAATTCGCAAACCGCATGTTGATAGCTTTTGTCGAGCTCAAGATATGAATAAAAACGCATAAACATAAATAAGTATAGTATTGACCCACCCTTTATTATAACTTAAAATTAAATATGTGAAAGATCATACAAATATTTCGATCATTAAGACTTAATGTTCAATTAAATGTTCAAAGTGTTTTCCATCGTTTTCCACACAAAGATGTAATCTTTTGCGCGTAGACATAACAGCTGCTTAAATCTCAGCTGTTTATATACTATTTATTGCGTTTATAATGCGCTGTTTCATGTTGTCTCGCGTGGTTGGTCGAGTTTGGTACACGAAGTCCTTAAATTTTTCCCACAGATAAAAGTCCAGACATGTTAAGTCTGTAGATCTAGCTGGCCATGAAAATATACTTTCCCTTCTAATCCATTTATTTGTATAACTTGTATACAAATAATCTCGAACTCGTCTGAAAAGTGCGCAGGACACCCGTTATGTTGTAATATCATATTTCTTCTTGTTTGTAAGGAAATATCTTCCAATAAAACAGGCAACAGATTTTCCAGAAAATCCAAATATGTTTCGCCATTTAAAGTTCTCTCAAAGAAATATGGAATTACGATCTTTCCATCAACTATACCACATCAAACATTAAGACTCCATCTATCTTGAACCTGCACCTCATGTATCCAGTGCGGATTTTCTTCAGCCCAATAATGCATATTATACAGATTAACACCACCCGCACTATTAAGCGTAGCCTCATCTGTCCACAAAATCATTGACATGATATGCGGTTATTCTCTAGCCGACCTAACATCCAATTGCAGTAATCCAACCCTGTATCAAAATCTCTCTCATGTAAAGCTTGGAGGAGAACTACATGGTAAGGATGTAGTCTAAAAAACAGAACAACAAATATTGGTGAAAAAGAAACCAATATATTTACTAAAACTCAGAAAATCTTGAAAAATTCACAATTGTTTCACAAGATAAATCGTGCTATAAGTATTTTTAAAGAAACGGATAAAAGGATAAAAGTGCCGTGTTGCCGTTTTTATCGGAATATTAAAATAACAGTTGAATGTAAAGTTTAAAGGGAATTCCAAGTTTCTGACCTAAACGTTCACTTTGTAATATAAAAAACCAACCTGTGATGTTTTAAAATCCTTAGAACAGTAGTTTTGGGTATGTTTAATTCTATAGAGATTTGCCGACTATGTAGATTCTGTTGAATTAAAGCAAGAACATTGATTGAATTATTTTCGGTCATATCTCTACTACGTCGTCTAAAACAATGACGATCAAAACTAATAGTATCTCTTAATTTTCTTGCCTTTCTTTCAAATACTTCTTGTTCTTCTGCCTCTTTACCTAATGTCTCCTGCATAGGATATTTTACAGAATATATTTTATACGTGAGGCAAATAGCGGCATTTTGGTGACATTCGCAATAAACTCCAATCTATCATACAATTTTGCAATTTGATATACTTATCACAAATTATTAAGTACTGATAATTAATTACTAATATTACCAATATTAATTATCTATTGAAAAAAGTGCAATCTTTAATTCGAATTATAATATAACACTTCTTAACAATGTTTTGAACTGGTTGGCAATAAATAAACAATATGAACTCCCCGTCACATTCATTGTCATAGCCTACTTGGTTTCGAAAAAAATATTTTTAATCATATGAAATAACAATGGTCACAATAGGTATCAACATTAAGATTTTTCTGCTATAAAAAAATTTGAAAGTACCTGACTGACTTTTTTAATTTAATTTATAATACAGTAAAATGAGTAAATACTATACTTACTTATATGCGTTTTTATTCATATCTCAAGTTCGACAAAAGCTATTAACATGCGGTTTGCGCCGTTTTGTTGCGAATTTAATCCAGTTCATTATAATTTCCATATATTAATATAAGTCTTATAATTTACAATAAATAAAAGAAAAACAAATTTCAATTTTTTCTATTCGAAAGTAACCTCTACCGATGACAATTAAAACTAAATGCAATTATTTTATAGCAGATGTAATTCAATATCATCCACACTCTTTCTAATGACACTAATTTCGTTAAAATCGGTTGATCCAAACTAAAGTTATAGGTATTTATCCACAAATACTTTCCCATTCTCCCCCACCCTTTATTTGAAAAAATAAAAAAAATTACTTGAACAGCTTTGTGCATAATTTAGGCCTATTTCTAGTTTATATATTAAAACTTGGTATTATTGGGCATATTCCCAAAAAAACTGGTTTTCAAATTTTTCTTGACAGGTTTTCAACAATTTGTTCACAATTTACGCCCTCTAGCGGTTAACCCATAAACTTGAAAGTTATTGCCGGCATTTTCTCTTGGCCACTTTTGCTAAGGATTTTTTGCTCCCAAAGTTATAACATGAATAGTTTCTGATATATAGCCGAGATGATAGGCTTATTGGACCACCCGGTACATAAACTTTGTTCTTTTTGTTTCTGATAAAATTAATATTAGCCATTGCGAGATATTAATTCAAAGATAACTTGAATTTTACAGCTCTTTTTGCTTAAATATTTGAGTTTTAATATGAAGACTTGGAAAAACAAAGACCAGTGTACAAAAATGTTTATTTTTTTTAATTTTGAATAGCATATGTTGAGACAACGAAGCACCGGCGCTCACGGAGTAAACAAAATTAATGTGCAGGTAATAGTCCAGCAGGAGGTTTCGTGCCTCAGGCGGCCCCCAGACATATAGCCCAGGCTGTTAGGGGGAGAAAGTACTCTTCTAATCCAGGAATTTATATAATGTTGCCTAGGTTGTTATGGGCAACCTCAGGAGCAATTCCCCAGTTCATTCAACAGAAAATGTTTGGTTATTGTTTATTTATCAGCGTTTATAGGTGCAATTTGGGTTTTTTCTCATTTTTTGTCTAAAGTAAGTATCGTAATGGGTAATTTTTGTAAAGATCATGAAAGTACTCTAAAAGACCTTCAATTTAAGCCGGTATACGTTTAATTTAATTTATTTTTTTATTGCAAAAGTGACGAATGAAGGTCAAAATTAAAAACGTAAAATTTATTGCAAAATTGCTTTTTTATATATTTTAAATGTATGAAATTCAAGCCTATAAAATTACGAATCGAATGAGCAATAGTAGGCCTAGATCACGTAGTTTGTTGCTGAGATATGTTAATTAGTTTATCCCACGACCTTCAACTTTAAATACTCATAGGATTGCCAAAAAAAAATGGTTGAGGGTTAATTCTTGTTTCATTCTTTTTCGAAAGCCGTAATTTTTTATAATCCACTAGAAAATAATGAAAAAAACATTTTTTAACTCGTTAAAACCAATTATTTATGATGTTGTAAAATTGCAGTTAGAAACATTTAGAGCTGCAGCGCCCCCTATGTACCCTACAAATTTCTAATTTGCAGATTATTGTAGCTGGCCTCGAGAAGAAGATTAAAAAAAAAGAGTTTTCTACGACCAACAGGAACCGAGTTAGCATAATTGTTTTTTTAAATCACAGAGACTCTGGCGTCATTTACTACTTAAGAACCTATAGATATAAGTTTCCTCGCATTTATTTCATTTTCTGCAACGCTTTCACTCTTTAAAATTTTTATTAAAACAAAAGATGCTATACAAAGCAAACTACTTGTATACTGGTCTATTGATCTTTCCAAATGCCTTTTAAACATTTTCAAAAAAACTGAAAATAAGTTAACGTAAACACACTCGAAAAACTTTTGAGCATAATAATACTCTAATGTGTGTTATTTTATATACATTTTTATTTTTCCAACTGTATTTAGTTCAAAATAAATTTTACGTAAAACTTTCATTACTCAGAATAAAAATTCTATAAAATGAATAAATCATCGGGTTTTTAAGATAAAATAGGAGCAGTGGTTGTAAACATTATGTAATTTCCGCGTTGGAATATATGTAGGCGATTATGAACTGTATGTATATTTATGTAGGGTTCCGGTTTGCTGTGTTCAACGCAAACTATGGCGCAGGCGCGTCGGACACGACTCAAGCGCGCTCTGACGGAAGTTACCAGCGATACGGTGTCCTATGTGAAAACGGTTGGAAAACTTAGAGTCCTTTTGACTTTCTAAACCAAAGTTTGAGGCTTTTAAGAACCACTTAACCTCAAATAATTCTCGACTATATAAACAGCTTGCCTCGCAATTTTTTGATTTTTTGTAAGGAATATTTTTTGAAAAGTTTTCTTGAGCATGACTAAATTACGATTTTGGAAAAGGTAGATTTCTTTTTCACCGAACAATTAGGACGTATAATGCTACAGTGTCTATTTTAAGGTAGATATGTTTTGTATTGTTTTTGGTCATTATGTGTATTCCCACGAGCTGATTAGGTCTCCGTAATTATAGTGAAGAGTACTTATCTTTTAGGTATTGTTGTACACTGATAGTCAGTATATAAAATATTTATTACTCAATTGTCACAATAGGAAAGTAATCCCAGCATATAACTAAACACTGCCTGATTTGTAAGAGCAATTGGCTCAGGGGCATTTAACCCTACGAATTAGGCAAACATGATCCATTTTTTCTTGTGGACTTTTATATAGAGGGTGGTCCTTAAGTAATTGTACAAAAAGAAACCGTAGATTCTACACTTCAAAATACTACGATTTAAGCCAAATTGCTTTAATACAATGTTGATATTAAGAAAGGTACAGGGTGTAAATGTGGAAATTTAAAATTTTAATTTTCGGTATAACTTTTATGTTTGTGACTTATTATGTACAAAAATATACTATTTAAACTCAAAAATCATAATTTGATACAAACTTTATTGTGCTGATAGAGGGCGCCACATATGCTACATATGTGACAAACATTTGCACTAAACTTTTTTGCTCTTTAAGTTATCGATGTTTGTGATAAAAAATATTTAAAGACACATTATTTTAACAAAAAAAAAGGTAATAATTGTTAATAACTTCAAAACTCAACAGTTTTCAAGACAATCACATTTTACAAATCACCTACATAATTCAGATTTAACGCAATTACTCCAGGCAACGAAAGAAAATTATACAAAAACATCAAGACTTCTGAATTTTGTATAGAATTGCCTTTATGAAGTTAATAGTTAACGAAATATAAAATAAAAGTGAAATATATTAGCAGGATAATTTGCAATAGGATGTGACAAAATAACATAATGATTGGATGTTACATCAAACATTTTACGTTTTATATCAAATTAAACTCATAACTAAAACATTTTATTTACAAACCAAATTAAGAAATAGTTAAACTAAATAACATTAAACTTTATGTCAAAGTAAGTGTTGGATATGTCTACAATTTTCTTTAATTTATTTGTCAATACATTCCATTAAAGATCGTCTCAAATTAAATAGCATCATTGGTTCTAAAGAAACTGCTGCAGTATTTGTTATAAGTATTATAAATATATTATTAAGTTCTCGTTTGGGATTTTTTATGAATTAAATAATTATATTAATACCTCACCACATGACCAAGGTGTATGACTACCACGAACAATCCAACGTTCAGGAAAGTTGTATTTAAGTATGTTCTTACTGCCATCGCTCTATAATGTGGTGGTGTACCATCTTGCATAAACCACATACTTCTCCTAAATTTAATGACAATTCTTCCAATAAATCAATAAAATCATTTTGTAAAAAATGTAAATAAATCTCGCCATTCAAATCACAAGATAATTCGCATGTCCGTAAAAAATAATGAGCAATAGTTCCAAACCAAGTGTTTATATAAAATTCATATTTAAATTATGTGAAATGAAAAATACGAATTACCTTGTAATATGAATGGTGAAATTTATTTAAATTTTTTATAAAATGAATTTATTTGATAGTAAATGAGAACGGAACAAGATGGTTGGAGGTATGCGAACAACATTCGTTAAAACTACTGAATGGATTTTACAAACATAGAGAATAACTAAATATACATGGACTCAAAGACAAGAAAACTGCAGTCAATTATAGACTTATTGTAGTTAAACAAGAGACATCTTTAAAACCCTACGATGTAAAAGTTTGGAGAGTTGCAGAATGTGGATCGGATCACTACTAGTAAAGCACCCGTGGAAATAAGATTTATTAAACAAAATAAATCCAAGGAACAGACAAACAAAGAATCCACACGGCTCTATAACATAGACAGCTTAAAAAATGAAGTCCACAAGTTTTCTTTATAAACTACGTTTGGCACAAAAATTAGACGAAGAAATAAACGGAACAGCGGGAAAAGAAATGTATTGAGACTTTGAAATCAAAATTCATGAAGCAGCATTTAG
The DNA here is from genome assembly GCA_918026665.1 of Diabrotica balteata. Lineage (NCBI taxonomy): Eukaryota > Metazoa > Arthropoda > Insecta > Coleoptera > Chrysomelidae > Diabrotica > Diabrotica balteata. Next base: position 25,908,991 of record OU898285.1, read on the forward strand.
AAGCTTCGGTACGAAAGAAAAAGTAAAATGTAAAAAATATTATTGGTGGACAGAATGTTTATTAGAACTGGTAGAAGAAAAGAAAAAACTGTATCTCAAATGGGTTAGCGGACAAAAGATGAGGAAGACCGCAGAAAGAACTATAACAGATACAAATATATAGTAAAAAAAGGAAATTAAAAAAAACAAAAAACATAACCTGGGACAACAAGTGTGCTAGAAATAAGCTCAATGGTAGGAGGATCTAGGTCCAGACAAAGCTTGGAAAACTATCAACAGTCTTAGAAAAAATACAAACGAAACAAAAAAAATTAAACCCCATAGACATAGAAAGATGGAAATAAATTATTATGAAAATCTATTAAATGAACAAACGTACACAGTTTTCTAGACACACAGATAGATATGAGTTGAAACGGGGTTAAATGAAGTGGCGGTCATGATATACCGTAGAAGAAAAATAAAACGCATTTACAAAAAAATGAAAAATAATAAAGCTCCTGGGAGGGTGTGTATTTCGTTTATCTTGGACGTGATTTTACGATGAGTTATTCAAAACTGCCACTTCAATAACATTAGAATTACTTTTGTAAAATGTTTAACAAGTGCCTACAAGGAGAAAGTATCCCAAGAGATTGGAAAGTCTCCGTACATAAACTCCATCTACAAAAAGGGAAACAGGAATGACTGCAGTAATTACCGAGGTATCAGCATTACGTCATCCACTGGCAAACTGTATGAAAGAATTCTGAAAGCGAGAATAGAAAAAATTACCCTATTTAAAATATATCTTGGTAATGCTTTAAAACATTGGATGAGAAAATGCAGCCCAATGGGCATATGGGTAAATTGACACTCCTATATACACAATCCTCTTCGCGAGACGACCAGTAGTGTATTATCTTGCCGAGGACCTACAAGATATGACGTACATGATAAACAAACTAATAGACGAATTCAGAAAATGGGGATTAGAGGTTAATACAACGAAAAGACACAATACATGAATATAGGAGGCATCGGTCAAGACATGGAAACAGAAAGCGGATAATTAATATAAGCGAAGACGGGAGAGACGACAAGATATAACAAGAAAAATAGGAAAAAGGAAAAAACATAAAAAAAACACTACATCCGAGATCCTGTGGAATAAAACTTTAACTAAGAAAACAAAGAAAAATATATATCAGGCTATGATTTAGCCGTGTGTGCTGACGTATGGGTCAGAAGTGTGGGTCTTTAACAATAATTATGTCACAAAAACTCCTCTCAACGGAAATGATGTACTGGAGAAGATGTTCCGGGTTAACTTTGTTTGACCACATAAGAAATGAAAACATAAGAGAGAGAATGAAAGTAAAGAACACAATAATGGATACGATAAAGGATACCACGAAAGGTTTGGAACTGGAGACCTACACAGAGAAATAATACGGGGAAGGCCAAGAAAGAAATGGGATATCCATTATTCATATAGAAATGGAAAAATAGAGGGCTTCAAGAAGGAGACTGGGCCCGATATAAGAAATTATGGCGATTGGGATGCAGGAGAAAGCGACAAAATTAAAAGTTGCAAACACTCGCATATATATATATATATATATACTATAGATATAATATATTAATATATATATATAATATATATTTTATTGATTTATTGTCATCAAACTAAGGCAAAATATGTGGTTTATGCAAGATGGTACTACTACATTATAGAAAGAGGGCAGTGAGAACATAATTAAATACAACTTTCCTGAACGTTGGATTGTTCGTGGTAGTCATATTCCTTAATCAGTGATGAGATATTAATAGTATTATTCAGATGTATTGATGTTTTTGTCTAAGTTTTCTTTCGTTGCCAAATAATGTATCTTTATAATTTTTTATGACAAACACCCGTAACTTAAAGAGCAAAAAAGATAAGTGAAAAGATATGCCACATATGCACATATGCACATATGTGGCGCCCTCTATCAGCTACATTAAAGTTTGTATCAAATTATGATTCCTGATGTTCAATAGTACCCAGTTATGAATTTTTATACATAAATGTTTACAAACGTGAAAGTTATACCGAAAATTAAAATTTTAAATTTCGACTTTAACACCCTGTATCTTTCTTAATATCAACATTTTATTAAAGTAATTTGACTTATATCGTAATATTTTAAAGTGTAGAATCTACTGTTTCTTTTTGTACAATTACTTAAGGACCACCCTGTATAATAATTTCTCTATACACACAATAATACCTACTTATTTGTTGGATTAAATGCATCCGTTGTGTTCAAATGTGACTAATTAGGTAATGTTGGTAATTTTAAAATCATTATTATATATACTTGAAATGTCAAAGATCAATTTTTAGGTCATTGTATACATTAATGATATAATTATCTCCAAATTAGTGACAAATATGATAATGGTGCAGTTTTGTCTAATAAATTTCTATTTTATAATTTAGATCAAGTATTAATTGATTTTATACATGTTACCCTTTACAAGAACCTAAATTAAATAAATTCAAATCGAATACTTAGTGATTAGAGTGAGATAAAAATAGGAAAAATGAAAATGTTGCGTGATTCAGTTTGATTTTATTACAAAGGCAGCTACAGATCGTGTTAAATACCGTTCATGTTTAATAATGTAATCAAGACACACGCAAGAAAGTATGTTTTTCAGAACTATATCTTATATCAGATAAGTTAAAACAATTAAGATATAAATATAGTAATTTGAAATTTCTGAATATAAGAATTTGTAACTTGTGGAATTTATATTTGACAACACATATGAAGAAAATTAAGACAAAAAGTCTTAATTTGGACTTAAAGTCGACTAATGCTTGACAAAAGGTTTTGACAGTAAAAGGATCTATTTTTTAAAGCCCTTCTTTCTATTCGAATTGCGGAATATAGGCCTCTCCTAATTACTCGCCATTCATCTCTGTTGTTTGTACGACGTTTCCACATTGGTACTGCAGTTCTTTTAATATCGTCATTCCAGCACATTTGCGGTCATCCTCATCGTCTTTTGGCTTCATATGTCCGCCAATTTCCGATTTCTTTCCAACTCATTTTCCATTTTAGTTTAGTTGCCTGTTCGACAGCATCTTTTACTTTTGTTCTATTACGAATTTCATTGGTTTTATGGTCTTTGAGTGAGCAGACTCAAATATACCCAGCATATGTTGTTCCATAGTTCTGATCTACTGTATGTTTATTTTAGTGAATGTCCAGGTTTGAGCTGCATATGTAAGTACAGGTAGGACACAAGAATTAAACGCAGTCTTTGGACTGGTTTGCAGTCAGTTTTTAAGGTATATTTTTTAAGTACGTATAAAGTAGTCTTCCGAATGCTGCCTACTCCCATTTTTTTACGTCTGGCTTATGTTTGGTAGTCTGATTGTCGTTGCTTACCTTAATATTTTGACCCAGATATGTATATTTATCTACGTGTTCTATCTCTGGTTCTTGGATGTTTATTATAGGTTTGCCATCTTTGTTTGACATAAGTTTAGTTTTGCTGAAATTCATTTTCAGTTCCTTTTTTAGGGATTCTGTGTGTAGCTCCTCAATCATCGTATTCAGTGCATTCTACTTGTCGGCTATTTCTTCGACAAGTGGAATACATTTGTAGTTAATAGAAATTTCCTTATTTTTCCAGTTTATTGACTTAAAGATATCTTCTAGGGCAGCTGTAAATAATTTTGGAGATATTGTGTGTCCTTGTCTTACGCCTCGGTTGATTTTTACTGGTCTTGTTTCAATTCCGATTCCATTACCCAACGTCACTATCATTTCAGCTTGTTCGAAAATATTATGTATTAGTATTCTGTACCTGGAGTCGATCCAGTTTTTGACTAACGCATCTTCTATTGCCCACAGTGCAACACTATCAATAACTTTTTCATAATCTATAGAAGCCAGATATAATGGGAGATTGTATTCGTTAGTCCTTTCTATTAGGATTTTCCCGGAAGTATATAGATGGTCACAGGTGCTGTACCCTTTTCTAAATGCAGCTTGTTCTACTGGTTGATATCCGTCATTTTATTGTTATCCTGTTTATAATAATATTTGTAAAGGTTTTGTAAATTAATGAAATAAGTGAAATTGGTCAATAATTTTTCAGCTCTGTGGTATTCCCTTTTTGTGTATTAGTGTTCTGTTTATTGTTTTAGCAGTATTCTATTGTTCGAGTATATTGCATTCGAATAGACATTTATTAAAAAGTATTTTCAGATATGTGATGGTTTCTTCTCCACCTTCCTTCAGCATTTCTGCTAGGATTCCATCGCTTCCAGAAGCTTTATTCCTTTATATTTATTTAACTGTTCCTTCTATTTCTTTGTGGCTTATTTCGGGCATCACTTTTGAGGTGACATTTGTTATCAACCTCTTCAAGTTCTGCTTTGAGGAGTTAGGGGGATCGTTTCTGGAACGATACAGATCGGCGTAGAACTTTTCAATTGAGTTTGCTATATCAGATATACTTTTTTCTAGTTGTCCTTATTCATTTTTCATGGTTATTATGTTTTTCTTTCCTAGTTTCGGTTTTTTCTCTATGACTTGTTCTATACGGTCTTGTGATGATTTATAATGTTCTCTTTTATCTGTTTTCTTATTACTCGATTAAGTTTCTTAAATTCTGCAGTGCCTCTTTTGTTTTGTCTCAGAAGATCTTTTCTTTATTTCAGCATGTTTTGTGAGTCTACACTTATTTTGGATTTTCGTTTTCTGTTAGCGGTTGCCACTTCTCAGCTTGCATTTAATAGGTCTTATATTATGACTTCATTGATTTCATTTAAGCTAAGTTTATCTAGATTTAATTCTACTTACTGACGCCGTGTTACTGTTACGTCCTGTATGATATTTGTTTTGTTACACATTATGTAATCTATTTTATTCCGAGTTTCTTCGTCTAGCGATAGACACGTCCACTTTCTTTGAGGTTTTTTCTTATAGAATGTGTTCATTGCATAGTATTTGTGGGCTTGTAGGAAGTTAACCAATGTTTCTCCGCTCTTATGTCTAATTCCAGAGCCGAATTGTCCTATATAGTTTTCGGGTTTTTCAAGTAGTTGTCCGATCTTAACGTTGAAGTCTTCTATTATCATCGTATACGTGCTATGATAATTCGTGCTAGTTTCTGCAATTTTCTCATAAATTAGTCTATCTCTTCTTTGTCTCCTTCACAGCATTTTACTCCCCCATATAGCTTTCTTAAAATACTCCGTTGTCAGATGTTCAGCATGTTTTGTTGCTTTTTGTTCATAACCTATTTTTCGCTTCCGTACACGACCGTGGGTTGAATCACTGTTCGGTTCAGTCTTAATTTGTGAGTCAATGCTGAGTAGTTTATGCAGATCTATGACAGTCATCCTTTCTTTCGAAATTCACTTCTTAATTTATTGGCATTCTTTTCCTTTACTTGTTATGGTCACTCCTAGATACTCAAACTTCGCCATCTTTTTGAAGCCATACTATTTACTCTTATTGTTTGTGATAGTCTTTAGTTGTGTGTCTTTTTATGTGATCTTCCTCATTTCCATGTACTTTGTTTTTTGATCAGTAATAATAAGTCCATACTTTTTAGGCTTGGGGTGAAAGAGTTTGAAAATCCTCAGCATTTTCGCTTTAGTTTATTGCCATTAACACTACATCATCGGCAAAGGCCAAGATTTATCTTCTGTTCTCATAACTCATACCGTTCGCTCGTATTCCACTCTCTCTCCCATTACTGCTTTCAGCAAGAAATTAAAGAGTATTATGGACAACGGATCTTCCTGCTTTAGTGTCCTTCTTACTTTAAATGTTCCTGTTAGACTTCCTTCTATTCTTACTTTATTGTCAGTCTTGATTAAGGTCATTTTTACTAGTCTGATGTTCTTTTCTGAAATTCCAAGTACTCTTAGGGCATGGTACAGACGCCTGCTTATCGCAGAATCGTAAGCTTGTTTGAAATCTATGAAGAGAATTCTTAGCTTTAACTGTTACTCATACATACTGCTCTAAAATAATTTTTAAGACAAATATTTGATCTAAGTTTAAGTGCCTTTGCAGTCTACTTCTGATGACTCTGTAGTTTTCGCACACTATTTTATTTCTCTTCTTATAAAAGGGGCAAACTATTGCCTCTATCCATACTTTCGGTACTTTCTCTCGGAAAACCCCAGATTTTCGTCAGCAGGCTACTTACTCGCGTTATAAGTACTTTTACCTTATGGTTAATTAGTTCTGCAGAAATACCATTGTTGTCTACAGTTTTATTGTTTTTCATGCTATATATGATTTCTCTTTTTTCTTCTATGGTGGAAGTCTTCATTGTTTTCTCCATGTCGTTGACTTCCTTTACCATTTCCATTTGCTCTTTATTATCTCGATCCCGTTCTACATTACGCAGCTTTCTGAAATGCTCTTGCTCTCTATCTATCTTCCTGCTTATCTCCGATTAGATGCCGTTTTTTACTCTTGTAGTAATTCTGTTGTCTTGCGCCTTGGTTATTGCTCCTTTTAGCCTCCTAATAAAAGGTTCTCACATTTTTATGTATGTAATGTTGTTTGCAGCTTGTATCCATATGCTTCCATGTCCTTCTTTTACACATTTTTTTCGTGTGTCTTCTTTCTGCTTCATATTTATTTCTATTATCGTCACTTTGTTTGTCCATATATTCTAGTCTTGTCTCGTTTTGTTTGTTAAGGCTTTTCTTAAAATCGGCATCAAATTATTCTTTATTTCCCCTTTCTTTACTTAACATAACCACTTTTGAGGTGCTTCCTTTATAGTTTATTCTATTATTTGCTACTTCATTTCGACGTCACCTTGATTTTCGCTTTGAAGTATTTTTACTGTCACGTCTACCTGAAAGTTGTCACTACTGTCTTTTTTCCTTAGTTTAACGACGTCATATTTTTTATGCGATATTTTCTGTTCTCTGACCTTTGGGATAGTCTCCCTTAATTGCGTGATCATTAGTATGTGATCGAATCCGCGTCTGTTTCTCTATAACCTAACTTAATTTCGCTTGCTTTTCACGTGGCGTGTTCAACTATCTAAAGCGATCCATGTTTTTTTGTGGATTTTCTGATGACCAAAGTAAGTATTTATAATTCTCAAGTTGTTTTCTTGTGCAAAGCCTACCAACAACTTACATTCTCGTTGCTTTCATCATGTGTGCTTTTGTTTCCCTTAGTTTTTTTTTTTTCATTATTGTAGTATATACATTTTTCAGCATTGATCAATTTTTATCAGGTATATGGGATCAGTTTGAGGATTATAAAATTTATGACTACAAGTTAATGATCAATGAATCATACTGAATCATGTTTATTGTAATAATTATGTTTATTGTCCTCTTATAAAAGCAAAGCGGGTATTTTATAAATGTTTATAATTTGAATCTAGTTTGATTCAATCTTAAGTCATTATTTATTTCATCAAAGTCTTTCAAACACTTTTCGACTAGTCGAAATAATAAACTAACTTAAGCTGAAAAATCCGTAAAAAATCAAATGTCGAAACGTCAAGATGAAATAATTTCAGATAGTAACCTTTAAATCCCAAAAACAATACACTAGGAACCACAAAATGACTATCACTGTATACATTTCCTAAGAGAACGAAATTCACTACCTCTCTGTTAGTCTAAGATACTGCTGTAGTTTCTTTTGTTCATATAAAATAATATGTGCCAGCGTAAAATGCATACTTTATAGATATATCCATCATCAGATATTCTCCCTCTTAGATATCGTCACTTTAAGTATAGATGACAAGGATGACAAGTAAGGAAATTACATATTTATTAGGTTCTTTATTATTAATAGTTATATTACTATCGATCTCACGTACGCTTACCATTTAGAGTGTTTCAATAATTTCCTTTCTGGTCTTTTTCTTTTCATCGTTTGTATTGTGACATATTTCTGCATATTCTATAATCCCAACTCCTGGAACACTAATAAACAGTTTTCAATTACCTCTTGTTAGTCAGCAAAGTAGTCATTAATAAAATATAATGGTACTTTAATCAAACGAAAGGCAGATATCGATTATTAATTAAATATTATGCAATTACTTTCGCTCCTAGAGCATCTTCATTGGCATCTGAAATAAGTCAAGAAACGTTTTTTTTAACCGAAGAAAATTAATTAACTTCGATAAAAAACTCGAAGTTGATGATTAATTAAATTTGTTTATGTAATATAACGTTTTAGACTTACCTCGTCAAATTTGGCCTCTCCAACAATCTATTGAGAATGTCATAAACGTAATTGTACATTAACACTACACGACACAAGGATAAATAGTTTAAAATTTAAAAAACGGCGAAGCTACATATTGATTGGCATCAGGAGAGAGAATGGCTCCTGGTCTAAATGGAAATGTTAAGTTGACATGCGATATATGACAACTTGAATGAGCAACTCTCATAAAGTCCTCGTTGCTTTCATAAAGTCCTCGTAGACACACCGTCTCAGGACTAGCAACTTCACGTGGAGTCATATGTCGCCATGTTACCAAATCTAACGATAATTTTAACATCTTAATTTTTATAAGAAATAATGTAAATTAAATTTAACTAAATCATTTTTAACGGGTTTTACCCCACGTATTTAGTGGCTACATTCATGTGTACCTAGACACTAATGATGGAATATGGATTCCGAAAACGTTTTGTCTAACATAACCCGATAGAGTTTTTAAATATATACCTTTTATAAAGGATTTTAATAAATTTTTTAATATATGGTATACAGCCAACTACAGGAACTTAGATTCCTTGTGGATTTGAATGAGCAGTCACAATGATGGTGTGATGGTGATGTGATCTGCACATTTCAAAATTCTGTTAAACTGAGCATTGACCAAAGGTCCAACTGCAACTATTACAGGAAGTCAATTGATGAAATATGAAATTATATAGATTACTTAAAGTAGATTGCATAATCCAGGTCTCATACTCAAACCTGTTTGTAATAATTAGGGTGTTAGTTTGAGGGCAACTGAAGTGGACGTAGAGTATGAATGCAAGAAATAGACTAAACAATCTATTAGATAGTGGTTGGTTGACTACAATAAAAGTGTCTACCAAGCACTATCAATACTGTAGAAATACAGTATTGTAGTTCTTCAATAATTTACAAAACTAGCTTGCTCAGGTTCAATTAATCTATAGTTGGCGTTGATTAAACTCTCCATTCTTCTTCTTCTCGTGGCACTCCTAGCGGAGATTGGAAATCATCATGGCCACTGCGACTTTGTTAGCAGCGCGCCTAAAAAGTTCAATCGAACTACACCCGAACCATTCACGTAGATTACGAAGCCACGATATTTTTCTTCTTCCCACACTTCTTTTGCCTTTAATTTTTCCCTGCATAATGTTTCTTAAAAGTTCGTACTTTTCACCTCTCACAATGTGCCCCAAGTATTCCATCTTTCTAGTTTTTATCTCATTTAGAATTTCGCATCTTTTATCTAAAGTTTGGAACACTTGCGTGTTAGTGACGCGGTCCATCCATGATATTCTGAGAATGCGCCTATAGCACCACATCTCGAAAACTTCGATGTTTTTTATGGTCAACTGTTTTAGTGTCCAAGCCTCAACTCCATATAACAGGGTAGAAAAGACATAGCACCGCAGCATTCGTATTCGTAACTTTATATTGATATCACGATTGCAAAAGAGTTTGCACATTCTATTAAAGACTGATCTAGCGATGTCTATTCTACATCTAATCTCTTTTGTTTGATCAGTATCGTCTGTGATTCAAGCACCTAGATATTTATAACAGGGCACACGCTCAATCGTTGTATTGTCTATTACAAGATTAGCTCTGATGTTCTTTGATTTCGTGATTAGCATAAATTTAGTTTTTTTCAAATTAATTTTCAAGCCGTAACTGTTACAGTATATATTGAGACTTTGAACGAGATGTTGTAGTTCTACTAGCGTTCCCGTTAGGAGAACTGTATCGTCACCATACCTTATATTGTTGATCATCTCACCATTTATTATCAGACCAAGATCTTCTTCCTCGAGTGCTTGTTCACAGATAGCTGCACTATACAGATTAAATAAAAGTGGCGATAAGATACATCCCTGCCGAACTCCTCGACGGATTTAAATTTCTTCTGTTAGTCTGCCCTCAACCTTGACATTTGCTGTTTGATTCCAATATAGATTGCATATAATTCGAATATCTCGGCTGTCTATATTTTTCTTTATTAGAACTTGTCTTAGTGGTTCATGTTGTACTTTGTCAAAGGCCTTTTCGAAATCAATAAAGCAGGCGTAAATTTCTTGGTTCATGTCTAAGCATCTCTGTGAGAGAACTTTCATTGCAAACAGAGCCTCGCTTGTACCCAGCCCTTTTCTGAATCCCATCTGAGTGTTACTGATGTCTACATAAACTCTCCATATATCTGCGTAATTTGGATATAAAATCTCCAAAGTTGTATATTTCAACGGTGTCGGCCGATATGCGCTCGACCGTTTTGCACCCTTACCTGAAATCGGCCGGTTTGCGCTCTAACACTTTCTTAATGGAGGTGTATAGCTAATTATTATTTTCTTATATCGACTGTTTTGCGCTCTTTTGTAATCGACGTTTAATTTTATTTTACCATAACGTTCAGGTAACGGTTAGGCTAATAAAATTAGTTTTAAAAAATCATAAAACTATAAAAAAAAATAAAAAATAAACCATCTTCCCTTCACACTTTCATTTAGGCTTAGGACTGTCATAGTTTATATATTATATAAACGTTGGCGTGTTTAGATGTTTTTTTTTATTTTTTATATTTTTTCGTTTTTTTTTAATTTGTTAATTTTTTTTTGTTTTTTTTTTTAATTTTTTTTTTTTCGTTTTTTTTTTTCAAATTTTTTATACAGTAAAATACAAGAAATTATTGGAAATAAAAAATTGTCCATTTATTGCAGCTTCTGGATATATGCCAATGTCCTTAAACACAACCTGAAGTCCCTTGTATCTTTATATTTCTGTAAAATTTTGGATATTTTTTCATCAAGATTAATATATATTTTCTTGCGCCGCTTTCCTTCTAGATTGAAAGTAAATCGATCATAAAGGTGATCACAATATTCTGCTTCTATAACCAGGCACTTCACTAATTGGAATACATTGGGATGTGGTCTTATTAATGTATTCAGACGATGATTCCAACCTTCTAAAACGTTATTACTGCGATGTCTTTGATCATGGCAATTTCACATTTCCTTGTTAATGTGAGTATTTTCTAACCATTGTTTGTCAAAGTAATCATAAAACTGTTCCATTTTTTTAGAAATAGGAGAGGTTTCTTAAATGCATAACCAGCCATCATCAATATCTTCTATGGGTAGATACGTTAACGCAGCACACATTCTTATGTGCAAACGTATCTCTTCGTTGTCAGTGTATTCAGAAACAAGTCCAATATTTTGAATATTGTTCCATATACATTTATTGAAATGAAAATTACAACCAGAAATTTTGGTTTCGAGAAAATAATTTTCTAATTCACCAATCACTGCCTGTTCAAAATCCAGTTTTATAAGAGATGGTTTCCAATTTGGTAGTTTCTCTTTCGTTGATGAAAATAACATATCGTATGTCTCTTTGGTTTTATTAGGAAGTAACGCAAATATTAATGGAATTGTATTTGTCTCCTGTGACGTATTACCAATGTCGATATAAACCGTATATATTTGACTAAATTGCTTACTGCAGCTTTTTAATGTTCCATCTATAAATACAGTGTCCTTACTGTTAATCAAAATCTCCCTAACTTTGTTGCTGGCAAACACCAAGATTCTGTATCCCTAGGGAATGGTCTTGTCGATAAATAAAAATTTCGTTTTGTCGCTCATTGTAATAATTTCTTCTGGAAATACCATTTCGGATGCTGTCGCTGGATCTGTGAGCAGCCCACGCGCACGTTTTCTACAATCGTTTAAACCACTTTTCACTGAAGAGAATTTTGGGATGTCTGTCACGAAATCCAGTCCTTGACTATATAATCTTTGAAATTCATCTCGATATGTTTTTGACATCGGCGAATAACTATTGTTTTCCCTAGATCTTTTTCGAACATTGAAGACACACTGTTTCACTTCTGTCACTGCATAACTCGGCTTACACAGATGTTCGGCTTCCTTAATTATTGTGTTATTATCCATAATTATGTGGCCTCGACATTTTTCAGTTTTCTCTTTCAAACAACTAAAAAAACCGAACCATCTTTATCTGTTTTTTCATACGAAAACTGTATACTTTATACAATGCACATGGTTTTCCCTTCGAAGTTTCAATAATTGGCACATGGTACAACATCAATATGGTCATTATCACGTAGAATTTTCAGGTAATTTTTCTGTTGCCATACCCTTTGTTAATGACTTAAGTAGCCACTCTGTTGTTCGACAGTATTAGAAAAATTTAATAATTTTGTTAGTTTTGATTTGACATTTTTTTTTCAAATCTAAAGGAAAAAGATGTTTCTGTTTATTTGACATGTTAGTTTGTTCATTGCAGGTTCACCAGACGATTACTGTAGAACGAAATTAAAATTATATTGCAAGAGAGCGCAAATCAGCCGATTAAGGAAACTATAGTAGTTAGATATTTCTATTATGAAAATTGCAAAGCGCAAAACCGATCGATTTCAGGTAAGGGCGCAAAACGGTCGAGCGCAAACCGGCTGTATTCTATTTCAACATCTCCCACTGTTGGTCAGTTGGTCTTGAGTGATGCTTTGACATTTTAATTTTATGGTTCTCTCATTGACTGTGGTTTTAACTGAACTATCTGTATTATACCCCATTTATACACTCTGCTTTCAATTTTGATATTAATTTCTTAGTATTTCAATTTCGTAGTTAGATTTCTTCTGTTCTACCGTATTGATAGTGCTTTGTAGGCCCTTTTATTGTAGTCAACCACCCACTATCTAATACATTGTTTAATCTATTTCTTGCATTTATACTCTACGTCCACTTCAGTTGCCCTCAAACTAAAACCCTAATTATTCCATATAGGTTTGGGTGTGAGATCTAAATTATGCAATCTACTTAAAGTAAGTTATATAAACAAGAGAAATCACAAGATTTCTTACCTAGCGAAACTGAATTCAAATCTTTACCACCGTGCTTTCTACAACTTGCAAAGCAAACAGATCGATGAATTGGTTAGCAAAGGAATCTAAAATATGCATTCCACAAGCCGTTCATCATGTTTAAAATTCGTAGTGAATTCAATTTCTGGTACTCCCAACAGATTAAAGAAATAAAACATAATGACGTTATTAGATTTTTATTTCGATACAGGGCGGCGGCAAGACGCTTATAAAGGTAATGGATTTTGACGAGAGCTGTGACATTGTAAATAACAGGTGAACTGGTGTACTAAATCGGCATGACTCATAGCTCTTGTTAAAATCCATTAACTCGACGTATTTCAACGTCTTTAGGTATCATCAGAGCGGTATATGCCACCTCTCTGAATCGAAACAAAACCTATCCCGTCTTAGGACAATAATTATCGAAATAATTATTCACAGACGTAACTACGTTATTTAATATCAACAAGAGAAATCATAAGATTTTTTAAATAACGAAACTGAATTCAACAATAATTATTTCGATAATTATTGTCCTAAGGCAGGATCTAAGACGGGATGTAAGATAAAGTCTAATACCATCATTATGTTTTAATCTATATAATTTTTATATTTCATCGGTTGTCTTCCTATAGTAGTGTCAGTTGGACCTTTGGTCAATGCTCAGTTTCATAGAATTTTGTCATTTTAGTCAAAGTTGTCATATTTCACATGTCATATGACATTAACATTTCCGTTAGAGATTAAATGACATTAATATTTTCCATGGGCCATTCTCTCTCCTGATGCCAACCAATATGTAGTTTCGCCGTTTTTAAAATTGTAATCTGTTTGTGTTTGTCTCGTGTGGTGTTAATGTAAAATTATTATGTTTATGACATTCTCAATATATTGTCAATTAGGCTAAAGTCTAAAACGTTACATTACATTAAAATTTTTTATCAACCATCAACTTCGAGTTTTTCATCGAGTTTAATTAATTTTCCTCAGTTGAAAAAAAAACGTTTCTTGGCTTATTTCAGATGAACCTGAAGATGCTCTAGGAGCGAAAGTACTTGGGCAAGATTTAATAAATAAACTGTCCTTTTATTTGATTAAAGTTTATTTATGCAAGCATTCAACCTTATAAATATAATAGTATTTTGTTCTAATGTTTCGGCTTTCCTGGGTCCACTCTGTTGAAATAATCTTCGTTTAAGCTTTAATGACCGTCTCACATTTTACCTGATTTTGTTTTTTTAGGTAATATTTCTTCAATATATTTAGCACTTCTACTTACTTAGTTTTTTTTTAAATAAATGACTGCCAGCTGCATAAACCTTTACCATGTTCTATTCTTGATTAAACTTTTATCTGAATAAAACCTAACAATAGTTGGAATATCCTTTGATATAAAATATGCTATTTACCTTGTACATAGTTCTTAAGAATATTATAATAGTATCTCAACATACTGTGCTTGTCCTTACAAAACCCCCTTTACCCCTTTTAAAGACAAGTAGGCACTATCACAAATATTACAAGCACAAGCATCTTGGACTTACAAAAACATTTTCTCATTCTAAAACAATGTTTTTTTTGTCAAAATTTTAACACCTGCAGTTTTATTTAATTTTTAAGAATATTTAGTAAGTTTTTAATCAAATTACCACTGTCACAGATTAGATGTTTGTAACTTTTGCAAAAATCACTTTTTTAATATCTTTGAACCTTTATCTACTTGCACATATAAGCAAAGTAATTTATATAAATACAATAATGTTTGGGAAGATTTCCGGTGGTTAGCACAATTAAACCTAAAATTATGTAAGATTATTACTAATTAAGAATTTATATTAACCTCACCAGGCCTCTGAATTGAACCACGTCGATTATTACTAGCACACGAACTTTCGACATCTTCTCTGATGCCTTCTTCAGGGCTTCAAATAATCGCTCCAACCCACACGCCAATCTACTTTCCAACATCGACGGTATAAATGAATCGTCCGCTCATCGATCAGTGATCAGTGTAGTAGTGTCTGGAGCTCGGTAGACTGAAACCTTTGAAGCCCTGAAAGAGACATCAGGGAAGATCTCGAAAGCTCGGCGCCTGGTGGATTCAACTTGGAAGCCTGGTGAGAATAATATCAATTTTTGTAATAGTATTTTTCTTAGCTGTAGGTATATATAATATATGTAATATATATATATATATATATATATATATATATATATATATATATATATATATATATATATATATATATATATATATATAAATATCGATATAAATAAATCGATCAAAATTTTAAAATTTTACGTTTATAATGGTATGTATAATACTTTTTTTCAAATACAGTTAATAGATACAAAAATAACAAAAATGATAAAAATGACTATACACTGGTGACTCCTTATCCACCGTGTCGATATCCGTAGATTCACTTATCTGCAGTATGTCACGGCTGTTTAAAATAGGTGAAGATAATCTAAGATATCGGCAATACTTGTACCTCTAGTCCCCACATACTCTGTGATCTGATCCCCATATTATGTTCTGAGCATTAAAGTCGCCTAGAGTTACACGAGAACGTGGCAGTTGCTCTAATAACCTGCAAAGGTTCTCAAAATTGACTTGTTTGTCACAAGGAAAGTAAACATTGCAAATAGACATTACAACAACATCACAACAGGTAGTTGTGATTCTAACAACGACAGCCTCCAAATCACTTAATATTGGAATTTGCACCGATGGATATGTTTACTAGTATCGCTACACCACCGCTTACATGACTTTTTTTGTGTGGCTTTCGCTCTTAGCTATTTAGCCAATTACGTGCTGAGAAATAATACATGAAAAATTACTAATATTAATATTCTAACATAATTAATACTAAAGAAAATAAAAAAGTGTATGCATAGTGTAGTGTATACACAAGTGTACACATACACAAGTGTATAACTCTCACTAGTGCGAAAAGTGTATCTATTAGACTCAAAAAAAACCTCTTAAAATTCCTATAACTAAATCAAACAAAAAAAGAAAATTATAGCAAGAAAAAACAAATATCATAGAAATCATGAATTTGTTGCTTGTGTGAGTCCATTTCAAATAGGTAAAGAAATAATAAATCAGACTTACTCACAATCAATTTAATTTAACTATCCGACGACCGGTTTCGCTTTCTACAATATGCAAAGCATCTTCAGGTCTCGGTACAAAGTTAAACAAATGATGCCGGTACTCTATTAATAGATGGATGGTAGAACATGTTTAAAACTACTGTATATTGTTGAATGGAGAACTCAATACTATTATTGCAGTTGTTTGACAGTAAACGGGGAGTTCTTGAGGAGGTAGATTTGATCCAATGAATTTAAGATGTGTGTGAGATTGTTTGTTAAATGCAAGTGGTGTAATATCTTATTGTGTTATTGAAAGTTATTTATATTTATTCCAGAGATATATTTTTGAAATGTGTGTTATTTATTGAGTAATTGTTTATGAAGGTGACATTTATGACAATGAATAAGTGTAGATGTAAAATTGTGTGGGTGTGCAATTATTTCCAAACTTGTAGTTATCAAATTACTTTGATAAAGTTCTATTGGCAATGTGTTAATTATTGGAATGGTCAAGTGAATAAAATGAATAAAATGGTAAAATACAAACACTTAAGGATAATTTAAACACACTAAAAACAGAAAACACTTAGAAGGGACGAAACAAACATTGAGTTTAAAAGGGGAAGTTGTTGTTGTATACAACAACAAAAAACTCATTGTGCCAGATACTATGATGTAGTGATTTAAAGTCCTTCCCCTTTTAAATTCAATGTTTGTTTCGTCCCTTCTAAGTGTTTTCTGTTTTTAGTGTGTTTAAATTATCCTTAAGTGTTTGTATTTTACCATTTTATTCATTTTATTCACTTGACCATTCCAATAATTAACACATTGCCAATAGAACTTTATCAAAGTAATTTGATAACTACAAGTTTGGAAATAATTGCACACCCACACAATTTTACATCTACACTTATTCATTGTCATAAATGTCACCTTCATAAACAATTACTCAATAAATAACACACATTTCAAAAATATATCTCTGGAATAAATATAAATAACTTTCAATAACACAATAAGATATTACACCACTTGCATTTAACAAACAATCTCACACACATCTTAAATTCATTGGATCAAATCTACCTCCTCAAGAACTCCCCGTTTACTGTCAAACAACTGCAATAATAGTATTGAGTTCTCCATTCAACAATATACAGTAGTTTTAAACATGTTCTACCATCCATCTATTAATAGAGTACCGGCATCATTTGTTTAACTTTGTACCGAGACCTGAAGATGCTTTGCATATTGTAGAAAGCGAAACCGGTCGTCGGATAGTTAAATTAAATTGATTGTGAGTAAGTCTGATTTATTATTTCTTTACCTAAATATCATAGACATACACAGACATACATTTGCACTATGTATAAATTTTAATCACACAATCTTAGACTTTTTTATTACTAGTAGCCAACAGGTTATTTATTTGCTATGAAGGAAATATTTGCAGAGTTTTCAAGTTGTTTAAAAGAGTTCCTGAATGCTGAATATATTTGGAACACTTAAAAAAGACGTGGTAAGATCTCCTTGTTCTTGACAAGTTTTGCATAAGTCTGAATTGTAGCCAAATCTCAATCTTATTAAAGTTGTTCTATATTTACGGGCAGTATTAAAATTCTTAAACCATCTGGAATTAGGGATATGTGGTTGTATATACACGTAGTGTGTTGTTGAGTGGTCGCAAAACAGTTTTCCAGGAAGTATTTCAGCGATTTGTTTGATTTCTTGTAGAGATTAGAAAAGCATCAGGAACACAAATTCTCTCATTTGGTAAAATTTCAGCTGTCGAGGTTATTGCAGCTTTAGCAATAGAATTAACATGCTCATTATATTTTATACCAACATGAGCTTTTACCCAAATAAAATTCGTTGTTTTATTTTTATTTTTAAGGTTGACAAGCATGTTCTTAAATTGGTAAATGAAAGGATTAGAATTATAATTGGGTAACTTTGTATTTTTGAGAGATAATAAGACTGAGAATGAATCGGATATTATTAAAACTGCATTATTGTTTAGCTTTCAGCTTCGATGCTTTCAGCACTAAAAATTGAGCAGTTGAGAGATAGTTTAAACTTTTTTTCTGTTTACTGGGATGGAATGTATACGCCCTTCCGATGTTTTGGATGCATTTGTATAGATTACAGTTGCCTTGGGAATTTTTTTGTATAAGAATTTAAGATGCATGAATCTAATAATGAAGTACTATAATATATTGGTATGTATATATCAGCTTAATTAAAAATGGAAATAGTCGTTAATATCAAGGTTGCTAATACTGCGGGTATACTCATTGTTACACATGGCTCTAAAGGCCGTGCAAAGGATTGGTGAATTTTTATGAGCCCAGTAACTATTTGTTAGATCATCTGTATTTAGTAAGCTTATGCCAGAATATAAGGAATTGTTGATATATGAAATTTTCACTACAAATGTTTCACCTAGATAATCTCGTCTAAAATTTAAAGGAGATTCTAAAACTTTAACATGCAATGGAGCTATTGAAGTAGACTTCGCTGCTCCCATACAGGTACTTAGAACAGTCCGTTGAAATATATCAATTTTATTTAAGATTTGTTTACTTGCTGATCCATAAAGTATACATCCATAGTCCAGAATGGATCTGATGTAAAATTTGAAAAAACAGCAAAGCTGTTTCTACGTCAGCACCCTACCAAGTTTTAGAAATTGATTTTAAAAAAATTGAGACCTTTATTGCTTTTGTCAAGCATATACTCGATATGGTACTTTTCATGTTACCTTTTGATCTAGAAATATACCTAGATATTTTATTGACTTACAGAAATTTAAACTTTAGTCGTTTAATAAAATAGTATTTATTTTAGGAATATTATGTCGTGAAAAAATGTACACGTTTGATTTATTAGTGGATAAATTAAATCCTTCTTCTTCTTCTTCAAGTGCCCTGTCCGTTGCGAACGTTGGCTATTAACATGGCAATTTTGATCTTGTTTGCGGCGCTTCTGAATAGTTCGACCGATGTGAGCCCGAACCACTTCCGCAGATTTTGGAGCCACGAGTGTCTTCTCCTGCCTGGCCCTCGCTTACTGTCTATTTTTCCCTGGACAATCAATTGTAGCAGACGGTACTTATCGTGTCTCAATATGTGGCCTAGATATTCAAGCTTTCTTTGTTTAATTGTATTCACGATTTCTTTCTCCTTTCCGATTCTTTGGAGTACCTCTATGTTGGTGACATGTTCGGTCCAGGATATACGAAGAATGCGTCGGTACACCCACATTTCGAATGCTTCTAGTTTTCTCGTTAGCGTCTCCGTCAGCGTCCAGGCCTCCACGCCATACAGCAAGATCGGAAAAATGTAGCATTTAACTATACGTAGTTTTAGGGGAAGAGACAAATCCTTGCTTATGAGGAGCTTTTTCATATTGCTAAATGCTGCTCTAGCTCGTTCTATTCTCGCCTTAATTTCTATGGTCTGTTCCCATTTTGCATTTACGTTGGTGCCAAGGTACACATAAGACTCTACATGGTCAATTAATATGTTACTTATCCGTAATTGTCGAGCAGGTTGTTGCTTTTTGCTTATCAGCATCCACTTTGTCTTCTTGAAGTTGAGGCTCAGGCCGTATTCCTCACTAACTGAATAAAGTCTTTCCATTACTTGTTGTAATTCGTCTATGGTACTGGCAAGGATCACCGTGTCGTCGGCGTATCTTATATTGTTCGTTAACTCGCCGTTTATTTTAATGCCCTCATTTGCATTTTCCATACATTTGTTAAATATTTCCTCGGAATACATATTGAATAGGAGTGGGGATAATATACACCCCTGACGGACACCTCTTTTGATCTGCACGCTTTCAGTGAGTTCGTTGCCAATTTTTGCTCTTGCTGTTTGACCCCAGTATAGGTTTGCCACAATTCGAATGTCCTTGTCGTCAATACCTGTCTTTCGCAGAATACCTATCAATTGTTCATGATTGACATTGTCAAATGCTTTTCTAAAATCTACAAAGCACAGATACACGTCTTTATCAACGTCTCTACACCGTTGTATAAGCACCTGGAGAGCGAAAATTGCTTCTCTAGTTCCAAGTGCTTTCCGAAAACCAAACTGCGATCTATCAATATTTGACTCACATTTATCATATATTCTTCTGTGAATGATCTTAGTGAACGCTTTAGTGACATGATTGATCAAGCTTATAAGCCGGTAGTCATCACAAATCTGGGCATTTGGTTTCTTCGGGATTGTAATAAATGTTGACTGTAGCCAGTTCTCCGGGATTTTACCGCTATTATATATGTTGTTAAAAAGTACAACTAGATTATCAAGGAACTGTTTGTCTGATTTACATAGGATCTTTAATATTTCGCAGGGTACATTGTCCGGACCTGCTGACTTATTGTTTTTTAGTGCTGCAATGGCATCTTCTATCTCCGATTTAAGAATTGAAGGTCCTGTTTCTCCTTCTCCATATAGGTGATCATCAGTCCTGTTAGATGCAAATAATTTTTCTATGTATGATTTCCATGTTTTTAAGATCGTTGATGGCTCCGAGATAAGATTTCCATCGCTATCTTTTATGCTGTTGGGTGACTTATTGAATTTCCTCTTGTTTGTCATCGATTTTATTTTTTTGTGCATATTGTAACTGTCGTATTTTCGTTCGTATTGTTCTATTTCCCTGCATTCGTTGGAAAACCATTTTTCTTTGGCTTCTCGAATTTTCGTTCTTATGGTTTTGTGGATCTGCTGGTATTTTTCTGCATTTTTATTCTTGAATTTACGTCTTTCATCCATCATATCCATTATCTCATCAGACATCCATTCTTTCTTTTTTCGTCGGTCACGCTTTAATAGAGTCGCGCATGTTGTTTGGATTGCTTCCTTCGATTTATCCCATCTCTCTATTATGTCCGACGTGTTCTCGTTAATGTCCTTTATTTTCTTTCCTAGTTGTTCTCGTACTTTTATTTCGGTTTCTGGGTTAGTGAGTTTTTTAATATCGATTGTGTTTAAATTAGATCTTTTCTCGAGCCGTTTTACTCTCATGACCATTCTGCATACCAACACATTGTGGTCCGTATGAACATCGGCACCTGGGTACGTTTTTGATGATTTTATCATGTTTTTATATCTTGTTGGTACTGCTATATAATCTATCTGATTTCTAATGATGTTGTCAGGTGAGTCAGCGGGGGATTTCCATGTGTAAAGTCGACGTTTGGGGAGCTTGAAGAGTGTATTACTTAACAGCAGGTTATATTCCTGGCAGAAGCATATAAGTCTATCACCTCTGTCGTTTCTCTCCCCTAGGCCGAAGTTTCCCACGATCTCATTCACCTTGCCTCTGCCAACCTTTGCATTGAAATCTCCCATCACTATTGTTACTTCATGATTTTTTGTCATTTTCATCAGGCTTCCCAGTTGTTCGTAGAATTCTTCGCTGGTTGCCTCATCTTTATCTGCCGTTGGCGCGTATACCTGTAATATATTAATATCCACCGGTGTTGCTCGAATTTGTAAAAGCATCATTCTATCTGAATGGGGAGTGAAAGATTTTACTGCCGAATTAATATGTGGGGCAACTACTATTGCAGTGCCGTTTCTGTGATGTTTTGTGTTGTTTCCAGCATAGTAAACTTTATATCCAAGTATATCGCATTGTCCAGAGTTTTGCCAGTGTGTTTCACTAATTCCCAATATATCCATTTTTAATCTTTTCATTTCTTTTACAATATTATGAGTTTTGCCGCTCTCGTACATACTTCGTACATTCCAAGTTCCAATCTTTAGGTGTTGAGAACTTGCTTCCTTTTTTAGGCCGTAGGATTTCGCTGGCTGACGACCAGGGAGGCCCTACTATTTGTTTGTGTGCATCCTCCCCTGCGGGTCTTGGGATCCGATCACCATAATCAGTAATGTTTTTGTTATCGTAGTGTATTGCCATGATAACTATTCTAGGAAATTCTTATGAGGTGGTTTTCCGTTGCCTTCCCCATCGCAGTACCACAACCATTCAAACTGCTCCAGTCATGCTTGTGGTAGTCCAGTTTCAAGCCGATCCAGGATCATTTCCTTTGCGCCTTGAGCTGGTACTGATGATCGCTGCTGCCCTTCATCAGGGTATCACTCGGTAATCACTCGGTGAAATTTTCGCCATATCTGGCTACCCTCACTTAGTTTAGCCTGCAGACCAATGCAGTTGCCCGGGGTGTGGCACGTGGAGCCATAAGTGAGAGTTTATTATTTAAACTATCCATTAAATCCATTTTCACAAAACTAGTTTGAGAAATGTTCAT
This sequence comes from Diabrotica balteata, assembly GCA_918026665.1. NCBI lineage: Eukaryota > Metazoa > Arthropoda > Insecta > Coleoptera > Chrysomelidae > Diabrotica > Diabrotica balteata. The sequence continues at coordinate 25,931,513 of OU898285.1, forward strand.
GTAATTTTCTTACGATTGTAAGGGAGCGTTCATATTTAATGCTTTTTCTACAGACTAGGAAGTCATCAGCATATTGGATTAATTTATAAGTGATACTTGGTATATTAAGGCTATGAAAATCAGTAGTATACAGATTAAAAAGAAAAGGGCTTAAGACTGGTCCCTGGGGTAATCCCCAACTATTATAACGTGCTCCAAGAAATTCATTTTTATAGTTTCTAACGTGCCTCTCTTAGTGTAGAAATGAATTATGGTTTGTGCCAGATTTGTGGGTATTTGAAATTGATTGATCATTTTGCCTTTTAATCGAGGTAAACATACACTGTCATAAGCACGTTCTATATCTAGAGATAAGGTAGGCAAATAGTTATTTCTAGAAAATTTACTCTGTATGTCCGTTACAAGTGTAGCTAGAGCATCTAAAGTTCCACATCCTCGTTTATGTCCAAACTGATTGTTTGGTAATAATTTTTTGGTATGGACCCACCATTCTAGTCTATGTTTTTATATTCGTTCCAAAGTTTTAAATACATAAGAAAAGAGGGAAATGGGTCGATAAGATTGGGCTGAATTTGGATCTTTTACAGGCTTTAGAATCGGAATAACAATGATGTATTTAAAAAAAATCTACCTCGGAATTGTCTTGAATGATCCGATTTAAAAAAAGTCTAATTGAAAATGTTTTGCTACTTTTGGGAGGCTTACATGACTTGGATCTGTACAGACTTTGTGAAAACAAGTGAAATGTTTCTTCTTCTTCTTTAGGTACCATCTCCTCTAAGGAGGTTGGTAATCATCACGGCTATTTTCACTTTTGAGATTGCAGCTCTGAACAAGTCGACGGAACAACAATTATACCACTTTCTCAGATTGTTGAGCCAGGAGATGCGTCGGAGAGTGAAATGTTTAGAATTGTACAATTGATTGGTCTTTATGTTTGTCTTGCGTAAACAAATAATCTTTATAGAATATTCAGATAAAAGAAGCTCTAGCAAAGATGGGCAAATCCATCAATGTTCCCTGAAGATTCAAGTTCAATGTTGTTAACAGATTCGGAGTTCAGGGATACTAAACGGTTATCTACAGAGGAGTCACTATCCAAGTCAGATATCTTTCCCCAAATAGTTAAGTAGTTCCTTCTGAAGTTTAATAAACTTGGTTTTTGTTGATCTATCATTAGCATATTGATAGCTGCATTTTAAAACATGGACTAAATCAACCATATCACTTGTAAATTCTTTGATGACACAGGGTCGGGTGAGCCTTGGACATTATCAATCATTAAGAACAAGTTGTGGTAATTTTAAATAAAAGGTGCTGTATGATTATCAATAAAATTTTCAAGTTTTCCGTGTAGGTGGACCGCTGGATGAGCGCGGTTTCTTTATTTAAAAGATTAGGTTGTAATAGATTTGTGAAAAATGCTAATCGTAGAGGTAAATGATCTCACCAAAACACTCTCTATTATTAGAGTTTTCACTTAGATACTGTGGTTTTGTTACAATTGGAAGTACTGGAGCAAAGTCATAAGTAGTGACAATAGTCGAGCTTGAAGTTTTATTTTTATGCAAGATAAGCTAAAATAGTTATTTCAGAAAAATGTGGTAATATGTCAGTTTTATCAGAGTTTTCTGCAATTTTATCTAATAGAGCTTGAGGACCAGGTAGCATAGTAGCTTAAGGGCTAGGACCATCGTCGTTTTCATATTTGTACTTAGCAACATAAAAGATCAACGATTTATGACTGATTTAGAATGAAATAACCATAGTCCAGGAAACGAGGTCCATCCTGGGCACCATCGTTATCATATTCATGTTCAGTGACCTCGAAAACTCCCGAGTAACAAAATTAAACTCATTTCTATCGATATTTTTTTAGTTGCAGATTTTTTATTTTCTATGCACTTTCGAAATGCATTTCCTTATGCACAAAATGTAATTTTGTCGACCACGAATTCTGTTCACAAGCTTTTCTGATACTTTTCCGACTCGAATTCAAAAAGCTTCATAGCGATCTATCTTGCTGCTTAAAATTGTTAGGTTTAGTGCTTTGTTTCTTTGCCGATTATTCATATGAATTGAGAGTATCTAGAAAACCAATAAATCCAGTTTGACTCTTCTGACACTGTCTATCCAGTTCGGATGTTCGGATCCAGTCTGTATATTGAAGACTGTTGCATTAAGAAGATTTGTGGTTGTTGTGTTAAACCACGTACGTAGATTCTTCAGCCAGCAACTCTTTCGCCTTGTTCAACTCTCGAATTGTGACTGCAAATGTTATAATAACGTGCAGCTATTATATTATTAATTTATAACACTTTCTTTGTAGAGAAAGAACTTTTTCGAAATATCCGCGTAATATATATTATGTCCACTATAAACTATTCTCGTCATGAATTTTATTTTTAAAACCATAAAATAAATCCAAATTTGCTATAAAATTAAATCCTATAACTTTTATTTGACGAATAATGACCACCACGTAATCCCAAGGTAGTTAAACGATGCATTTTAGAAACTTCTGAGAAATCTATAAAGATCCAATTGGCAGTAACTTAGCGTAGCTCTTTTCCTCCTTTTTTGACTCTTTTCGAAGGTACACTGAAAAGTTGTACAAATACTGGCATGTAAACTTCATCTTAGCGGTAAAAAAACTACTTCCTTAATACATATTTGGCGAAATATTATAAATATTTATGTAGTTTTTCTTCCCATAGAAGCCGTTTGTTGTAAATCGGTCATACTACAGCCAATTGGCTTATCATACAGCTTACATCTTTCATTCACTCATGATACCCATTCCTTGTTTCTGAAACCATGTATTAGCTTATGCAAATGTAGTAGTATGTAGTATTTGTTTTTGGAGTCACCCGGTAATCTTCGAAAAAAGTTTATGGCCTACGATCTAATACTTCGCAATCATTCAAGATATCTTTCAGATTCGCTGCTATAGAGTATGGAACTTAGTCTTCATAAAATCGCCCCATTGAATGCAGGTGTCCCTTAACTCATCTAGGTCTGTCGAGTTCCTCTTGGCATTTTCACACTGCGTAATGTCCACCTTCAAACTTATCACAGCTTGTATGACTGCTTAGTTATCTGTGCATATAGGATTGTCGGACGAAAATGAAAGAGAGGCATTATCAGGAACTGCAAAAATATTTTTATAAAACCCAGCGACACGTTTTGATAAAATAATTCACATTTTTCCGATATTCTCCATTATTTTACTTTGACCCCAAGCCAGGGTCTTTTTCTTTTTCTTCTTCTTAGTCGTTAACCTCATGCAGGTATCGTGATATCATGAAGCTATTAGCTAAATTTCCCAAGGTTCCTCCACGTTTTTCTATCTTCTGCCATTCTAACACATTCTGACAATGGAGCGTCAATGGTAGTAGCAATATGGTCCGTGTATCGTATGGGAGATCTACCTCTATTTCTTTTGCCTTTTACTTTTCCCTGGATGGTAAGTTTTTCAAGACCATTTCTTCGAAGCATATGTCCAAAATAGCTTATTATTTGTTCTAATATTTGTGTTCTTAGTCTTTTCTTTATGTTTAGCTGGTGCAGTATAGATTCATTTGTTCTTCGGGCCACCCATGGTATTCTCAGCATTGGTCTTCAGCAGTACATCTCAAATACATCTATGTTCTTTTTATCTTTCTCAGTAAGGGTCCATCATTCCGATGCATAAGTAAAAACTGGAAAAACTAGACTTTTTACTAGTCTCATTTTTGTATCGGTAGGTATTTCATGGTTTTTCCAAATTTTTGTTAATTTTGCCATAGCGCTTTTTGCGATTGCTGACCGCCGCTTTATTTCTTCAGTACAGCCTCCTTTCTTGGTTATTAATGAGCCCAGATACACAAATTTATCTACAACAGCGATATTGTTTATCAGCTTTTGGTCTTATGTCTTTTTGAATACCCCTAAATACGATCGTTTTAAAGCGCTTGCAGTTCCCTATACATTCGCCTTTAAATTTTTAAATATGATCCAATATTTTTTCATTAATTGAAAAGATCCAAAAGAATGAATTTTAAAATTAATATTTTTTGCTGGTTACTTATTAATTAGTTAACCAAATGTTGAAACTGATGATCACCGAAGTCCTTAAAATGATAAAGGTTTTGTTCGAATCGTTCTCTGTAACATTACGAAGCATTTGAGCTACGTAAATGATTCACGTAAAGCTTCTGAAGTTGCGGGTGGTGTTCTATAGATCAGACTTTTTAGGCATCCCACAAAAATAGATCCTGGCGAGATAAGTCTATTGACCGAGGAGGCAATTCGAAGCAACCCCTTCTCGCAACCTAATGCCGTGGCAAATGTTGGTCTATATATTTACGAACAAGTTAAGCATATTGAGAAAGAGCATTGTCCTGTTGAAAAGGCAAATTATCTTCATCATATTGTTGATCATTTTAAATAATATCAGTAAAGGCAGGTTGAATTACTACTTTCAGTAATGGTAAATACATTTCGTTAATTAAATTTCCGGGTAAAAAATAGTCTCACCAATCTTTCGCTAAAAATACCAGCCCATATATTTAATTTTTGAGGTTGCTTTGTATGCACCTGCTGGAAAATCCGAGGTTTGAACCAAACCAATGATGACAATTGTGACGATTTACAGTTCCGTTTATAAAAAAATGTTATTATGATGCAAGATATTAAAGATAATCTGTGGATTGGTCACAAATTTTTTTACAAAACTGTAAACAGTGGTTGTAATTATGATCATTAATTTCCTGGACTAAGAGTTTTGGATATGGATGGAACTTCTTCTTCAAAATGGTTTGGACGCTATTTCAGTTTCAGATTTCAGATGAAGTTTCTAGGTGTGTCGTACTTAACATGATATTTAGGTGAACATGTCCTAACACTGCAACTTCACTAGCAATACTTTCATTTCAAGCAAGTATTTGACCTATTTTAGTTTGCAGGTGGCATTTTTTTGCAGCACCTTTGGCCACCATACTTTTTCTTCTTCTTCTTCAAGTTCCACTCCTATCGGAGATTGGAAATCATTCTGGCAATTATAATTTTATTGGTTACGCGCCTGAATACTTCAATTGAACTGCATCCAAACCATTCCCGGAGATTGCGTAGCCACGAGATTTTACGTCTTCCTATGCTTCTTCTACCTTTGATTTTACCCTGCATTATATTCCTTAGTACTTCGTATTTTTCACCTCTCATTATGTGCTCCAAGTGTTCCAATTTCCTGATTTTGATGGAATTTAACATTTCGCATTGTCCTCCTAGTTGGTCGAGAACTTGTTTGTTTGTTTTGCGATCCATCCATGATATTTTCAAAATACGTCGGTAACACCATATTTCGAATGCTTGTATGCTTTTAATGTTGGATTTTTTAAGTGTCCAAGCTTCAACTCCATACAAAAGGGTAGAGAAAATATAACATCGAAGCATTCTTATCCGGAGCGATATATTGATATTGCGATTACAAAAAAGTTTTCTCATTCTATTAAAAGTTGACCGTGCAATTTCAATGCGGCATCTTATTTCTTTTGTCTAATCAGTATCTTCTGTGATCCATGCTCCAAGGATGCTCCATGCTCCATTTTTAGTCCATAATCGTTGCAATATATATTTAGTTGTTCAGCAAGGTGTTGCAGTTCTTTCTAGTGTTCCTGTTAGAAGGACGGTGTCGTCAGCATATATTATGTTATTAAGTGGCTCACCGTTTATTATAAGGCCCTCACTGATCTCGGCAAGCGCTAATTCTGAGATGGCTTCACTATATAAATTGAATAACAAGGGTGATAAAATACACCCTTGGCGGACCCCACGGCGAATCTGTATATCCTTGGTCAGTTCGTTTTCAACTTTAACTTTTGCTGTTTGATTCCAATAGAGGTTACAGATGAATCTAATGTCTCTATCGTCTAAATTTCTTTAAGTCGATTATGCTGCACTCTGTCAAAGGCCTTCTTAAAATCAATAAAACAGGCATATACTTCCTTATTAATATCTAAGCATCTCTGCGAAAGAACACTTACTGCAAACAGTGCATCTCGTGTTCCCAGTCCTTTCCTAAATCCCATTTGTGTATTACTTATGCCTTCATCTAATTTCTTATGTATTCTATTGTGAATTACTTTTTAAAACAATTTCAAGACATGACTCATTAAGGCTATGGTGCGATGTTCATTGCACTCCTTTGCATTGGCTTTTTTAGGAAGCAGTATGAATGTTGATTGAAGCCATTCTTTAGGTATTATACCTGTTCTATAATATGGTATTGAATAGATCCAAAAGAAGATCAATATATTCAGTATTCACAATTTTAAGTAATTCGATAGGAACTTTATCGCCCGGGAGATTTATTACCTTTAGCTTGTTTCATTGCATATTCAATTTCTTCTCGTATATTGTCAGGCCCACTATTATCTTTAAATTCTTTTGGTGCTTCTGTTCTCCCTTTGTCTTCAAAAAGTTGTGCTATATATTGTGTCCATCTCTGCATTTTTTGGTTACTGTTATAAGAGCACCACTTTCGTCTCCTAGTTGCCTAGTTTGAAGTGTTTTTCTCATTCCTGTTAATTCTCTAATTCTTTTATGCATGTTAAAAAAGTCATATTTTTTCTCAATTTCTTCTAGTTCTTGGCACTGCTCATGTATCATTCTCTCCTTAGCTTCTTTTATTCTCTTTTTTATTAATCGATCAATTTTATTAAATTTAATTGGATTTTTGTTTTAAATGATTTTCTTTCATTCATTAATAGTAGTATTTCTTCAGTCATCCAGTCTTTATGTTTTCTATTCTTTGGTTTTAAGTTTTCATTTGCTGTTTTAATGATTGCTACCTTTATATTTTCCAATTTCTGATCAATGTTATAGCTACTTTTATTCAGTTCTTGGACATTACGTAGATTTTCAGTAAGAGTTTTTACAGTTTGTTCCTTTGTTTGTGGTTCCCTTAACCTCTTAATATCAATTATACTTTGTGTGGGTTTTTTAACCAGTTTTAATTTGGTTGCCAAATTTGGTTTTAATTTGGTTGCCTTTTTAACCATACTACTGATGCATGTCTAATTGTTGATTTTAACACCATTTTTTTTAAATTTAACATAACATGTGTGTAACATTTGTTCTATCTGCTAGTTCCAAAAAAGCTTTGAGTCTAGTATTACTCCAAGAAACTTTCGCTCACCAATCTCAAAATTTCTACTTTTGGCAAATTTTATGATTTTGGGCTTACTGGAGCTTATAATAAACCTTATATTTAAAGTTCTATTATGATTGTGTTATTAAATTTGCATGGGGATACGATGACCAAGTCATCTGCAAAGCCCAGGATATTAGCTTGTTTTTACTGAGCCTATGTATCAGACCAGATCCCACAACAGAGGAGATTTGACTTAACCCTACAGATAGCCTCTTGTGGTTTGTGCTGACACTCTACTCCACAGTAACGTTACGTATATAGCACATGCAGTATATCTGCAGTTTGTTCCATTTATTGCCAGGGTTTATACTCTATGTATTCCCACATATCTTTCGATATGACCAAAGAGAAAGCTTTACTTTCTTGGTTATTTTTACCAAATGGGTGTTCCATGTGAGCAGCTTGTCTACTATTATTCCTAGATTGCATTTGACTACTTGATATGCCATTGAAGGAAATCAAATTTGAGAATGATTATATTTACAAGCTATGCCCAACTAAAAATAAACATTGACGGATCAGCACGTTTTTTTTGCATCAATAATAACAAAATCTGGTGGAAATTTTTTCGTTGCCTACCCTTTATATAATATGCGGATAAACATTTAAGAAATATAAACTATTCAGATTAATTCTAATGGACAAAGTAGAAGCGACAAGGATCTCTTATTTTTATTTAAATTAAAGTATCCTATTAGCTCTATTTTGCCTGCCATGACCCTTTAATTTTTTTCTTTATTTTGTGTTTTATCTGTAACACTTACAATTAAAAAAAAAAACAAGAAAGCAATATTTGCTACAAAACGTTTCTTTTTAACAAGCACGATCTCCAATAAAAAAAACATTAAAAGGAATAAGAAACGTGATCTTTATTGTCAATATACTCCTTTTTATGCCTTTTTCTTCTTATATAAGTAGAAAATAAGATTGCGCATACTTTGGAAAAATGTTTTGATGTAGCAGCACATCAAACAATTTTCAGATGTATAAAAATCTCTTTGTGCATTGCTGCTTTCTACTTTATAAAGCAGAAATAAAATAAAAAGATTAAATTTAAACTGACATGATACTGATGGGTTGTATTTTTAGAGTACTTATAGTTTAAATTGGAGCGTTGAATACAATAAAGACGCACATTTATTTGCTCTACATGTTTTTGAAATAAATGAGAATTAAAATATATCCAAGAATGTTATCTCCGATATATTCGCATTTTATACTAGTATTTTGACCATCGTAAGTCAACAAAAGTGATATAGCTGTTTATTAAAGTTAGTGTTATAAGAAGACGTAAAAACGTGAATAAAAAAAATTACGATAGTCCTAGGTGATCTCAATACAAAGATTGGAAAGGGACAAAGCGAAAAGTGTATAGAAAAATTATGGTCTGAGAAATCGAAACGAAAGAGGAGACCATCTGTTACAATTCTGCTAAGAGCAAAACTTGATTATTACAAACACATTTTTCAAGTTACCAAACAGACATATATATGGCGATGGCCCGCAGATACATCGGAGAAAGTAGTCAGAAACCAGATAGACTACATTATGATCAATGAAAGATACCGTAATGCTGTTAAAGCCGTAAAAGGATATCCTAGATCAGACGTGGCCTCAGATCATAATCCACTTATCGCCAAGATTACACTTACCCTTAAGAATATTAAAAGACATCAAAATTCCTACAATAGACACAAGAAAACTTCAAGAATCTAACGTTAAAGAATGCCTTCAACATAAACTGCATGTAAACTGCAGCAAAATTAGACATAAACACCAATGATATTGAGGAGTACTGGGATTGACTAGAACATTGTTTACTGGAACCCCGTAAAGAAATACTAAAGACTTACGCAAGGAAAAAATAAGAATGAATAAGTGACGAGATACTCAATATAAAGGAATAACGGAGACAATGTAAAAACAAAGACAACAATAAATACTGAGAGATAAACTACGAGATTAGGAAGATAATAAGGCAGTCAAAACAAAATACTTTGAGGAGAACTGCAAAGAGATCGAAGACCTTTAAAATAAATATGACCTGTTTAACGTACCCAAGAAAGTTAAAGAACTAGCAGGACTAAGAAAACAAAATTCCACTGGTACACTTTTAGATAGACACTGGACTACTATAACACAAAGGGACGAGAAAGTACAAAGATGAGCAGAATATATCGACTAACTTTTCGATGATAAAAGAGAAGAGCTGGAGCACATAGAACTTACGTCAGAAGAAATAAGTTCATATATCACAAAAGAAGAAATATTACATGCATTAAAAACAATGAAGGGTGAGAAAAGCCCTGGACCTGACATGCTTCCTACAGAAATCCTAAAAATTCTAGATGAGAAACACATTAATACTTTAGTGACAATCTTGAATCAAATTTATAGTTTAGGCGTATTACCCAAAGAGTGGATAACGTCGATAAAAACGCAAGAGAATGCAGCGATTACCGTACCATTAGCTTGATGTCTCATGTGCTAAAGTTACTACTAAAAGTTATCCATAACCGAATATATCACAAACTGGACATATACGTTAATGATACACAATTTGGTTTTCGTAAAGGCCTAGGAACGCGTGAAGCTCTTTTTTAACTTAATATACAGACACAAAGATGCCTAGACGTCAATCAAGATATATTCTTCTTCTTGTGCCGTCTTCTAATGAAGGTTGGCGATCACTTCTTTAAAACGCTTCTTGATCTTTTGCAACGTGAAATATCTGTTCAACACTGAGGTTAGTCCAATCTCTGATATTCCTTAGCCAAGATTTCTTCTTTCTTCCCAAGCCTTTTCTTCCCTCTACTCTACCTTGCATGATGACTTGTAGCAGAGAGTATTTATCGTTTCGGAGTATGTGGCCCAGATACGATGTTTTTCTTATTTTAATTGTGTTCATAAGCTTTCTGCCATGTCCAACTCGTCTTAACACTTCCTCATTTGAGACTTTTGCAGTCCAAGGAATCTTTAAAACACGGTTTACACATTTAGGGGTTTACACTCCAATGTCAGTTGTATATTGTCTACAGGGTTTTTTGAGATCACCATGTATTTGGTTTTATTTATATTCATTGTTAGTCCCATCTTTTTGCTTTCTTTGTTAATGATTTCCAGGAGAGTTTGTAAATCGTGTATATTCTCTGCCATGATTGCGGTATCGTCTGCAAATTTTATGTTATTAATGATGCTCCCTCCAATCCTTACACCTTTAGTTCTTTCCCATAGTGCCTCCAAAATATTAGTTGGGAGTACACATTAAATAATTGTGGCAACAGCACACATGCCTGTCTGACTCCTCTTTGAATTTCCACCTGGTTTGTCTCACTATCTTCCACCCGTACGACCGCTGTTTGATTGTAGTACAGATTTTTGATTAAATTAATATCCTTGGGATCTAGGTGTATGTGTTTCAATGCATGTATGAGTTTACCATGTTGGACTCTATCAAAACCTTTTTGGAAATCTATATAACATAGGAATACGTTTTTGTTATATTCCCTGGATTTTTGTAATAGTACCGTCATTGCGCACAGTGCCTCTCTTGTTCCCATTCCACATCTACATTGTTTTTATATTATATACGCTGCTGAATAACTTTGAGTAGTATTTTTAAAGTGTGGCTCATAAGGCTAATTAATCGGTACTCATCGCAAGATTTAGGATTATTTTTCTTGGGTAAGGGTAAAAAGATAGATTTTAACCATTCATCCGGAATTTGACCATCGTGGTAAATTTTTTTAAATAATTTAGTTAGACACTCTATATTTTCATCATTCAGGATTTTTAATATCTCTACAGGAATTTCATCGGGACTTGGCGCTTTACCACTTTTTGAGATTTTAATTGCCTGTTTAACCTCTGATATCAGAATTTTTAGATTTTCATTAGTTGGTAATGTATTATTTATTTCTTTCCTATTATTTGCGAATAAGTCCTTGATATATTTCTCCCAAGTTTGTTGTTTTTCTACTGCTGATAATTGGAGATCCCCTTGGAGTTTCGTATAACTTGTGGTATTCTCTTCCGATTATTTCCTGTAATTTCTTTCAGTTTCTTATGTAGCCCATGTGTGTCCTGTTTCACATTAAGTTCTTCTATTTCTCTACAATTTTCTACCATCCAGTGTTCATTAGCTTCCTTGATTTACGTTTCTACTAGTTTCTTCATTTGCTTGTACTTCTCTTTATTTGTATTTTTGTATTTTGTTTTTCTTCTATGAGGTTTATAATATCTGGTGTCATCCAGTCTTTTTTGGCAATTGGTTCTTTTTTATCCACAAACGTTTTACCAGCGTTAAGTACTGCCGATTTCATTTCGTTCCAGGCACTATTAATATCTTTTTTTTGACGCCTCTGCGAATGCTGGTGCAACTGCTTCATTTATTTGTTGTTGACATTTTTCAACCTCAAGCTTTGACAAATCTAGTCTCTGAATTTATTGACTATATTAAAGCATTCGATAAAGTACGACATAACAATTTTATTAATGAATGTCCTGAAATCAAAGAAGATTGACTACAATGACCTCAGGATCATATCAAATTTATACTATAAACAGCGAGCAAAACTACGTGTTAACAAACAGCTGTCAGAAGAAATTGAAATTAGACGTGGAGTGAAACATGGATGCGTATTACCGAAAATTCTTTTTAATACCTAGTCCAAAGAGATCCTGAAAAAAGCTCTTGAGAGTAAAACAGCTGGAATAAAGGGAGATGAAGTTTTAAACTGTTTAACCTATGATATCAGAATTTTTAGATTTTCATTAGTTGGTAATATATCATTTATTGTTCCCTATTATCTGCGAATAAGTCCTTGATGCATTTCTCCCATGTTTGTTGTTTTTCTACTGCTGATAATTGGAGATCCCCCTTGGAGTTTCGTATAACTTGTGGTATTCTCTTTCGATTATTTCCTGTAATTTCTTTCAGTTTCTTATGTAGCCCATGTGTGTAATGTTTCATATTAAGTTCTTCTATGTCTCTACAATTTTTCTACCATCCAGTGTTCATTAGCTTCCTTGATATGCGTTTCTACCAGTTTCTTCATTTGCTTGTACTCCTCTTTATTTGTATTTTTGTATTTTTATTTTTCTTCTATGAGGTTTATAATATCTGGTGTCATCCAGTCTTTTTTGGCAATTGGTTCTTTTTTCCCCACAAACGTTTTACCAGCGTTAAGTACTGCCGATTTCATTTCGTTCCAGGCACTATTAATATCTTTTTTTGACGCCTCTGCGAATGCTGGTAGAACTGCTTCATTTATTTCTTGTTGAAATTTTTCACCCTCCTCTTCTTCTTCACGTGCCATCTCCGCTACGAAGGTTGGCTATCATCATGGCAATTTTGACCCTGGAGGCTGCCGCTCGGAACAATTGTATGGAAGTGCAAGCAAACCACTCCCTGAGGTTTCTCAACCATGACATTCTTCTACTACCTACCTTCAATCTTTCCTTGCATAATTAGTTGTAACAGTTGATATTTATTCCCACGTGTAATTTGTCCCAGGTATTGTAGTTTCCTCATTTTAACACTCAATACGATCTCCTTTTGTTTGTTCATCCGGTCTAATACAACTTGGTTAGTTATCTTATCCTTCCAGGAGATTTTTAACATTCTTCGGTACGCCCACATCTCAAATGCCTCCAGCTTACCCATACATTGCTTATTTAGTATCCACGCCTCCACCCCATATAACAGGACCGAGAAAACATAACATTTAAGCATTCGTATTTTCAGCTTTAGGCTTAGGTTTCGGCTACACAACATTTGTTTCATATTGTTAAAGGCACTGCGGCTTTCTCTATTCTTATTCTTATTTCTCTGGTGTATTCGTTTGACTCGTTAATATTTGTTCCGAGGTAATTGTAATTTTGTACTCGTTCAATGAGATTCTGTCCTACATGTAAGTTGATATTATTGATACGTTTCTTTGTAATTATCATGAATTTGGTCTTCTTTGTATTCAGTGACAGACCAAATTCTTCACTTGCTTCTACCACTTTGTTTAGTAATCTCTGTAGGCAAGCTTTGACAAATCTAGTCTCTGAATTTATTAAAGCATTCGATAAATTGCCGGGTAATGTATTACCGAAAATTCTTTTTAATACCTAGTCCAAAGAGATCCTGAAAAAAAGCTCTTGAGAGTGAAACAGCTGGAATAAAGGTAAATGGAGTTCCCATTAACAACATTAGATATGCGGACGACACTGTGATCTTTGCCAAAAATATCTTCAGAGACTGGTGACCAGAATAGCGGAGTATGGAAAAGAGTACAGTCTAACAACGACCGTCAAGAAGATAAAATTTATGAGAATATCGAAAACTCGAAGAAATAACGAGAATCTTCTAACAAATGGAATCAACGTCGAACAAGTGAACAAATATGCATATCTGGGAACAATGATTAACTCCACCCATAATTACATTCAGGAGATCAAAATCCAGGAGAATAGAAAAGGTTAGAGTAAATTTTAACAAAATGAGAATGCGACATCAATGAAAAACTGGAATCATTCGACCTGTGTGTGTATAGAAGAATTCTAAAAATATCGTGGGCAGAACACGTCACAAACAAAAAGGTTCTGAGAAGGATGAATAAAGAAATAGAAATTTTAAATACAATTAAAACAAGAAAATTGGAATATCTCGGACATATTGCGCGTGGAGAGAAATACACCTTGCTCCAATTGATTATGCAGGGAAAGATCCAAGGAAAGAGAATCATAGAAGGAGTAAAATGTCATTCTGCGCAACTTAAGAGAGTGGTACGGATGTAGATCAAATGAACTTTTTAAAGCAGCCATCTCAAAAGTCCGAAGAGCTATGATGATTGACGACCTCCGCCACCGAGATAACACTTAAAAAAGAAGATCAACCCAATACTTGCCTGGTTGTTTATGAACAAAAATTAAAATCAGAGCCGTACTTGGATATTATTATAATTAAAGTAAAGTATTCAAGTAAAATTAAATAACGGATAATAATTTATCATCAATGGGAATTACTACCACATCTCACAGCAATCCAATGTTCTCTGCTATTACATCTCATCAAACTAATCTAAAATTTCCACTAAAAAAACAAGCCATCATCTTCAGGTCAATTATTAATGAAGTTTTATTAATTATTAATTAAGTTTCTTGTAACTAGAATCACTCGTTCAACCAAAAAATATTATTTATTCGTTAAGAATGTCTAGTAACCAAGTATGCATTTATCGTTTCAGTAAAACTGTAGTTGATGACTTTCTCAATAAAACAGAATCCATTAAAATAAATAATAAAGTACTTCTAGCACATAAATTTATCACCCCATTAAAACGGCTTCCATACGAAATATTGAATCTTCTCCAAAACGAGGCTTGAAATAGATGTAACCAATAACATGTTTGAGAATTGGAGCTACAAATTCTAAATATAGCTACATACACAGCTTTAGGCATCAAGTATACATAGAACCCCTACATAATGTAACCATACCTGAATTTATCGGGGTAAATCATAAAAATATACTAGGAAACTAAGTTCCTGTTTCTTCGGAACTGATGCGAATATCATTTATCCCAGCAGTAAGTGGAACATTAAAAAAGCCAATTGGTCATTATACTCTCAGTTTATTGAAACCTTATTAACTAGCAACTCTCACCCCTACTCAGTCACGCAAGAAAAATATAATTTCCTTATTGACTGTATTAATGAAGCTTCTAAACAATCAATCTGCCAATATGAATCATTTAAATGTAAACGTACTCCCCCTCCATGGTGGGATTCGGAATGTGATGAATCCGTTGCGGAAAGAAAGAAAGCATTAGTAAACTACAAAAAAAAAATCCTTCTCTTGAAAATTTTTGTAAATGCAAAGAAGTGAATGCTCGTGTCAAAAAATTCCTGAAATTAAAGGCCAAACAAAGTTGGGTTGAATGGTGTTCAAAATTAAATAAACAAACTCCATCTAGTCTTATCTGGAACCAAGCAAGAAAAATGAACAGGAAAAAAGTAAACTTTCCACTGCCTCTAAGTAACTCATGGGTAGACGACTTTTTTGATAAAATAGCTTTACCTTACGTAAATAACCAGAGAGATGTAATGCCATCTGAAACTCTCTCATCTGATCAGAATCATTTTCTCTTAACACCTTTTTCAAGAGCTGAATTAGAGTTTGCTCTTGATAATCGCGTTAGTACCTCACCAGGATATGATGCAGTCAAATATCCTATGATACAAAATTTGCCAGATAATGCAAAGTAATTACTTTTAAATATATTTAACCAGATAATTATTGAGGGTAAAGGCATAATCGATTTTAAGCGTATTATAATTGTCCCTGTTCCCAAACCGGAAAAAACCCTAAATTAGCTGAAGCTTACAGACCTATATCATTATTATCATGTATATTGAAGACTCTTGAACGGATGATAAAATTAGGTTAGATTGGTGGCTAAGGGATCAAAGTCCCTTACCCGCTAACCAACATGGCTTTAAGAAAGGTTATGGAATTTTAGATTCCTTAACAACCCTTGTTCTAGACATTCAGAATAGTTTTTCCAGGAACAGTTATGTACCTGCTTTATTTTTAGATATCGAAGGTGCTTACGACTCGGTATCTCTTACAATTCTCCAAGAAAAAATGATTAAATTTTTTCATATTCCAGCACAGTTTACTTCTAACGTTGTGAACCTGAACACAAATAGGTTAATTTATTTAAAAGACAATCATACTCTTATAGGACCTAGACTTAATAACAAAGGATTACCTTAGGGCTTCGTTTTGAGTCCTATTTTGTTTAACATTTCCACATCAGATCTACACAACATCACTATTACTAATATTGTATTTAATATTGTACAATATGCTGACGATTTCTGTTTGTATACAGAGCACAAAAAATATCAGCAATCCATTGAAAACCTGAATGAAGTGTATGGATTCTATCACAAATGGTTTATAGAAAATGGTTTCGAATTATCCTGCAGTAAATCACAAGTTTGTTTATTTACCAGACATAACTTTCCTAATGCCAGTACAATCAATTTAGGTGGGCACCAATTTTCCACCAATCTATAACAAGCAAATACAAAGAGGCAATAGCTCTATATACAGATGCGTCTAAATCTCCAGATGGATCCGGATGCGCTGTTTTTATACCATCGGATCATATAGAAAAGAAATTCAAACTAAACCCGGAAACTTCGATTTATACAGCAGAGGCCATTGCAATATATGAAGCTTTATTATATGTAGCTGAAGTTGATTTCGCCCATATTATAATTTTATTGGACTCCTTGGCAGTGTTAAAATCCATTGGTAAATATGGACCACCAAACTTACAAGACTGCCCATACATTTATAGAATTAAACATATTATTCAAACTCTTTTAACCAAAGGAATCAATGTACATTGTCTCTGGATTAAAGCACATGCAGGATTTGAACATAATGAATATGTCGACTTATTAGCCAAAGAAAGCATTTTAACCGATACTGATATTTTACATAAAGTAACGCTTTCTGACAGTATTGTTTCTTGCAAGTCAACATTGCTTCGAGAGTGGAGCTACCAGTGGAAGGAATACTCTTTTGTGAACCAAAATAGAATACTCGATAATTCAGCCAGATATTCCCAAATTTCCTTGGTACAAGTCTTTTAGAGCTTCCAGGAGGCACATAACTTCCATTATTAGAATACGTTTCGGACACGCATGTTATCCAAAGCACTTATTTAAAATAAAGGTTTTGGATGATGACAAATGTGAGCATTGTGGAGAGGAAAGTGATTTAGATCATATATTTTTTGGTTGTTCTAAAAACAGAGTCTACTCATCCAAACTTATAAATGATTTATTAAAATATAAAATAGCAGCTCCTTGGAATATACTACATTTATTTATCACTTGGCTCTGTAGATATTTACAACTCTTTAATAAAATTTTTAGAAGACAGCAAATTATCATTATAATTCTCTAAAAATTATTTAGTTAATCTTGTTACCTTTGTTTTAAACCATTTGTATAACTTCCTCCTCTCCGTGACCTAGTGTTGTTATGTCTTATATAAATCAATGCCTTGATAGGTCCCTAGGCGAGAAGAGTGTGTCCCTGTTCTTCCTAATATCGATGTAATCTTTATCTTGATAGGGAATTTAGGTAAATAATTATAATGATGACTGTCTTAGTTCTTTTGTGTCTGGCTGTATGACGATAGTCTAAGCCAAAAAAAAAAAGTTCCTGTAGCTGGCTGTATACCATGTATCACAAAAAAATTTTATTAAAATTCTTTATAAAAGTATATAATAAAATACCCAAACGGGCTATATCACAATTACAAAATGTTTTCGGAATCTATATTCCATCGTCAGTGTAACTAAGTATACATGTTTTGAGCCACTAAAATATTTGGGTAGAAACCCCTTAAATGTTTTTAGTTTAAATATCTGTTACATTACATGTTCTTAAAAGTTAAGATGTTTAAGTTACCAGTGGAATTAGTAAAATGGCAAGGTACGACTCTACATGAGGTTGCTTGGTCCTGAGACAAAATGTCTACGAGGACTATTTGCTATCAACCAATCCTCGTAGATACTTTGTCTCAGGACCAAGCAACCTCATGTAGAGTCGTACGTTGCCATGTTACCAATTCCACTGGTATCTTAAACATCTCAACTTTTAAGAACATATAATGTAACAGAAATTTAAACTAACAACATTTAACGGGTTTTTACCCAAATATTTTAGTGGCTTAAAACATGTAATTGTGATATAGCCCATTTGGGTATTTTATTATATACCTTTTATAAAAGATTTTAAATAATAAATTTTTTAATTATAAAAATGTTAGTTACAAAGTATTTTTATCCATCGACCAGTCACTTGTTTCAAATTCAAACAAAATGGTCATCTTTCGTTACAATGTTTATCAGAAACCTCTCCCCTAATCAATTCTGATATACTAAATACTATTCCAACTTCTAATCTACGTCACAATATCACTTTAATTTTTTTAAACATTTCATACAACTCAAAATAAGAAAAACGACAGTCGTTTTCGTTTGAGGCTACCAAAATAGGTGGCGCTTTTTGCAGATTACACTAGAATAGTATAAATAGCAGGATACATTCGCTGGCTGATTGCGTGACTGAGTTTGTAAACCGAAATTTAGTAAACTCAGTCTATTTTTGAATTTTGGTTCTTCTGTGTTCAATTGGATGCTTAATTATTTTGTGTGAAAGAACCGATCAAGAAAATAGTAAAATTTTACAGATTTTGGTTATCTACAGTATTTTGCATAGGGTACCTTTCCATGACCATTTACTTATCTATGGTATTTCACATAGTATAACGGAGCCAGATTATATTCAAGATTTTGAACATTATTTTCTTGACTACCAAATGTAAAATAAATATACTGTTGTCTAATATGTTTTAATAATGTGGAAATAAAAGTAGTTTAGGTACTAGAGGCATATCAAAAACTGTATTTGAAAAAAGAATTCAGAAGTTAATAGTGAAATTAACACTAAATACTTTACTGATACATACTATCTATACAATTTGACGCAAATTAAAATAAAGTTTAATGGAAAAATTTCTTAGATTACTAGTAAAGTCCGAAGTGTCTACTGTTATGTTTCTAATGACCTAATTTAATGTTATAATAACTGCAACACTAAAGAATCAATTTGCGGTTAACATGGTCCAACCTTACGAATTAAACAAGAAGCTGATTTGTACATCACCTAGTGTCCTTAAAACAAGAAAAAAGTGTAGGCAACTCAAAGCGTGGAGCCTTTGGGGCATTGTTTAAAAAGGTTTAACCACTAATAGAATCAATGACTTATTAAGGACTATTTAGTTCTTGGCGTATAGATAGTTGAAAAAATAGTAAATACTGGTCAATTTTTTGAAACACCTTTAAAATAGTTTTTTGTCCAAAAAGGACACTTACTGGTGAATTTGATAGTGTTGATTAGGAATAATCAAGAACGTTCGTGATAAGGCTTCTAGGCATTGATATATCGATAATTAAAAATTACCAGTAGGTTAACTAGAAGTTAGATTAAGTTGAATTATAAAAAAAAATCTTTCGATTTTATCTTCTTTTCTCTTAACTTTTTCTCCTCCTCGTCCTCTTCTTTTTTCCCTATTTTCCATCCTTCAGTATTGTTTTAACATTTTGATTCTCTGTAATTGCTGGTTCTAAATCTTTTTTCTGTAATTGCTGGTTTTCTATACGTCCTCATTATTTCTTTATTCGTTCGTCTTCTCCAAATATTCTCTACCGTTTTTAATCCTTCAGAGATTTTTCTGAGCAACTGTCTTCCCACATATCTACTTTCTTTTCTTCCTGCTGGTTCTTTACACATTTTTTGCTTTCAATAATGATTTCAATGACCCCATCGCTCTGCTTCCCTTTATTAATCTTTTGTCTATCTCCATTTCTTCTTTTTCTGTGTTCGTTATGATTACTCCTAAGTATTTAAATTCTGACACTTTTAAAACTATAGACATTATCTGCTCCTTTTATTTTGATATATTTGTTATTATTTTTTATGTCTCCCCTCATTTTCATATATTGCGTTTTTGTTTGGTTTATTATTAAGCCGTATCTATCCGCTTCTTCTTCAAATATCTGGACAATTTTTCTAATTGTTTTTGTTCTCGCTAGTATCACCACATCATCAGCATACGATATGACTGTTCCCTGCTATTTGAAAATAGTCATTTGTACTTATATTTGATCTTCTACGATTTGGTACTATAGGTTAAATAAATTCGTTGATAGTGGATACCCTTGTGTTAAACATCTATTCACTCTATAACTGTCTTGAAAAAGTTTCCTTCCAATGTTACCCGTACCCATTCATCGTGTTCCTAAGCGTCATTCTCACTAGCCTTATAAGCTTTTCTAGAATTCTAGGCTCAATAGCATCGTTCGATTTAGGGAGTCATATGGCTTGTTTAAAATCGATAAATAGCATATCATAATCCTAAGTTTTGTTCGTAGCTATTACTTTGTATTAATTTTAACATACTTATTTGACCAGTATTTGTTCTTTTTATCTAAAACCCGCCTGGTATTCTCCAATCACTTTGTTATCATATTTTATTAATATTTTTCTAATCATTTTGGCAAGTATTTTATAGACTTCTAATAGTGCTATACCTCTATAGTTTTCGCACTACGGTTTTTTCTCCTTTTTTATAGATAGGACAAATAAGAAGCGCTATTTCACTGTTTCGGCATTTCTTCCTTTTGTCAAATTATTAGTGTCAAGTGTAATATCATTTCCTTCCATCTTTCGCCACCTTACTAAAAATACTGGGATACCACTTCCTCCTGCACTTTTGTGATATTATAAGTCTCTTATTATTTCTTTGAGTTCATTCAAAGTTGGTTCCTCGCACGTCTCTTCTTTATCTTCTTGACAATTCTCATTTCCCTCAAGTTCCTCTTGTTGGTCTGTATTTAATAGATCGTCGAAATATTCCGCCAATCTGTTTAATTTTTCTGTTGTTTCACTAGAAGTAAGCTTCTTTGTTGCTGCAATACTGTGGATTATTCTTTCTAGTTTCTCTGGGTTTCTTAACTTCTTGGTAGAAATTCTTTATCTAGTTGTTTATGTAGGGTTCTTCTGTTTTTAATTGCTTTTATACCTGCTCTCTTTTCTTTTTATGCAAAATTCTTTTTACTTCCCTTTTTGCCATATAGTTTTCGATCGAAGTTTGGGTATTTACTATATCTCTTCTACTTTCTTCTTGCCAAAACATTCCTACATTATTCATCGAACTAGTCTTGCATCTTTTTATATGCTCTCTTCCTATACACTTTTCCGCTGCTTCCGACATAGCTATCTGTATCTCTTTAGCAAATTGTATTAACTTTTTTTTCCATTTTCATTTGATTCCTTATGTAAACTTCGTCCCTCTGTTAATCTTCTATATATTTTCTCTTTATTCTTGTATTTTTGTATATTCCCTATTAGGGTGCTTAGCTTTTCGTAGAACTCTGTTTTGGTTTTTACGTCTTTATCTTCAGTGGACACATGTACATTAATGATACTTATCTTCCTATACTTCCTCTTACTCTCAAGTAACATATTCTGTCTGATGTTGGTTGAAAATTTACAACTGCTTTGTTTACTTTCTCCGACACAATAAATCCCACTCCAAAATATCTCTTGGTCTCTCCACTCTTAAACAGTGAGATCTTTCCTATTCTTATTATATCATTTCCCAATTGTTTCGTTTCTTGCAGAGCAAGGATGTATGTTTTTCCATAATTTTTCCATAATTTGTTCTAAGTTTCTTAAAGCTCCCTGCTTATAAGTACCTCTCACATTCTAAGTCCCAATTTTTATTATATCCTTGGATTGTTGCCATTCTTTTCTGTTTATTTTTTTGTTTTCCATGGTCATATTCCTTTGACTTGTCGTTTGAGTATCATGTCTCCCCGGTTGTTTTTCTTCTAGTCAATTTTTGGCAATTTTTCTTTTAGTTGTTGCTTTTCTTCATCCCATATCCATTATTTCCCATTCACGAAGAACTTTTTATAGCCTATATATAGCAATATCTAGTATGTCGTAATTATAATAAGAAACGTCTTTAAAACTCACTAATTTGGATTCTGAAGAGAAATCTTAAAAGATTGCCGTTCTTTATGTTACGTATGCTGGCCACTACAGGATGATCGTGGTTATCTAATGATTCCGGTAACACTTTCCACTTTATTGTTTTGGCTTGTTTTAAAGAAAAATTTATTGAAGTCTGTAAATTGTCTTTATATAGAGACGAGGTAATAATTGCTGCTTTTCCAAGTAATCTACTCCGTCGTGGTTATTGCTTTTTTCTTTTGAAAAGTTGGTACTGGTGTCATAATTTCGGCTCTAATAAATTCTGTTTCATTAACTCTAATGTTGGCAATATTTTCAACTAGCAGATATTTGCAGATATTTCTTTAGCAGTATTTTCTTGTTCTGTAGCAAGAGAATCTCTATCAATAAAGATATGACGATTTAGAGAAAATATTCCGCTCTTTTTAATGCCACTAACGGCAATTGCTCCAGTTTGTATTTTAGGATGATCCTATTTAAATTAGTTCAGCAATGTCATATTTTCTAAATGGATTTTTATTTGGTCTTAAAAATAATCTCAAAGCCCACTATAATAAACTATAAGAGTACAATTAACGTTTTATCTATGGGCTGGTGGTGGTTAGTAGAATGAAGGGGCAAGCTAACTTTGTCATTCAAATTCTTTCTTGTCATACATAGCATTGCTAAATTTCGACGTGTATGGTGTCTATCTAACACTAGTAAAGCAGGATGGTTGTGCGATGGTTTTAATTTTCGATAAAAGGTAGGAACAATTGTAAAAATATGGGTTTGAATCCACCTACCTGGATGACATTTTTGAACTTGGAGAAGCATGCTTTTCCAGTAAAACATTGTCGTTTTTTCTGAAAAAAATCAAATACGGTGAAACAAAAGTTCCTCAGCACTCATACACCAGACTGCATTCAGTTTTAAACACTGAATAGTCTAAGAGATGAATGATTTTGATATTTTAATGCTGCCTCTAAAATACCTTCTTTTTTTTATGTGCCATCTCCGTGACGAAGGTTGGTAATCATCATGGCTATTCTGACCTTTGAGGCAGATGCTCTGAACAATTGCCTTGAGCTGCAACCAAACCACTCTCTCAGGTTCTTCAACCAGGAAATCTTCTTCCTACGATTCTCCTAACCTCTATTTTTCCTTGAATTATGGGTCTCAAGATGTTGTATCTTTCGCCTCTCACCACATGTCCGAGATATTGCAATTGCCTTTCTTTTATTGTATTTTTCATTTCCCTCTCTCTGCCTATTCTCCTTAACACTTTTGTATTCGTGACTCTATCTACCGATGGAATCCTTAACAATCTTCTAAATGTCCACATTTTAAACGCGTTAAATCGATGTATTGTATTCCAGTTTAATGTCCATGATTCAGCTCCATACTAGAGTTCACTGTGTACATAGCATTTAATTAGCCTTGTTCTGAGGGCCAATGTCAGATCTTTGCTGCATAAAATCTTTTTTATATTCACGAAATTGACGCGTACTTTTTCAATTCTAAATCTTTCTGCAGTATAATCGTTATTTTCTGTGATTATCGTTCCCAAGTAAGTATATCTTTTTTACTCTCTCAATCTGCTGGCCACCTACCGTTAATATTTCGTTTGTATTGTTGATCTTGCTAATTTTCATGAATTTGGTTATTTTTATGTTAAGAGAGAGTCCGTATTCTCCACTATATTTTGTTAATTATTCTTTCTAAGTCTTCCAAGTTGTCGGCTATGACTGTATCGTCGGCATACCTAATGTTGTTAATTAAACTTCCGTTCACTTTTATGCCGACTGTCTCGTTTACCAAAGCTTCACGTATGATTTCTTTAGAATAAGCATTAAACAATAATGGCGATAGTATGCAAGTTTGATTGACACCTCTCCTTATCTCCACTTCGTCTGATACTTCTCTTCCAATTTTCACATTTGATTGTTGGCTGTAATATAAATTTGAAATCAATGTTACATCCTTATCATCTAGATTCTTGTTTTGAGTACTTCTATAAGTCGCTCATGTTTTACCTTATTGAATGCCTTGTTGTAGTCTATAAAGCATACATAAAGATCTCGATTGACATCCAAACATATTTGGGTCAGCACGTTAAAAGAAAATAGTGCCCACTCCATTCCGAAATCCAAACTGGAAATCACTAGTATCCATCTCCAGCTTAGCGTGTACTCTATTATGGGCGATTTTTAGCAGGGTTTTTTTTAGGTATGTGACATTATCATTCGATAATCACTACATTATTTGGCATTTACTTTCTTTGGTAGACAAATAAATGTTGATGTCAGCATTTCACGTGGAATGATTCCTGTGGAATATGTTGTGTTCAGTAGTTGGACTAAAAGATCTATATTTTTTTCATTGACCAGCTTTAGCAATTCCCTTGGTATTTCATCTGGACTAGCAGCTTTATTATTTTTCATGAACTTTACTGCATGCATAATTTCTGACTTTGTTACTTGTTACTTCGTGTTTCCTCGTCTTTACTCTGATTATCTTCATATATATTTTCCTGTCTCTTGTCATGCAATAATTCCTCTATATATTCTTTACATCTTCCTAATTTTTGTTCTGTCTTCACTAAAATAATTCCTTGTTTATCCAATAGTATGCTCTAAAATATCACACTTTTCTTATTAAAGTCTTGACGTTCCAGTTTACTTTCTGACAGAAATTATATCCTTGTGTCATTTCACAAATAAATGTAAACATTTTTTCCATCCCTCTGCTTTTCTTTTGAAAATGGATTAGGTTATTTAATAAAGGTGATCAGCTAATGAGCTATCCTTTTAACATCATTTCTTGTTAGCCCGTAACAATGTTTTTACTTAAAAGTAGATGGTCTACCATTTTATCTAAGTTTTGTGGTAAGAATGCGGATTTTCCTAAGTTTTTGTCAACAACGTGGGCTCGTATAGCATCCGTCTTAGTTAATAGACGAAGTAATGTAATACTTGGAACATTGAATATATCTGCGCTTTTGTGTATCCCTTTTGAATACATCTCCTGACTTCGCAAAACTTGAATTGCACGAACAAAGTCAAACAAATAATAAAAAAGTTAATAAAAATATTCATGTAAATGTAATATGTAAAAACAGCAATTGTTTGTTCATTTTGCAATAGCTTTTTTTAATTATAAATCTCTAAACAAAAATGTTTTTTAATTTATGAGCAAAATAATGCGTTTGATGTTTTGATTGTTTATTTAAACGTATTTCCACATAAACTTGATGAATCATTAGGTGTTAGTCTTTTTGTATTATCCCATATTACACTTTTAGCTGTCAAACACGTCTATACAATTATCACGAAAAAATTTTTTACCAACTTGATTGGTGTAACTGTAGAGACTGACAAAATATCGCTACGTTCCTATTCGTGTTTATATAAAAGTTGAATTGTCAAATTGAAAAAAACACTATTTTTATTAAGATTTTAATTTAAAAATAGGAAGTGCATGTCAAAATACAATTTAAAAAATGGTTTCGTATATTTAATAATAATATTTTGTTTTTTATTGGACCTAATGTACACAAGAAAGGTAATAGGACTAGTAATGTGTTTTAACCATCTATTATTATCACTAATATATTTTAAAAATTTATGGATGGTTTCCTCAGGTATCAGTTCAGCTATCTGGTACAATGGTTTTGTACATTTACGTATTTTTAACTTAACTAATGTATCTCAGAAATTTTCTATATAAAATAAAAAAATAATGATTAACAAAACAATAAGCTACATCTCATTTATGTAGGCTGTATATTTTTAACGTCGTTTGCTGACAGATCTTTTAACTTCGGCAACTGCCCTACGTAAGGTTTTTCCTACTACCGTAAATAAATCAAATTTTCCATATCTCTAAAAATTTCCCTTCTAGCATGATTATGTTTTATCGTGAATTAATTTGAGGTTAAGTGAAAACACTAGAAAATGCAAAATTAAGGAAATGTTTTCTAAAACGCTCCCCTGTATTTCGCTGAAATAAATGAGAAGATAAGAAACTAGTATTTATTAAACAAATTGTGTAGTGAAATACTTTAAAAAATGGTTAATTACAAGGTGCATTAAAAAACACATTCTACATTTTTCATTTTAATTAAATGCAATGGTATTTAAAGAGTATAAGGGTTTATTTATTAACAAATAAATAGAAAAATCACATATTTTTTATTTAGGTATACATGTATTATGATATCAATTCACTTTTTGGTAACTGCTGATGATCAGAATTGTGGAGAGTGTTATAATCGTATAATCGTTATAAACATTGTAGACCAGGCGAAATCTATTCTAAAAAGCCCTAATTTCGGTAAATAGTATATATGATCCTATTTTTTGCTTTAATCGCTTCAATTATTATTATAAACAATAATTTTACTACGTGGACACTTCAAGATGTAAAAAAAAATTTTTGTTATGCATTTTAGAAAAATTTTGTAAAAACAAAAAAGTTTTGTAGAAAACCGTTAAAAAGGGGTCAATGTTTTTTCAATAATCTTTTTCAGATATTTCAAAGCTACATACAACCTTCAAAATTTACCCAGAAAATCTATTTAACATAATAAAACACTACCGAATGAGTCAGTGCAATCGAATAAGTAGTTTTCCCAAAATAATTTTGCAATCAAAATTTTTGAAAACAAGTTAATAACACTTTCAAAATTATGCAGAGCAAACAAAAAAAGTTTTAAAGACTTAAATATTTTTTTTAATATTAAAGGACATTCAAGCTTTCAAATAAAATTCAAAACATTGAAATGCGCGAAGTGAGACAGGCTAACAGCCTAAAAAACCATAGTCTAGGTGCCAGGCGACATACTGTATCACTCATAAGTAACAGACTGCAATTTTCAGGATAGTTTTATAAGACATCGACCCCCAAATATCTCTTGGAATACTTTCTGTAACGGGTGCTTTTTCTCTCCAGCTTATCCAGATGTGATCCACTTTGAAGTGATGTATCAAATTTATTAATAACGTATTGCTGTTTAATGAATATAAAAAGTCGACTTCGTAAAATATCCGAAAAAAATCTTGCCAGACAAAAATTTTGGTTCCATAAGGGAGTTCATCAAACTATACATGCCAAACAAACAACTTCAAAAAATTTAGTAATAACAAGCTGATTTTCTCTGTATCGTTTAAACATAACGTGAAAAATACTATTTTACATTGTCCGACAAAATGTACTCGCCGCTTTTTCCGTCCGACAGTGAAAATCGGCTTTTCCACGAGTCTGTGGAAATTTGTTAATAACGTTTTTTATGATTTTTAGTTTTTAAATGAGGAGTACAACTTAAAAAATTAATTGTAGCAAAAAATGATGCCTTTGATGTATAAATTAAAAAAATATACAGTCGAGATTACTTTTTTATAGAATGTGTGAGCATTAAAATTGTAGATACATCCTATTTATAAATAGGATGTATTTCGTCGTACCCTTTGCTGAAATTGTGTACACTACTAAAGAATTGAAGTGGATAATTTTAAAATTCCTAAAATTAACAATAAAACTATTTTTAAAATAATTGCCTGTACTATACTCTATATGCTATCTTTATTGCCAATATTTTTTGCATGTGGTTTTTTTTCTCACCATTCTTATCGGCCCTTATCTTGTACAAAGAGAGAAATGTTGTTCCAAACATGAATATATCATTAGTATAAAAGTGCTTGTATTGGCTTAACCAGTTGTCAATAAGTCAAGAAATCTATTTATCACGAAAAAGACGTTTAGAACTAGTGCAGCTTGAGCAATTAGTTCGTTGGATCCAACAAGGCATACCTCAATAAGAGGTTGCAATGAGGCTAAATGTGTCACAAAGTGTGATAAGTCGTGCATGGAATCGGTATGTAGCAACTGGATGTGCAACATACAGGCATGGAGGAGGAAGAGAACGATCTACAACTCGTCGGAGAGACCGTTTTGTAGTTCTAACGGCAAGAAGACAACCAACATTCACGGCTTCTAGAACTAACAGTATTTTTAGGCATGCTACTGGACGAGCGATTTCCAGTCAAACTGTCAGAAGACGGTTACATGCATCCACGACTAACTAGGGAGCAGCGTGCATGCAGATATCGCTGGCTATGGAACACTATCAGTGGAATTTCAAAAATTGGAGAAATTGTCTCTTTACTGACGAGTCCAGATTTCGTTTGTATACAATGATGGCCGAATATGGTGTGGAGGGAAAGAGGACAGCGTTACAATGATAATCTGAGAGTCCCAACCACTCTTTTTGGAGGTGAATCCGTTTGCGTGTGGAGAGGCATATGTTTTGACGGTCGCACGGAGACTTAGTCGTCTTAATTAATGAGACAATGACTACTACACGATATCGAGACAGAGTCATAGTACCAATAGTTGTTCCATTTTTTGGTGCAATAGGTAAACAATTTGTTCTGATTGATGATAATGCTCGCCCTCACAGTGCGAGAATTGTTAACGAGTGTATAGAAACTCATGGCATTACAAGAATGGAGTGGCCACCATGTTTACCTGATATGAATTGCATTGAACATGTTTGGACCGAAATGTCTAGGCAACAAAACAGGCTCCTTTAACCGGCCCAAACCTTAAATCAGTTGGCCAATACATTACGCGCGATTTGGGAACGTGTACCGCAGCAGTTCATCAATGATTTAATAAAAGATCTTCCAAATAGAGTTAGAGCACTAAGGCGACACAGAGGTGGACCCACACACTATTCATTATTTTTTTTTTCGGAATATTGGGAATTGACCAGGAATAGAAATTTTCGGTTGTTAATTTTACAATTTTTGGTTATTTTCTATTTTTTTTTTCTTAAAGAATTTTTTCTTTCGGTTCATCTGTATGAAAAAATACAATAAAAATAAATCTTTATTTATATCACTTTATTTTTTTATTTGACCTTACTTATGAACAAAAAATAAAATAAACATTTTCATAATATCCACTTCAATTGTTGAGAAGTGTATATAAATTAAAGTTTATGGAATTTCTTATTGAAAACTGGTGCAAAGACGAATTTGCTGAGACATGTGAAGGAAAAATATTAAAATTGAATTATGATAATTGTATTGTGTATGAAGTTTTCAACAGTCGAATGAAGAGATCTGTAGATTTTAATTTATCTTGTACACATGAAAGAAGTAAATACAAAGACTGTACACCATATTTGCCAGATGAACATAATAGATATATATATATATATATATATATATATATATATAATATAGATATATATAATATATATATATATATATATATATATATATATATAGATATATATATATATATATATATATATATATATATAATTATGTCATCCAATATGGATTTTAAAAATCTAATGTGGAAGTAATAATAGATATGTCAACCAGCAAAGAAAAGGAATATTTTAATATCAATGATATTTATCAAAATTATGGAAAGCAAATGACACGAACTCTAACAGTATGTCATGTATTTATTGGCAATGATTATAACTCTGGATTTTATAGAAGAGGAAGGAAGAGACCATTTGATATTTTAAAGAAAAACTAGAGATACCAGGTAGCCTTCCTGGATCTTTTAAGAATCCCTCCATCTGAAATGAATACTTCAAACCCAACATTTTTTAAAGTCATTAAAAAATTTATTTGCCAAGTTTATTCCTTAAAAAGTAATGACGTCAACATGGGGCGAGTTGAGCTTTTCGAGAAGGCTTTTGAAAACAAAAATCACGATGAAATGGTAATAAAAGCTCAGTTCTCGAAGAGGTCTCGATGCATCAAGTATGCCTCCATCTAGAACTATTGCAACAGATTAAAAGAACAATTTATATATGCAGTGTGTGATGCAAAGTACATTTAAGATCACCAACAAATTTAAAATCTGAAAATTGTCGATGGACACTGATAGAAGGAAAATATTACCACCATTGGTTTGATGGCCCTCAGTGTCATACATTTGATAATATATCTTCAAAAATATCAGGATAATAATATTTAATACTTGTTATTTATATTTGAAATATCGTACTTGTAAAAAATCATAATCTAATATTATTTCATATACGGAAAGTCAAACTGAAGAGAACGATAATGGCATTATTAGTTCAAGTGATGAAGAGTTAAGTAACAGTTCTGATGAAAAATGAGAATTATTTTTTGTTGTATACATATGTTTATATATATATATATATATATATATATATATATATATATATATATATATATATATACGAATATCTTGGGTTTAGTAGTCAATATTGGCCTTTAAGTGAAACTCTTTTAGGTTTATTAAGCTTTCGAGTTTATTGTACTCTTTTTCAAAACGTACTAAAACTTAACATAAAAAACTACATTAGAAAAATTAAGTTGTTACATCTTCAATAGGCTTACCCTTGTGAGGATTGTGTTTTAAAATTAACAAAATTAATTAACATGATGACATTATTAAATTTGATTCTCTTTTTCGTTCTGTCAAAACTTATTACTAAGGTTTACAGGTCTCTTCTATTTTTATATTTATTTTAGGTTAGTTTGACAGAGGAAGTGTCTATGTTTATGCAAACCTTCATTGGCTCATCACAAATTTCTGGACGTTTCTCCAATATTTACTCTATTAAAATTATTACAGGGTAGAGAGTACACTACATTGGAGCTTTCTTTATTATTTAAGAGTGTTTTAAGATTTGTATATAATTTCGATATTGTTAAACAATATCGAAATTATATACTAAATTTAAAACACCCTTAAATAATAAAGAAAGCTCCAATGTAGTGTACTCTCTACCCTGTAATAATTGTTATAGAGTATATTATATTGGAGAAACGTCCAGAAATTTGTCCGGAAGATTATTAAGAATGATGACATTAATCTGAATAAAGTACAAGCCTGTGCATTAAGTGAAGATTGTATTACAATGGGCTATACGCCGAACTATGATCAAACAGAAATATTGAGAAGGGAAAGAAATTACAACAAAAGACTGTTTCTAGAAATGTGTTTAATTAAAATTACACAAAACACCTTAAACAAAAGAGAAGACATTGAAAATCTTACTGCTATATAATCTTCTCTTGAATAAAAGAATAACAATATAAAAGTTCTTAAAAGTTACGCATATTAAAGGGATTATTCCACGTTCAAATGAGATAAAATTTATTTTTATTTGTGTTTTTTTTTCTTAATTACTTAGTAACATAAACTCTGTTGCTTGTTTAATAACTGCAAACGAAACATTTCTACATATTATATCAAAATTTGTAATGAAGGTTTGAATAAACATAGACACTTCCTCTGTCACATACCTCTTTACATAGACACATGTAAACCTTAGTAATAAGTTTTGACAGAACGAAAAAGAGAATCAAATTTAATAATGTCATCATGTTAATTAATTTTGCTAATTTTAAAACACAATCCTCACAAGGGTAAGCCTATTGAAGATATAACAACTTCATTTTTCTAATGTAGTTTTTTATGTTAATTTTTAGTACGTTTTGAAAAAGAGTACAATAAACTCAAAAGCTTCTTCTTCTTCAAGTTCCACTCCTCTCGGAGATTGGAAATCATTCTGGCAGTTATAATTTTATTGGTTACTTGCCTGAATAGTTCAGTTGAACTGCATCCAAACCATTCACAGAGATTGCGTAGCCACGAGATTTTACGTCTTCCTACGCTTCTTCTAGCTTTGATTTTACCCTGCATTATATTCCTTAGTAGTTCGTACTTTTCACCTCTCATGATGTGCCCCAAGTATTCCAATTTCCTGATTTTTATGGAATTTAAAACTTCGTACTGTTTTCCTAGTTGTTCGAGAACTTGTTCATTTGTTTTGCGATCCATCCATGATATTTTCAAAATACGTCGGTAACACCACATTTCGAATACTTCTAGGTTTTTAATGTTTGATTTTTTAAGTGTCCAAGCTTCAACTTCATACAAAAGGGTAGAGAAAATATAACATCGAAGCATTCTTATCCGGAGCGATATATTGATATCGCGATTACAAAAAAATTTTCTCATTCTATTAAAAGTTGACCGCGCAATTTCAATGCGGCATCTTATTTCTTTTGTCTGATTAGTATCTTCTGTGATCTATGCTCCAAGGTATTTGTACGAAGATATTTTATTCAATTTCTATATTATCTAGTACTAGCTTAACTTTGATGTTTTGTGCTTTTGTAAATACCATGAACTTGGTTTTTCTTCAAATTGATTTTTAGTCCATAATCGTTGCAATATATATTTAGTTGTTCAGGAAGGTGTTGCAGTTCTTCTAGTGTTCCTGCTAGAAGAACGGTGTCGTCAGCATATCTTATATTATTAAGTGGCTCACCGTTTATTATAAGGCCCTCACTGATCTCGGCAAGCGCTAATTCTGAGATGGCTTCACTGTATAAATTGAATAACAAGGGTGATAAAATACAACCTTGGCGGACCCCACGGCGAATCTGGATATCCTTGGTCAGTTCGTGTTCAACTTTCACTCTCGAAAGCTCGAAAGCTTAACAAATCTAAAAGAGTTTCACTTAAAGGCCAATATTGACTACTAAACCCAAGATATCCGCATATATTACTCACATAGTCACTAAAGCTCTTTCTAAGAATATATATATATATATATATATTATATATATAATATATATATATATATATATATATAATACAGTGTAGGAAAAATTTTATGGTCGGTATGGACCTTACGTGAGATGGAGTGAGAAACAGCTGTTTAAAAAGAGAGAGGTATATTAGGTACGCCCTTTATATCGCCGAATGGAAATATTAAAAAAGGGGAAATTCAACGTTGCCAAACTTATTGGTTTTATTTGACCTGTTGTCTTTTTTTGCATTTGAACAATGTTCTATCAAGAAGATAAAATGCTCAAGATAATCAAATTTGGGCGAAATTGATTTAAATGGCAGGTTACTGTTTTTTTTATTGGGAATATGCCACAAGTTTTCTTTACAATAATTGTAATATAACATTTTGATTTCCATTTCGGAAATCGTTTTATATAAATAAAATTTATTAATGTTTCGTATTTTAAGTACGATTTCCGAACTAAAAATCTAAACATCAAAATAATTTCCCAATATGAAATAATAAACAATTAAACATGCATACAATAACGCCAAATTAAAAAATATTCATACACTAATTTATTTGGCAACGTCTAGTCTAGATAGTCGTCTGGTCAAAAGATCGTGTAACGAGAAGTAGAGGTGGGTCGTGCTAGTTTATCGTTAAGAGCGTAGGTGCAAAATTTCGGGGCAATGTTTTTTAAATGCATTCATTTTTTTCGAATCCTGAGAAAACTAATAAATATTTTTGAAAAAATTAAACGCAGAATGAAACAATACATTATTACCGAGAGCTGAAAGTCCCTGAAAACTTCTATAATGTTTATTTTAATAAGTTATAGGGATGAAAAAAAAAACAAAATTTAGTGTGATTTTTAATTTCAAATATCTCATTAAAAAAACTTTTTGTTTATTCTAAGGGACCTTCGGCCCTCGGTAATAATGTAATCTTTCATTCTGCATTTAAATTTTTCAAAAATATTTGTTAGTTTTCTCAGGATTCCAAACAAATTTAAATTTTTTTGAATGCTAAAAAGCATTTAAAAATTTTAATTTTCATAAACAAGTAACTATGATTGTTTAAAAGTAGTTTCAAGTAAGATAGTACCTACATAAACAAACATAACGGCTATTATCGTTTATGTGTATAATATCTTTTGAAGTGAAAGAAACAACCTAATGATATATTTATTATAACTTGAAAAATAAACTAAACAATCATCATCATCATATAACGGGGGTCCTACGGCGATTGCCGCTTCCCGCATTTCAGCCTCCATCTTTTCCTATCTCCCCAATCTCCCTCTTCTAAGCCTCTAGATTGCATTGTTTTTGTAATTTCTCTTCTCCAGGAATTTGGTGGTCTTCCCCTTTTCCTTCTTTCTGGCGGAACATACATTAAGGCTTTCTTTGGCCACCGCTCCTCCTCCATTCTCATCACGTGACCATACCATTGTAATTGCCTTCCTTGTATTCTATCTGAAAGAGTATCTCTAATTCCTGTACGGTTTCGTATTTCCTCATTCCTGATTCTTTCCATTCTCGATACTCGACATGACCTTCTAAGATAATCCATTTCCACAACGTCTACTTTATCTCGTTCATTCTTTGTCATCGTCCAACATTCGGCACCATATGTGGTAATTGGTTCTACAATTGCTCTGTATACGCGAAGTTTGGTATGCATCTTTATTTTATTAGACCACAGTAATGAATTCAGTATTCGGATGCATTTTTTCCCTTGGGTTATTCGGTTTTGTACATCTATCTTAACTCTGCCATCTGCTGATATGATGCTTCCTAGATATTTATACTGGTTGCAGCCTTTTATGACTGCGTTTTCAAGCCTCAGATCTGTGGTATTTCCTCCAATTTTTAAATATTCTGTTTTAAATATTCTGTTCTAAACTAAACAATACAAATAGTAAATCGGACTTACATTTACATTACACGTTATTATTAAATCGCGAATAGTCTAAATTGACATAAAAACTATTGTCCTGTGTTAAATATTGTCCTGTTAATGCGAAGTAACTCTCAGTTACTCCAGATGTCCAGAGGTCAGTAGTAATACAGATATTTTCTACTTCTTTAACAACTTGCGATCTAATAATTTGCTCACTTTTGACATAACATTCCTGAAGTAATGAACCTGACAAAGTTTTTCTTGTTGGCGGTTTATATCCAGGAATCCACCCTGCAAACTTTTTAAAAGCTGGTTCTTTAACTATGGAAAACGGATGAAACGAAAAGTTTAGTAAATCTTGAAAATCAATCAGTCCAAGAAAAAGAAACTGATAAAGATGACTTAAGTCCATGGTGTATTTTTGATGAATTAATTGGACATGACTCATCTAAACATACACCTGTATCGAGAGGTATAAAAGAAGTCGACATGTAATTGTCTGATGATATATTACCCACAAACAATTTCGAACGGAGATTGGAACTGTCCATTACCGTGGTGAAAAAACCATCGCCATGTATATCGTAACTTAACCACTATATTCATAAAATGTTGTAGTATTGTAACAAAATCTTTTCCTTGTGAACACATGTTTAACATCTGGTATAATTTTAAATAAAAGAAGAACGCGATTAACAAGAAAAGTGGAAAAACTTATGTTTTTAAATGTCAATTTAGACGATTCGCGATTTAATAATGTGTAATGTAAATGTAACTATTTAAGTACCATTTGTATTATTTAATTTATTTTTCAAGTTACAATAAATATATCCTTCGTTAGGTTCTTTTATTTCAATACTTATACACATAAACGATAATAGCTAATATGTTTGTGTACTCGCTAATTTGAATACTGGTAAACAATCAACTAGTTACAGTTTACGAAAAACTGTTCCGATAAAAATTAAAAAAACGAGAAGACCCACCTCTAGTTTTTTAGGTATATTAGGATCGGAACCAGAGAATATCTGATCGGAACTAATCGTCTCACTAATGGGCAATGGCCAATGAGTGTTAAAAGGATTTTAGGAGGGGAGACGAAGGGGAAATATGATTGTTATCTTTGTCTAATTCATTGAAAATATGATTTTATATCTGCGTTAGATATCCTGTTAAATTTACCATACCGACCTTAAAATTTTACCTACACTGTATATATAAATATATATATATATATATATATAATATATATATATATATATATATATATATATATATGTATATATATATATATATTATTTTTAAAAATTTTTTTAATAATGATACAAAATATAATATAAAATATCAAATATATACTTGCTTAAATGCCAAGTAATCCTTGTTATGCGCATAATTCTCAATAACGCGAATTAATAATAATAAAAATTAATAAATGCGAATTTTTGCATTTCACGCGAAAAATAACTTTTTAATGTATTAAACATTAAAAAATTATCTAAAAAATAAACTTTGTACTTAGTCCGATGGTTATTAATAAAATTTAAGCTTTGCGTAATATCTGAAATTTATATAATTAAATAAATAAAAAAATTGTCATTTTTTGTCGGACTGCAATTTGGGTACATTATATGGACACATATTCCATTAAGTATGTAAATATTTCACAAATCTATTTTTTTTGTCCGACAGTTATTAATAAATTTTCACAGACTCGTGGAAAAGCCGATTTTCACTGTCGGATGGAAAAATCGGCGAGTACATTTTGTCGGACAATGTAAAAATAGTATTTTTCACGTAATTTTTGAACGATACAGAGCAAATCAGCTTGTTATTACTAGATTTTTTGAAGTTGTTTTTTTGGCATGTTTAGTTTGGACTCCCTTATGGAACCAAAATTTTTGTCGGACAAGATTTTTTTCGGATGTTTCAGGAAGTCGACTTTTGTATTCATTAAATAGCAATACGTTTTTAATAAATTTGATACATCACTTCAAAATGACCATTTTTGGATAAGCTGGAGAGAAAAAGCACCTGGTACAGAAAGTATCCCAGAGATATTTGGGGTCGAGGTCATGATAAAACTATCCTGAAAATTAGCCTGTATTTATGAGTGATACAGTATGTCGCCTGGCACCTAGACTACAGCTGTAAAATCACTTATAATCTAATCCTTCTATTATTATGCTTCAAATTTATCATCAGCTACTATTTTCATCAAAATATATTTAATCCTTATCCGGGCAACACATTTTACTTACGTAACCGGGCAACTCGGGTCCATTGGGCCCACCACTGTTCTTGAATATACTATTCATATTTACCCATATATTTCTAATATTTAGACAAATAAAGACTTAATTAATGAATAAAAAAAACATAGATGGTTAATTTTTTTTCTTTATTGCAATACTTTCAAAGTCTTTTAATTATACAGTAATCGTTACACACATTTCTACTGCATTTTCACAAATTTGTTTTTGTTTCCTGTCCTTTTTTGTTGGGCACATATGACACCTGTTCCTTGTTAAAAGTGGAGGTTTTTCTGGTTTTTGCTTTTTATTGTGTGGTTTAACTTCCTGTAAGCATTTTTAAATACATTGTTTTGTTTCCCATTGTAGTCCTTTGATTTTCTTCTCAAAATTTGAGGCAGCCCTAGTTGTTGTGCTGTCGTTGTAAGAAACAATCTTCGCTTTTCATTTTTGTTTTCGTTTTATTTTGTATGTTAATCTGTCTAAGTAATAAATGAGGCTACTCCAGCCTACGTCTAAAATATTCATAAAAATGCAAAAGGCTAACGGTTTGTTCGTCTTTTGCACATATATTTATGGACCATTTGGTCCAGCGTATCGAAACCACATTTTCTACTATTATAATATAGTATCATAATAGAGTATGACAGTAAGCATTGTGATGCATGGTAGACAGGACAAGGACACTTCTTTATTTTTTCGGAACGTAAGAAACAAGAAATGCTGAAGTGAATCCGAAAATTAAAGATTTCTCTAAACGGTTATTGTTTGGTAGAAATTCCCAAGAAACAAATCTCTTATTTTTTTCGCTGTACCCACAAGAGTTAGTAAATTTGCCAGTAACTCATGTGCTAGAGCAAGATTAGTGAAATAGTTATCGCATGTCACATTTCTCTTGGAAATAATAAGGCTCAACAAGTTGCTTTACAACTTGAGATGCAAGACCTTTGGCTACTCTATTTTCGTTTTCTCCTGTATATAGTATTCCACCCAAAGGGTAATATGTTTCTAAGTCACAGGCTCACCATATTTTCATGTCATACTTATCTGGCTTTGAAGGCATATCTCTAGAGATTGAGGAAAATTAGAAAGAAGTACATCAATTTTTTCATCAGTAAATTAAATTTCTATCTAGTTTTTCAATATGTCAATATTTTTTACATGTCCTGTATAACGAAACTTCTTTTCAATTTTGCTAACTGTATACTGCGAAACTTGTTGACCAGGGTATTTATTATTAAACATTTCACAAACCTCCTTTTCAGTTCTTGTTTTATTACCATAACCAATCATAATTAAAATGTTTATTCTTTGAGTCTCGATCAAATGAGCCCAATTAAATTTAATACGCGCACAAATATTATACTGATGTTTTTAGTAACTTTTAAATAACTAAATGACAGGAGCCTGCTAGATTTATATCAATTGTTTATCTGGCTTTTTGACTAATATTTTATTATCTTCATTTTTCCTTAATCGCAAAATCGCAATAATTAACAAAATAACCGCCGAGGTCATACAAAATATTGTACGAGAATTCTAAAATCATCTCGGTTATTGTCAAGAAGGGAATAATGGTGGTCAAGATGAACATTTAATTTAATTGCAAAAATCAATTTTCTCACTTATGGTTGCACAAATTCAAAAGCCTTCATATCGCTGAACAGAGGACCAAAATCCATTTCTAACAAGGTGCACCACTACCCCTTTGCTAGAGAGGGATACTATTCTTATACTGTAAATTACAATTTAAGAATTAAAATCAACCTGTATCAGATTTTTTCAGATAGTACATAATAACGCTAAAAATGAATTTATTTCATACATGTGGACCGCATGGTATAATGTCTGATAAAAAACAAAACTCTCTGTCAGAAACAAAAGTCTCTGAGGGATATATTCATCATTAACCTCATTATACCTCACTGTGCCACTTGTATGGTATAAATTACTTTTCTGGTGAGGGTCAATGTTTCTGCTTCATACGTTAGAACTGGAAGTACACATTAATCGAAGACCATTCTTTTAAAGCAAATGGCAATATCGGATCTAAAGACACCTCTCAGTTTTCCGTAAGCTGTCCATGTTAGTCCTATTCTCCTGTATAACTTTGTTGTTTGATTATCTTTTTAATTAATAATTTAGTCTTGTTGCCCAGATACTTAAAGGTATAAACTTGTTCAATTTGCGTGCTATTAGTTAAATATTTTTTGACCAGGTTAGGGTTGGTCATGTATTATGTTTTGGAAAAGTTAATTTTAAGACCAACTCATGTACAAGAGCTCTGAAGGTCTTGAAGAAGTTGAAAGGCATGATCTACCTGGTCTACAATAAGGACTATGTCGTCTGCAAAAAACCTCAAGTTGTTCAGAAACTCCCGTTTATGTTGACTCCAATATTTTCCCAATTATTAATTCGTCATGGCACTTTGTAATAAAACGGTGAATACTTTAGGAGAGATGGTGTCTCTTTGCCTAATCCTTTATCCAAGGGAAATGTATTTGTGTCGCCATATTACTTTCTCACTTGTAGGTGGTCATTTGTTCCAAAACCACTCATAAATCTGGCGTGCTCTGGTGGTTGGTGAAAATCAAGCTTATATCCTAGTATATTAGTAATTATTTTCATAAAGAGTTATATAAATGAGATAACAAGGTAATAGGTCTGTAGTTCCCAATTTCTCTCATATATTCTTTTTGTGCAATATTATCATAATGCGACTATTCCATTTGTCTGGTGTAATTCATTCAGAGATACAGGCAATATAAAGGGTTTTTAATGCTTTTATGAAGAATTCGCCTCCTAGTTTTGTCATTTCACTTAAAATGCCATCTTCTTCAGGTGTTTTGTTGTTCTTCATACCTTTTAATGGGTCTTGTACTTCGCCCTGTAAATCATTGTTTTTATCAGGTATTATGACTGTGTCGTTTCCAAAACGTTATTCAAAATTTCTCAAATTATCCGCAAACTAAACATCCGTACAATGACAATCAAAATTTCATTTAAGAAATTGGCAAATTATTTTAAAAATCAAAATGAAATTAAATGAAAGAATCCCTGGACCAAATAAAAATATAAAACTGCTATAAGCAAAAGAAATGGACTTCTGGAAA
Source organism: Diabrotica balteata (assembly GCA_918026665.1). Taxonomy (NCBI): domain Eukaryota; kingdom Metazoa; phylum Arthropoda; class Insecta; order Coleoptera; family Chrysomelidae; genus Diabrotica; species Diabrotica balteata. The sequence goes on from OU898285.1 coordinate 25,971,152, forward strand.
ATAATATTAGGCAAGTTAAGGATAGAGAGGGTGACAAAAATAATAATAGAGAGGTAAGTAAAGTGAAACACAGAATAACTGACGAAATAAAGTAAGAACAGTTAATCTACAACTAATGCCCAATACAAGACTTCTCGAAATTATAGAATGGTAACTAGGAAGAAGAATAAAACGCAAAAGACACCTACGAAGTTGTATAAGATAGAGATGCTGGAGATTAAAAATCGGAAAACGGAGCACCAAATATACTAAGGCGGTCCAATAAGTACTTAGCCTACAATAAAAAAACGAAGCTAGCGATTCTCCAACGTCTGAAAAATACGTTTTCTCGAGGTCTACAAAGTAGGCTTCAGTGGCGGCGATGATTTCACGGGGAAAAAGTCACACGGGATCATATCTGGAACATACGGTGGATTAAGCAATAGTTCGTAGCCAATTTGACCAATTTCGCTGTGGCGATGACAGAGGTACGAGTTGGTGCGTTGTCATAGTGGAAGAGCACTTTTTTCTTTGCCAAATGGGGTCGTTTTTTTGCAATCGGACCAATAATACGGCGTAGTAAAGCCCTGTGACCGTTTTGCCTTCTCCAGGTAGTTGATGTAGAGCACCTCTTATGAATCCCAGAAAATGGTGGCCATCACTTTTCCCACCGATAGAACAGTCTTTACCTTCTTCGGAGCACGTTTGTCGGGTTCAGTCTACTGTTTCGACTATTCCTTGGTCTCTGGTGTGTATAAGTGGATCCATGTTTTGTCGACGGTTACGAAACGACATAGAAACTTCTTCAAATTACGCTTAAATACCGGCAAACACTGATCTAAAGTGGTCTCACGGTGGCGTTTAATGTCCGGATTGAACAAATGCGACAGCCATAAAGCCGATAGCTTTCTCATGTCCAAAATTTTATACAGGATATAAAATACACGGTGTTTTGAGATGCCTACTGTCTCAGCCATGTCGCGCACCTACACTCAGCGATCTTCCCATACTAGATCGTGGATGTTTGTCACGTTATCCTTCGTGGTAGCCATTTTCGGGGTACTGAGGCGTGGCTTATCAAAAACTGACGTACGATTACGTTGAACCAATTTTTGACGGTTACCACCAAAGTAAAAGAGTCACCGGACACAGCATCCAAGCGCCTCTTGATTTCGCTGCATGATTTCCCTTCCAAAAACAAGAATCGAATCACCGAGCGATATTGCTTTTTTTCACTTTTCTACAATTTGCCGATTAACTTGCCGAAAACTATTAGTCATATTCGACTAAAATTTTGAAATTAGCATCTACGAGAGTGTATTACACGATAGTGATATTATCTTGTGATAGTGAGGCCTTCGGGCTAACAAATCTTCGAAGCGCCTGCGTATATAATTATTTCTCTCCCTCTCTACGTAGTTATTAATCAACCTGTAGAATTTGGCATGTGTGTATGCGTGTTTAATTAAAATGAAAAATTAAATCAAAAATTAAACGAATAATTATTTAAACGAGACTTTCTTATCTTCTCATTACTTTTAATATCAAATAAAAATACCAACGGACCTTTATTCATGTATATTTTTCTTGTGAAGTAAAATATATATGAAAATATATTGAATAATTTATTATACCAATTATTTTAAGAAAGCAAATCCTTAGTTCAATCCTTGTAGAGCACCAGCACTTGAGCATGACAGGAAAATATTGAAATCGGTATTAACACTGGAGGCTACATTAATTGAAATAAATAAATACAACTATTTGATTAATTTTAAAGTGTAAAAACTAAAAATCTATATTTTGAGCAGTAATTTCATTTGTTAATAATCAGATCAAAGCGTTACAAAGCCATTTAAAAGCTACAAGGATTCAGCTAAAAATATTAATAAAAAAATGTAGTATGATTTAAATAAAAATATGTTCATAAATGAAAATCTCTTTGTATAGATATTGGTTTCTGGAATTTATTGGTGGCTATTATTCAAGAATCTTGTACCGACCTTTGGTCAAATCTAGAAGCGGTGGTAAGATAGAATAACATTTATTACACATATTGCTATTAGATCTAAATCCAGATCACACGAAATATCTGCATTTTTTGCAAGGTTGCGTAAAAATTTATATTTAGCCTTTTTCCTGGTTTATGTTTCTGTATCTAAGAATAAAAAACAATAGTTATAGCAGTTTAAGCATCTAACTTTAATGAATTGGATTTTTTTAATACAAACGTAATTTTAGAAATTTTATTGATGCGACACGATTCTAAGAACGAGCATACTTTTAATTGATTTGACTAAAATAAATCCACAAAAACAAATCATATTTTAGTGAGCTTCAGGTGAAACAAGTCGTGATCTGTTCTTAACTTAGTGTCAGTGATAAAATCAAAATTATTGTAGAAAGTATGGATGCTGCCTGTGAAGCATTCACAATGGCCACTTTTCCGGTATTATTTTGTAATAAATATAACAATTACCAAATATAACAATGCTAACCCTTAAATGAGCAGAAAGTGAGCATTAGTGCTACTAATTCATCTACTAAACTATAGACCAGTCTATCTGTAAAAAAATTATTTATTTCACGTTAAAATCTTATATAGATAAGGTTTTAAAAGGTATATGAAGAGTAGTCAAAATGATTACAAATGTTTATAAATATGCTAAAAAGTCAGCCTTTTTCAAACTGTTTTTTAAAAACAAATTTAATAAAATGTTTATTTTTTTATATATACCTTAAAATGAAGCCTCATTGAATACAAAATATCTAATAAGTCTGGTTGAGCAAGTATAGTTGTTTAACCCTATAACGTCGAATTTTTAATTTAATTAAAAAAAATTGTTTCTTCTTACTTATTTTGCTATTATTAATTTACGGATTAAAAAGAAAACAATTTTTTTAATTTTATATTATATTATAAATAATTCATAATTTAAATTTGGAAAAGTTTTGATTTTTGCTTAATTTTACACACATAATAATGCATATATCGATATAAAAGACGTAATAAATTTGAACAACATAAATTTATTATAAATTAAATACAAAAATAGAAGTTATTATGTAGTGTGGAAATGTATAAAACGTTCTTTTCCTTTGTAATGCACAGGTGTACTTTACATTTGGTGCACATATATACTGGAGCACTTTTACAATTGATGTTTTTACACCTACCCTATCTGTGACCATGGCAAGTGATCAAGCCCATCTAGACGTATGTCTGCTACCGGAATACTTTTAGTAGCTGGACGACTACTTCTTTTTTAGAAATTTGATTGTGGTTCTTTTCCAATAGCAGTGCCTCTGCAATGCTCATTTTGAATTCTTGAGATTAGCTATGTTTCTTTTAGGTACTGTAAGGATTCACAGTCTCTTCTGTAAATGAGCCAAGAGTTTACCACAGTAACATCTAAAAAGTGAAAAAAAAAATTGTGATAGAACTTTTAAGATCTAATATGAATTCTGTAAAGAGCAATTAATGCATCAATTAGATCCACTCCACCCATAAATTAGTTATAGGTTTTGACAATAGCTGGACAGGTAATTGTAATATTCTGTTTAGTCTTTTTGTCATATCGCTCGCATGTTTTAGTAGGTTGACGAAAAAGGTTCTGTAGACGAAAATGTTGATAGCAAATTTACTACCCGATTATCAGCCCATTTTACTGCTCTGACTTCAATATTATCTACTAAAGTCGAGACTTCTTGGAAGGATCCTTTACCTTTTTTTAGTAAATCTTTATCATTGTTTAGAGAAATTCCCGATAAGCGATTTATCCTGTTCCAACGCAATAAATTTTCTTTTTTGCCAAATGCACCATCAGAGCTGGAGAGATAAACCAATTATCAAAATATAAGAGATGATTTGCACCTACAGGAATATGAGTGGCTAATTGCAGTACCACATTGGAGCTAGCTCCTAAATCTAGTTCTCCAGTTACTGGTTGGATTTTTTCAGAATATATATAAAAAAATCATACATAATTTCCTTTCTCATCACAAAGAGCCAATAATTTGTAGCCCCATTTGTGTGGCTTGCTGGGTATATATTGTTTAATGCTAGATCTGCCTTTGAATGGCACTATCTGTTCATCTATACATAACATTTGAGGCATTGGAATTTCTCTAAATTTCACCTGTAAATGATTTATCAACGGCCTTATTTTGAATAGTTTGTCACTTCTGGTATTGTGGAATTATCGTTAAAATGGATTTTGGATTTTATTTCTTCCCACCGATCCCTGGTCATTACTTCTAATACAATTGGGCAGTTTAACTTAGTTTTTCAATACAATCTTGAGTTGGATAGTTTAACCATGGACATTGCCAATAAGGACCCTAAAAATTGTTCCAATTCAGGAATTGACAATGATCAGACTTTTATTAGGATATTCTTGAATGGCATACAAGTTTGACTGCTCAACTATGTGAGTCAGAATATCTTCCGAAAAAAAATTTCTAAAATATTTCCACAGGTCGCTTTACAACTCCAGACGACTCTAGTTGACCTAACCATATAGGAAGTGGTTTAGAAGAATCTTCAGTTGACACATGTCGCCAAAGTGGATAGGTTTTGCGACTCTTTGACTTTAACGTTTCTGGTGCAGCTTACTGTTTCTTCACTGGCTTCACTTTCTTCAGTACTATCGTCAGATTCATCTATTATAAAAAAAGAGTATAAATGAGTCATTTCAAACTATATTACAAAGAGACAAAACAGTCAATACAAATGACTAGAAAATTATAAAAAGAACTATAAAAATAATTACCCAAATCCTCGAAATTAATATCAGAACCATCTACATTATCTGTACTAACTCTCATCCATTAAGAGAAGACGTTTTTGCCATAAAACGCTGCACAATCCATAATTATTTTGATCAATCTAAAAAAATCCAAAGACAGTAACGATTCTACGCTTAAAAGTATAAAATACAGAAAAATAATTATTTTTAACACGTATTACCTTCGCCAAATGATAATCGTCCTTCTAGAAGTATGTAAAAAAAATCCAACGTTCATATGCTATTGATTTCAATTTATAACAATAAACACGCCACAGTACACTATAACCTAGCTTTTCATTACTACACTGTCAAACAGAAACATCTCACGTGAAGGTGCCGCGCGAACGTAATCAAAACGGTTTTGCTATATTGTCACCGAAATGTTACGATACCGATCTCGTCGGCGTAGTTGTCCTACATGGGTTGTTTTGTGCATAAGACCACTATTTATCAAACGTTACGAAAACGTCACGCTCAGCGTTATAGGGTTAAATAATCGCTCTCGGTACATAATTAATATTTCAACTTTAGCCACCTGTTTGAAATTTAGAACACTTTAATAACTGATTTACTGTCATAATTTTTAGTTAAATTACCTATCATTA